>JAUBOD010001105.1:4316063-4348425 GCA_032353885.1 Nothura maculosa
GTCACGTCCCGCTCTTGGATTTGCTCTGCATGGAGCTCAGCCCCCAGGGAGGCTCTTCCAGGCGGGCAGTGACGCAGTGCGGTTCCTGGCGTGGCGGCAGCCGCTGAATAACGTTTAAATGACACAAAACTCACAAAACTCGCATCAAGGCGCAGGAGAAAACCCGCCGCGCCAGCACGGGACCCGGGCGGCCCCGGTTACCGGCCTCCTCAGGGCGCCTCCCTGCCCCTCAGCTCCGCAAGCTGCAGTTGGACACAGTGCCCGTCCCCACAGGGCCCCAGCTCCCCTGCAACAGCTCCCTTGGAAGGCTGCTCCTTCCCGGGAGGAGAGCACAGGACGGGAGCTTCCTGCCGTCCCGGCTCCTGCACATTCTGCACATGTTGCACAGAGATGTTACGTTCTTGAGGATGCACCGGCCTTTGTTTATGGCAGAAACTTGCACCCCTTACACCTGCTTTAACTGAAGGGTGGCGGCACAATGTCCTTGTGTGCCAGGAGCCTTCATCTTGCTGAACGCACCCGTTACCTCTGCAGCCTTGTGTGCAACAGGAAGCATCTGCTACATGCTAAAGACATAACTTGGAAGAGGTAGCCCAGATTTTTCCTCTTATATTTCCTATATTTCCCTTTTTCTGCTTCAGGACAATTTCTTTCACTCAGAACTTGAAATAAAAAAGTTCTTTTTTCAGAGCCCTTATAACCTGAGCAGAGAGCCTGTCCTCATGAGGCTTCCCCGAGCGCCTCTGCAGCGGTTTCCTACCACGACAGTAACTTTTCCTATGTGACAAGAGCCGCAACTCAGAAACACGCTTCACACTATGCTGCACTTGCATTGTGTTTGCAGACATATCATTCAGATTTAATAAAATACTTAGGTACATTCATTCATATTTGATAAAATACTTAGGTATGTTCTTTCACTAAACGCAACAATGATGCAGTGATATTACACATATGCAAGCTTATGTGCATATCTGTGGTGCCACAGTGCATTGCAAATGCAATTGCAGCATCCTGAGCTGCAGTTTTACGCAATTCTTCTTTGGCTTTGCATTCTGCATCCATTTCCAGTGTGTTTTTCTATAGCTATGCAATGGTGTATTTGTCCCAAGGATGATTATTTTGGCCACAATCTGAACCACACTAGGTATTTCCATTACTCCTCTTTATCCAATATCATCTATAATTTTGCAGTATCTAACTATTTCATATCATCTGTGAACATAATTATCATGCCATTTTTTTTCCTCTTATTCCCCATCTCCTTCTTGGCTGTGCTTTTAGGAGTGAAAGATGCACATGTGGTTAAGCATTTGCGATGTCAAGTATAAAGCAGCAGGCACTTCAAGGGCTGAATGCATTCCTCCATGTCCTACCTCACATACTTGTGCCTCCTGCCTGGGTCTTTCTTCAGAGAAACTGGTTTTGAAAAGATTTTTGTCTGATTACTTCCTTTCAAATGAAAGGAGGATGAGATTGCAGCACATGAGCTAAAACGAGAGTCCATGGCAAACAAAGTCAGATGATTATGAAACAAAGACCGCCCGAAAACCACATTCACCACAATGAAAAATGATGACAAACTGTGTACATTTGAAAAGCTGGGATTAACAAAAAGCATCCATGTCTCTGCATGAGTCATTTTCCAGTTACTTCTGTGCTTGATTGGATCACCACTGAAAGCACAAAGCACTTGCAGGCTTCCAGGGGAGGCAGCGCACGGTTCTTCACCCAGCAGGAGCCCGGAGAACACAACACACACGACCTGCTCCCTTTGGAACTAACCTCACCCAAGACATTCCAGCCCTGCTACGTGACCAGAAAAGGCTTCACTCTTAGGCCTCTCCAGCACCATTCTAACCTCCATTCTTACCACTTTACAGGAATAAGTCATTTCACAAGTCAGCAGGGCTGCCGGCAATAATAGACATATAGGCTAGCAAGTGGCAGATACCTTATATTGCTATTTCACCTTGTGTAAGGCTGGGCTGCTTAACCTTTTAGAAACCCTTAGTGACATATCCTGCACAAATGGATTTAAAAGGAAAGGAATTTGATTTCTTAGAATTCCTAGAATAAGATTCAACAGGGTTAGATTGTGAATTTACAAATTAACGGTAGCAACGGAGCCTATGATACTTTCACCTAACTGTAGCCAGCTAATCATGTCTAATCTAATCCAAACTGATGTCACCTAGGCTCTTTCTGTGGTCAAGAGAAATCTGAAGCTCCAAAGGATCAGTCAGGAGACAAGACAGCTTCTGGAAACATCTCCACTCCACCTTAACTACAAAGGAAGGTTCAAGGAATGGCTTAGAGAGCTAAAGAGCCCAGGTGGGTTGGGAAACCCACCTGCAGTCAATCTCCCTGCTTACTGCATGACTCATTTACAAAGTTCACACAAGGCAGGAAACAAATAGGACAGCACAAAGGCAATTATTTGCAGTCCATATTGAGTGTTTCTTAATTATTTTCTTAATTGATTAATATTCTAGTGAATGATGTTCTCTTTAGGTCTCAACTCCATAAAAAACATTTTACTTCTCAATCATCTCTTTAAAGAGCGATGAACAGCTCATGTGTTTACAGTGAGGCATATGCCTCAATGCATTGCTGGGTTGGAGTCTATTACTTGGCAGTTTAGATGTGATTTGTTCTCTTCATTGCACAAATTGTTGTTATTTTTCCCCTCTCCTGTTTTTGCCAAGTTTCTCCATCTGTGAATAGGATTTTTTTTATGATTTCCAATTTAAATGTGTACAAAACTTTATTTTTGAAAGGGATTTCAGCAATGTGCCCATTAGTATAACTTATCTTCTCTGATTTGAACGTTTTGATTGTTTAAAACTACATGCTGTGATAATCAAAATAGAACCGTTTCCCTGCTACAAATGTCAAAAGCTTTAAGGTATAACCATTTCATTTAAATAGAAGAATTTTAAAATGACAATGGTTGTTGTTTATAACATTCACCCAATCAGGAGTATGTATGTTCCAGTTACATGGAAGGTTAAAACACAACAGCACCAATATTTGCGTTTTTTCATTAAAAAAAAGGGTTTAAGCTTATATTTATTGTGTTTTTAAAAACAGCAGGACTGAGTTAAATAAAAAAGATCTTGATGATAAATACATCATTACGGAATTCCTAAAATATTCATACTGAATATTTTTTTTTTGCAGTGAATAATTGAGACAACACTTGGGCCCCCCTGCTCATTACAAACATAACAGAAGATGAGCCTGGTGAATCACTGCTGCTTCTTTGGATTCAAAGCTGAGGCTCAAATTTTAAACAATTCCAAAGTGTTTGGTTGTTTGGGCCATAGTCTTGTTTCTGCTCCAGCTTTAGCTCTAACCCTGGAAGTCAGAGGCTCTAATTCCCTGCCAGCAGCGCTCCCTTCATGATGTCACCTGAGGAACACCACTTCAAGGCACTACACCTAACCCCCTGAAAACAACCAATTAGACAAAACTTATCATGTACCAAAATCTAATAACGTTCTGACTTCATCCTTGCTTGTTTAAAGCAGCCTGTTTGCTTTATTTCTTCCCATTTCACATAATGCATTCTACTGGGACAACATTTGGGAAGCACCTAAGGTGATTTCTATCTTTGCATTTAATTTGATAGGAATATCTATTTAGGGTAAGTCAGACATCTATTCCACCATTATCTAATTTGTTTTAGCATTCCTTTCTCCCTGGCTATATTCTCCCTTTGTGCTCTCTTAAAAAGGTGTTCAGGGGTATTAATAACAGAGAAGAGGTCACTGACTGTGTTCTGTCCTTCAAAGCAACAGAGAGTGGAAACAAATTTAAGAACAGCACCTGGATGCTGTTCTTGCTTCACATCTCTCCAAGTTTCAACTTCTGTTGAATCTCTTTGCCATTCTGTTATGAGAAACAAGACAGATAAGAGCAGCTCCTCCTGCCTCCCAGATGCAAACAAGTATCTCCTAAGTACCTATTAGCACAGTGCCAGCCCTGGGAGGGCTCCAGTTTCACTCAGCTTTGTCAGTTTGGCCCAGAAAGGCTTCTCCCCTCAGAAGGGAAGAGGGGAGGGAATAAGAGGGAATTCCTTTGTCTCTTATCTCACTGAAGCCAGTCCTTTGATTGCAGGCTTGAATTCCAGGGAATTATGTGGTGATTGTGATATATCTTGCTGGGACCTCAAACATTTGAAAGATTTTTCAGTGAATTTAAAAATTCAGATAAAATGTCCTTTCGATCCATTTGCCATGTTGCATACCTCGTTCTGCCGAATGCTGCTGTTTTCTGATTCCTGTCTGTGAGGACTTGCCACCACAAAGTCAGCCTAGGCTCTGAATGTGTGACAGTTTAGTATGCTTCACCAGCTAATATAGTGGTGAATCTTTGTAGGAATGATTCATAAGCTTTGCACAAATATACTTCCCAAAAGCTTAGCAAAAATTCTCTGTGTTCTATCTCGCAGCAAAAGAATAGTTTTGGGACAGAGGAAATAAATTTTGTTATGATCGATCATCAAGGGGTTAAGTAAGCAAATCCAAGGCCTGCTTTGGAAATTATTATGAGAATGAGAATTCTGGAAGCCTTTTGCTATTTACTAAAATGTTTTTAAATAGAAATTAATTATACACTGTGATGGGTGGGGCGGTGTATCCCAGTTCTTAGC
This sequence comes from Nothura maculosa, assembly GCA_032353885.1. Lineage (NCBI taxonomy): Eukaryota > Metazoa > Chordata > Aves > Tinamiformes > Tinamidae > Nothura > Nothura maculosa. The sequence goes on from JAUBOD010001105.1 coordinate 4,320,721, forward strand.
TATGGAGAATACATGGCTGTCCGGACGCCAGCCTGGATCACACAAAGCAGGTCAGGAGCCAGATCAATATCCACAACTGACAGACTTGACATTAGGAATCAAATAACCCTTTGGTTTTGTTGTAACATAGCATCAGCACAGGATGCCTGTGAAATCTTTTTTTTAAAAAAAGAGAGAGAACAGGGAATTAAAACCATGGCTATAAAACATACCTGTGCAAGGTTTCGCACTGGTGACGACCACAGCAGATAAGGAGCTGTGCAATGGTACCAGCTGGCCCAGTGGCAGTTTGTTCCTCCTTGCTGCTCTTTCCTGAGAGCCTCATTTCTGTTCCCTGGTAACAAAAGCGAGTGACTCATTCACTACCAATTATTTAGGAGAGCTGTCTCCCCTGCATTGACTGTCAAAACTCACTATCACTTCAGATTTGTTCCTTTTTCAAAATTACCCAGCCCTTCTAGTGTTTGTTCTTTGATTTTTTCAGAAAGTAAATACAGTTACTTATCATACATATGCAGCTTTCTTCATATCTTCAATATAGCTCATTACTATACACTCTATTCTAATTAATAATTACTGAAACTTACCAAAGAATTTCCAAAGCCCTGGACCAGGACCAAATTGCAGAAAATACAGGTAAGGCAGATGCAAGAAATTCTAGCCTGTAACAACTCACTCAGCCCTTTCCAACAGGTGGCTTTTACCAATCTAAGCAAAGAGTTAACACAAAGATCCAGGGAAATCCACTGGAGACCTCAAAAGCATCAAGAATTCCCATTAGGTAATTTCAAAGTTTATTGTCCAATCTTACAGCAAGCACTACTCAGTCATTGTTTTTTATTAGAGGCAAATCAGTACAAATCTTTGTTTTTATAATCAAAAATTTGATAGATAGTATGGGGATTTTAAATAATTTTTCAAACTGTGCTTGCCTTAACTATCTGTACTGCTACCAGTGCAAACCCAAAAGTTATCCTGTAGTGAAAAGGACAAGCCCAAGAGAACTGAAATAGATGGATGCTTTATGTAAGCCCATATGAACTGGAATCACTGACATTATCAGGACACAAGCGGCATGACCTAAATATTCCATCTTAGAAATAACGTAGGTCCTTCATGCGTTGTGATAATATATGTACTTAGAAAAACAGAAGTGAAGTCGAGGCCATTCTAAAAAAAAGAGCACCTGCTTCCATTAAGATGGTTTCTAATGTGAACTTCTGTTCCAACATGGTTCTAACCTAAATTCTAAACAGTTCTGGACCACTGTGGATAGACTGGTAGATTATCAGCTTTCTTTCTCTCAAAGATAAATATTTGATCCACGACAAACAATGAAGAATTACAAATATCTGCTCAATTACAAAGCAGGTTTAGAATTAAGATTCACACATTTCACAAATGGATAACCTGACAATTTCTACATGTCATTAAGCGCTCTGACATCTTGAAGTGTCCCTGCCAAATTTAATAGAAAATATTTACGGAGTCTTAAGTAAGTATCCTTGACGGCTCAATGAGTCATAGCGTTGTGTATACAGACATCAGGGTCATCAGCATGCTGGAAGGAACAAACACAAACGTCAAGCTAAATTTCTGTTCCACATTCCACTTAACTGAAGCAAAGTAACTCTATCAGATAAATCAGCTAAACATCTTGATTTTTTAGAAGATTTTTTAACAGGTCACTATTACAAGTGACAGGAGCACATGCTCGTTCTTCCTCTCTACTCTGAAAGCCCAAGGTTGAATGTGGAAGTGCTGCAATGCCTGAACAGCCTTGGTAGGAGTTTTCCAATACAGGATGTTCTCTCAAAACCCCACCTTTGGAATCACATGAATATGAGAGTTCTTCCAGTCAAGAAGACAGACTTTCATGTCCCCCTAAAACTCATAAAGAAAAGACAGAAGAGGGGAAGGAAAATCAAGCCATCACTTAAATGTTTCCATTAGTATTTTAAGGCACTCATAGTTGTTCTCTCCTTGATTCTTTTGATGATACTGGCATTGAGTCATAAACTAAAGCAAGACACAGACTGCTTTTTCTTGGATAGAGAGAAAGAAGAATGTAGTTTCTACATTTCAAAAATGTGCTCCGTGGAGAACAACCAGAACCTCCTCACCTCACCCCTTGCACTATGTTGAACAGGAGCACTAACCTTCTCCCCTCCTTTGCACACAGCCAACACTGGTCCCTTCATTAAATAATATTCTGAAATTCCCTCACCACTTACATTCCTTCACAAAAGCTGCCTATAGCTCTAACAGGTTCAGCCCAGATGGCTATAGAGGAGAGAGCATCACTATAACTTTCCTGCCTAGGAGTGTCAGGGGGATGTGGTCACAGTCACCGTCATCTTGTGCTTGATGTCTGTGAAAAATAAGAAATAAATCAGCACAGAGAGAGGAAAACTAAAAAGGAGCATCTCAAGTCAAGGAGACACCTGGTGTCTTCCCAGCTAAGCAGATGTTCCACAGAACTGAAGTTGCCTGGTGCAAGAATGCTGCGCGTTGCCAAACTAATAGTAAAATGATTTTTGCAGCTATTTCTGGTCAAATAGATTAAACTGCCTTCTGCATAGTCAGAGTCTAAATATCTGTTCTGAAGTAGAGGCACCTGGAAGCATCTTTGCCAAAAATCTGAGAAAAAGAGTTGAAAGCTGAAGGAGAAGGTTTCACTAGGTAGAAGATTGCAGAGTTTCTCAAAGACCGGTGACTACACAGAAAGAAAGCCTGAGTTACAATGCTCCAAAAATTCCCTCCAAAAATAGAACTAAAATCGTAGTTATCCTGTTCTTTTCATATAGGGATGATTTACTTCTTCCATATTCCATCTCTGGGGATTTGGAAGAGAATGCTCCACATCTGTTCCTGGTTCCCTGAAGTCACTAGCAAACGTGACATCTACTTTACTGGAAGCAGGAGACAGTTTGTTTCTATCTCTGGTATCTCTACTATTAGCAGCATTAGACTCCATACCCACAAATAAATATGAGCCACTGCTCACGTTTAACTTCCAGAAACTGGTAGCAAACCAGAAACCCACAGGGCAGCTACAATAGGAGAATGGTCTATTTGGTCTACATAAGTTCCATCACAGGAAGACAAAGCAAACTGTCTGGATGAGAATAATCTTGCACAGTATCATCCTCCTGACGCACATATGCTAATAGCTCGTTGGAAATCATAGATAAAATAGGGCATCCTTTCCTAGGGTGCCAATATAGTCCAGATTTATCAAGTCTTACATGGTAAATATTTAGCAAGGCAACCGATCCCACGTTCCCTGGATAGAGCGACCCTTGGGTGGGAGTTAGCTGTCAGTGTTACCAATGCTTCCTCTATTCATAGCCTCGTAGACTAGGGGTAATCCTGCAAGTCACACAACTCTTCTTTTATAGTGGAAAACAGGAAGGTTTCATCTTGCCATTATGGCAGCATTTTCTAGGAGATAATTAATGATCCTATCCACAAAACTGTCAGCAAACCAGTTTTGGTCTTCTTATATAAATATCAAAAAGATAAACAGACAGGATTTTTGTTTGTATACCCTATGGAAGGAACTCTGCTCTAAATACGTTTTGATAAAACTACATCAGAACAGCTGGGCTCATCCAGTGTTTGGAGTGTCATCCCATCCACTGGTGTGCAAGGGCAGGCAGTTACGTGGACAGAAGTCGCAGTTCTCCTGGCTTTGGGGATTCCTACCCCTTCTGCAGGAATGCCCAGCCCAACACACAGAACCACTGCAGTTTGCAGCCTGCTATGCTGAGGTAAATTGTGGCCTGTATTATTTTTCTTTAGCAGCTGCTTTTCCAGCAGCTGCTGTAGGAGGAGCTGGGCTGCATCTGCGACAGACACCAGCAACTGGAGCCAGGAACTCATCCCTCCTCAAGCTCTGAGCGTGCCAAGTGGTTACAATCACGCTAAGCTCCCTTCAGGGAATACAAGTCTGTTTTATTTTTCCAGGCTTTTTTCTCTTTCCAAAGTCGCAGCCTTTCAAACTGGAGCTCTGGTAGTGCAGGTGGACAGTTCCTTTGGGATTTGTTTCTCCCAGTCACTCCCGAATCCCCCCCTTAGCAAATAAGGCAGGAAACAACAGGTTTCTTGCCCTTGTCTTTGTCCTTCACAGACCACCTAGAAATAAATAACAGACTCTCTAATCTTCCCTGGTCCTTGGGCTGAAAACTGCTCTTCCAGTTATTTGTCCAGCATTGCCCTTCGTAACTTTAGATGCAAAGCACATGGCAATAATCTATAGAGATCTGGATGACGATTCCACTTGTTGCGTTATCTGAAAGACAGCTAAAAAAATAATTCTTATCTTCTAACTTTTTTTCCAAACATTAGGCAGTTGCAAATATTAGTCACAGAAGTGGATGAAGTAGTCTAGGAGACTATCCATAGCAGAAAAGCCTTAATACTCTGGCCTAAACCATCACCTGGGAAACATAGTAAGATTATTTCTATCATACATTTATTTGTAATTTCAATTCAATATTATTTTACCTGATTCTAACAATAGACATTTTATGGCTTCTCTGGCAGAAGCTTAGAATTAGATGGCCATTTTCTGTGCCAGTAGAATGAAGAATTCTTGTGTACTATTCTTTCCTAGCCAAATAATCACATGTATTCCATACGTTCTCTCCCTTAGTGGTGGTGAGTGGTGACATGCCAACACCATGCGAGTAAACCACGTGTTGAAATGATTACTGATGTGTGTAAAACCAAATTAGAAAACACCAGAAGATGCAGAAAATGGAGTTCAAAATACTGAAATTGTTCCATGTAGGCCTAACCCCACAATCCTGCAAACCTAATTAGAGACATTTGCTTTCTTGGAGTGGCCTGGCTGAATTACATCTTTCCTGTTTGAAATCAATCTCACAGAGCCACTGAATGGACAAACAGACACTGCACGCAATGTGCTGCCTGATGAGAGGCTGATTGATCAACTTGCATCATGATATGAATAAGAAAGCTGTGCCAGCCAAGACTAACACCTCAGCAATCTGCATCCTGTGTGATTTTTGTAATTATATTTAAAGTACTCACTTGGGTAGAAGTTCAACAAATGGTTGCTCACAGTTTGTCATTCTCATACCTATATGCATCAAAAAACTAAGCTGACTAGCAATGAGTAAATGATGATTTTTTGGATAAATTTGTTGCTGCTAACATTCTGTGAGAAAGGTGTTCAAACTACTTTATCTCAAAATAGCTGGTGTTTTATAGTGCTACTGTGATTAGCATGCATTTTAGTGGCTATGAATTTGTGACAGTATCATAAAAGAACTATCTGTAAATGTGATAGTGCAATACTGATGGCTTTTTAGTAGTTTCCAAAATGAGTATTTTTAACCAAGCCCTTCCAAATGTCTGCAAATAATTCCCCACATAGCTCTTTAATTCTCTAACAGGCAAGAATTACTGCTTCCTTTTTCAGTCCCGGACCTGATTATTTTTGCAGTATTTGGGAATCTTCATGCAAATTCAAGCAAATACTCCTGTCTGCATAAAGAGGACAGGAAGATGGTCCCAAGTTGAGCTAAAGACAGAAAGAGACTTGTTTAAATGATAGATTTAAATCTTCTTTTTATCTACACCTGAAGCTGTAGACCAAGGTAAGCACTAAATCAGCTTGAAAAACAACTGATAAAAAACAACTGATAATCAATGGTGAAAAGTAAACATGGCTGAAATCCTAAGATGATATTTCTTAAGAATTTGAGGAAAGAACTTACACATTCCTCCTTACTGGCTCTTCTTAATCTTTGGCTAATTATTGATCTCCTGGCATAAATAAGCATCTTTAACATACATATTTAAGAAGCTGAAGCTTTATAGTTATAGGATCCTCAGTTTCCCTGTTACAAGCTCTTCATCCAAAGCAAATCAGTTTTCTTGACCAGACCTCAACTTTTCCCTCAAAAGTATAGAAATAATACAATCTGAACAAGATGTTTACTCATTTCAGCTTCTGGTTTAAAACCCAATTCTGCATTTCACTGATTTTCAACATTAAAAAGGTAAAAGCAGATCTTATCCTGAAACTTCCCAATGCCTTGTATTCCCTTGGAATTGCTTATTCCTTAGCTACCTTCTTCCCACACCACTGACTGCAGCTCTCCTTTGATGTGAGCAGCCTGCTCCGCTCCTGCGAGTTAACACTGGCATTTCACTGTCTCCCAACTAGATAAAGGCCTGGCAGCAAATAGCTATTCCAGACAAGCGTTGCCAAGACCACTGCCATTCCCCTGCATTGCTATCAAAGGAGCTGCTGCTCGCTGCCAGGCAGGAGCAGAATTAACAATGGGGCCTTAAGCAAGAAAAGCAGCCCTCGAAGCTGCCCCCTTCTTCCTTGCTCTAATCCCACCTAGGCTGTAATCTTTGCAGATAGAAATTGTCTTTATTTTGCATGATACTAGGTACATTGTTGAACATCAATGATTAACAGATTCTGTTAAAGATAGACCTCAGCTGAGGCATATGGGACTGCAAAGGCTGAGTTTTGTCTATATGTTAAATGTTATATAAATTACTTTAAATATATATATATATATTCAGAAGACAGATACAAACTGAGCACACAAGCGCACATATAAGAACATTAAGCAGCTGAGAGTCTTCAATCAACTATTACAATATTCCTGTGTCCTAGTCCTTGGGAAGTCTTAGGGAATACATTATTTCAAGCTATTGGATCTTCGTTTTCTTACATCAATAATCTGACTTCTCCTTAGGAATACTACAAAGCAGCACCATCTAGTGGTGCTAAATCCGCAGTGGTATTTCTCAGTTACTCCCCCCCAGAAAAACAAAAAACAAACAAAAAACAAAATCCAAAAACCTGGAGGAAAATTACATACTGGAGACTATAAGGGAAATTCTCACATGAAATAATTAAGAGAGCCACATGACACCCACATTTATTGTTTTTTAGTTAGAATGAAAATGCAAAAGCCGTGGGCAACAATCAAACACCTGCAATCCCTGGGTACACATACTGCTATTTTTTTACAGGGGCTACCCCCTGGAAGAAAAAAAGATGCAGGAATGTACTGATGTGTTAACCACGGCAAGTAGAAAATCTGTTTTTACCTTCTTTCCTTCCTGCTTTTAATACTCTCTTTCTTCTTGCAGGAATTAGAAGGAAGGAAGAACAACAGTTTTATCCAACCATATCCAACAACAGCTGGAATGTCTTTCCACACTGCTTGACTTGGTTTACCTGTTCTGTGCAGTGCTATGGCTGCAATTTGGTAGCACTCTGTATCATCTCATCAGCCGCTTTTCACAGGACTCTGAAAATCCTATGTTGATGCTTCAGGTGGTGAAATACCCTAGATCAGCCTCCAGGGAAACTCTCCAGTGCAAACCCAAGTTGCTCTGAATCCCTAGGAATTAAGGGTTTGTGAAATCCATTCGGAGTCATGGGTACGTTCCGTATCACCTACAACATGAAGCTTTCATAGCTCTGCCTGGCATGGTACCAAAGCCCAGATCCTGCCTTGCTCTCCTAGTCCTCAATCCTAGACACGAGTGCACAACTCACCTACCACCCTCGGAGCTGCCTTCCCTGATGCTCCCAGCTGCCAGGCCGGCTGTGTCCCCACGAGCCATCACTACAGGGGCACTTCCACAGCTCTTCCTTTTATTCACCACTGGCAAACAGTTTGGCTGGAGTTGTGACTACTTCCCAGTGGCCTCATAGGCCTCCTGGCCTAAGGACCTACAGCAGAATAAGGAAAAACAAGAGAACAGGCTATCTGAATACAGCAATTCTGGTTTTGAATGTATGAATTATCATTAGGAAAAAAAAAAAAGAATAAGATTAATTCTATGCTCCTAAAAATACAATTGCAATACTTTTTCCTCCTCATTTGCTAACTAAGCAGGTATCTTCCTTTTTACATTCCATAGTATACACTGAGCAAGGCATTAAAAACACCAGGCAGTCTACCAATTTCTGAATTTGCTGCCTTTGGGGTGTTATCTTTTCAAATTCTGTAACTGCTGGTACACACTTCAGCCACTAGCAGGCTGTAATTTTTGAAATGCCCATATACTTGAGCAAGTAAACTAGTAATACTTGCCTGTATTGATTCCAAGAAAAGTCTTAACAGTCCCCTTACCTGTTCAAATTGGCCTCCGTCTTTCTTGAATACACAACCAAACTGTACTTTAGAGACAGACTCGCCTATTTTTATCCCAATCTCTACTAGAAATCCTGTATCTGATACATTCTGGGTTTAAAACTGTGTTTTTCATTATTGCTGCACACCTCCAGTTTATAGTTGTGATTATCTAGGGCTTCCTCCTCACGTTTTCATCTGATGAGCTCCTCAGAGAAATTATTTTTATTCCCTACATACAGGTCTTCTGCTATAACTCCATCCTATCTCTACTACTCATATTCTGGATGTGTTGTTTCTATAGTTCAAATCTTCAATTTCCATATCATTAATGTTCTTTTATATATTAAGCAATTATCATTAATCAAAATATACATTAAAATTGGTTTCAGGCTATTTCTTGAGTAACTTTGCTAGGATTTTTTTTTTCAAAATGACTTTCCTCCTTTAATATCTCTTATTCAGGCAGGTCATTACGCACCTTCTAGGATTGTACCAAGCCCCATCTTTTCTAGCTGAACTAGAAATTTCTTATATAATACTGAATCTTCCAGGCCATTCCAACGAATGAAAAACTTTACAATGTTAAAGAAAAATGCAATTATAAATAACAATAAAATGAGAACCAGGACTTGCAAATTCTGTATAAATACTTTATTATGTATAAAAGAAAAATTACATGTATAGATGCTCTATAAAAAGTCACAGATTTTCTGTTTTCATGAAACGATTTAAATGCTTTAAACAGCATTTTTATAATGCCTCTTCCTTCTTGTAGAGTGATGTATTATTAGAACTGGCACAAAGAAACAATGGTACTGAACATACCAAAGGCTGGTGTTTATAACGATACAACAAGGCAAAAGGAGGGTCCCAGGAAGGATCCAAATCTGGATTCAGGTCTTGGGCCTCTGATCCCCAGGTCCACATAAACTGACAGAGTTACAGAGTCAAACACTCAATCCACAGATTTTTAAGCAGATCTTTGCAAAATCTCCTTCAGGATGTCAGCTGGCTTTAGCGAATAAAACTCTGTTTAGTCTGTTTAAAAGAGGACCATTAGAAATAGCAATGGAAAGAAAATAAAATGAAGTGTAGTCTTAGAAAACAATATAAGAAAAAAAGCTCATTCAAGGAAAAAAAAATCCACAGTTGACACTCACCTCCTATAGTACATATATGTGCTCAATACAAGATTAAAGTCTGAAAGTCAGTATGTAAACATTTAATCTTCCTACAGATCAGATCCACTTTTTTTAGTGTTATTATTTTACACAGGAGACCATAGGAAGAACGGATTTTTTTTTCTCTTGTCAAGACCTTCAAAAGACACTACAAAAAGTAACCAAAATATTATATGTCTGTAAAACTCAGCTACACAGAATTTCCCATTCATCATTAAAACTGAAGTCTATTATTAATTTCATAACTTACCTTTCATTTTTCACAGCTAGATGAGCAAAGCATATTAATGTGATTTTAAAAACTGCGCTGCACAACTTTTTTCTAGCTGTGCATACGTCTGAATGTTTATGATTTTCAGGATGTAACCTCCTTACAAACATCAACCAAAACTTGCTAGTTATACAGTTAACATCGTTACATAGTTCATGTCATATCAGGATATACAGGCTTGAGCTCTTTGCTCAAGGAATAACATGATCCCAAGGTGAAGGGCTCTTCTCAAGAATGAGAAGGTCAAGTTAGCGCTCAGTGAAATTATGGTATGGAAGTCTCACGCAGCAGAGACTTACCTGTTAGTGTTTCTAGGAAAAAACAACAAACTTTCCAGTTTACATTCTGTCTTAGCCACTAAGTGTAGAAATCTCCAAACTCCTAAGCAGTCATATTTTCATCCTACAGAAGGCTGTTATGCACCTGGTCATGGTTAAATACATTACAATGGGAAGTTTCCAGTTCTTACTGTTGAAGAATTGTAAGGATAATTTTATTATTGTTGTAGCAGTTGAATTTTAATAAAATTAATGACAAAATATAGCAGCTACTTCAATTTTATTGTTTATCTTGATGTTTGGTTTTGGCATATTATTAAGAATAATGAAAGTGTCTTGCACTCAGCTTATGGTTTGGTAATGTGGATACTTTCTGGATTCCCAATTATGTATGGGAGGTTTTTATTTCTATATTAATTTAAAAAAACCCTTAACTATATGGAAACATTTCATGATGTTATGCTTGGGTATTTTTAATTGACATGAGTTTTGAGTCTGTACAAACAGATATAATTTGTATCTTTTGCATATTTAATTTCATACTACTGTATTCATTTCTTAACATGTAGCATAAATGCCCTTACAGATAACAGAAGCATGATCTCCTAATTCCACTGTTAGATAGAAACTTAAAAAAAAGAAACAAGAAAAAACACAGTATAGAGAACAAGAAACACAAAAACAGCAACTCATACATGCAGCTAATTTGCATATATTATATAATCATTCTATAAGTTCTCAAATAAATTCAAACAAGCAACTGACTTTTACGACCAAGCTCTGTAACAAAACAACTGGATGATACAAAACTGCTTGAATTTCACTTGCTCTTTTCAGTGCATGTGCTGTTACTATGTTCCAGGGAAAGGAAGATTCCCAGTGCAAAAAGGAATTGCTTCAGGATATAATTCCCAATGTGTAATTATCTTTTCAGAGAGAGGCTATTTCTAACTGAGATAGAAATGTAAGACTTGATCATTTTGCCATATAGCTACAAAATAAGGAACAAATAGGATTAAACATCCATGAGATGTGTCTGTGTCCGTGATAATTATACAGTATTTCCAAAATATTTGAGTCTCACTTTCTGTCAGAAAATCTCACATTGATGGAGTTTCCAGGAGTCAAAAGTCCATGAGTTTTGGCATGAACTGGTTTAGTTTTGGGAGAAATTCTGATTTCAAAATTCTGTAGTAACTGAAAAGACAAATACGACAAACATTAGAAAAGCTGCACAATTCAGATGGTGAACAGACATTTCGCTAAGAACACGGAACAGCCTCTGTTTGTAACAATTTCTGCTGTCAATTCCACTGTGTCTGACTGAAGCGATTCCCACACAGAAAAAGAAGAAAAGTTACTGCAAGGTAAAGACTATTGTTAAAAATCATCCCTTGATTCAAGGGGCTTTTCTAAAACCAGAAAAAATAAAAATGGAGCCACTCGTTTCTGAAGAAACTCGCTTTAAAACTCATGAGCTTTTTCTCTATGTTTCCCTGCTGAATTTTCTTTGTATTTAATCAGTGTGTTCTTTAATAAAACAAAGCCATTAAAAAATCTAAATTCCAAAAAGTTCCATGCACATTTCTCTCTCTGGGCAGTGGAAAATTAAACAAACATGACACAGTAACTGTCCCATGCACTAGTAAAACAATCACAATACTTTGGGAAGTCAAATAAAAGAATCTACCAAGAACAAAACTGCTGTAGTTCAGTCATACAAGTTCTCTATACATTAAACTTCTACTATACGTTTACACTGCAGTGAACCGGAGAGGAGCAGCTGCAAACATAAATCAGAAATTACAGGCTAAACCAAAATCCCCCTTTGTTTTGACACTCAACACAGCCAGCTCTTCTCAAACTTTCAAGAAGGAAATACCAGCACCTCCTCAGCCCTGGTAGTTCTCTGCATTTAGAACAGAAAGCTTTTCTTAATATCTAGTCTCAAGACTTTTTCTTCCTAAAATTAGATCATCTTCCCTTAGCCTGTCCTACTGAGAATACTGAACAATTCGCTGGTTTTCTATACCTAAGTATATTTTAAATATTAGAAGATTGATCAAATTTTAATCTCATCCCCTAATACTATACCTCTAACAATACCTAAATACCAAACCTCTAATACTCATTATCTAGTCCTGAATTTCATCTGGTTTGAGTATGCCATCCTTGTACACCACTACTTAGCTGGGGCTTCACCAGTATTTGGTAAAACAACTTACCTTCTCTTTCTGACATATGACCTGCCTGTTAACGTTGAGAATTTGCTAAGAATTTCTAAAATCTGTTTACATTTAGCATTATATTGTTGTCCAAGTTTTACTATGTCCTCTACTCTTTCTAGAGTACTCTTGCCTAGGTAATTATATATTAGATTTATTCTTAAGTAATTTACTCCTGAATCAGACAGGTTTGACAAAATTTTGAATTGATCAGTTCCATGATTCATAAGTCTCTATGGTTGTATCACTTAAATATAATCTAGGTTTTTACTAAATGGACTGTGTGGTACTTTGTTTATTCCTTAAGTATTCTGGGACAAATTTAAACAAACTGTACTATGAATGCATATAATGTGTCTCAATAGTCTTACAGTTAAGTAATTATTAAAAGTTTCCACATCTTCAGATTTGATGGCACAATCTGATCTGAATGTTTGAACTAGTTTGTAAGCAATGCAAATTTAACAGCTGAACCCCTAGCGAGCAGTTAACCAACCTAATCGATATTTAGGAAGACTTGTAATTTGGCTACAAAACATATCTGTACTAAATCTCCATATAGCTTCTTAACAATCTCCTTTCTGGTTTTACTTCATTCATACTGTATTTTCCTTCTGCAGTGCAGTCTAACTGAAATGCTACCTTTAGAGCATGAGCATTTTCATTTTTTAAGCCTTTCCAGGATAAATGTGCTACGTAACACACCAAAAAATAAAAGAAAAAAGGAGATTTTGTGCATAATATGATATCCAGAAATGGTATGCAGAGAAAAGAATCATACCAATATATTTTTCTTCTTGTAATGCTGTCACAGATTTCTAACCTGAATCAGTGCAAGATGGATTTCCAGCTCTGCAATTCTTTTTCCTATACAACTCCGAACGCCATAGCCAAATGGGATTGAACCAAAATTGTCTACTCTGTCCAAATTATCTTTCCTCAGCCAGCGCTCAGGACGGAACTCATCTGCCAGGGGGAAATTCTCTTCACTGTATGAAGTGGTATAATGACAGAGTGCCAGCTGTGTCTGAGGAAACAAATGACATTTATATTTACATAAATTCAATACAGGTTAAAAAAAAAAAGTAATAATAGTTATTTGTAATTACTATGGTATGAGGTGATACAATAGAATGCAAAATTTAACTGTTTTTCGCAAATTCTAGAAAAAAGAGGATACCTGAAAAAACAGATCCCTTTCTCAGCTGGTCAACTGAAATAATCTTCAAATGTTGTCGGATATATTAGAGCAGATGCAATGGGGAGGATGACGGAAACAAAAGTCACAAGAATTTGGAAAGAGAGAAAGAGAGGAGAGAGAAATAAACCAAAGGAAGTGTGAAAAAATGAAGTATGAGAAGGTAAAAAAATCAGGAAAATACAGCAATAATAGATTTAATAGCAATAATAGATGCTCCCAAGTAGATATACATACATTCTAAGAACTGGAGTCCTGACTGTCTTAAAGCTATGTTGTTTCAAGACAAAAGTAAAAGGGAACCTGACAATTGAAATGGAGCTGTCAAGCTCTGTCCTGATCACTGTGTAATTTTTGAATAGCATAAACAAAAGATCTATAATGTAAAAAGGAAATTAAATTCTTTCTACAAAGCAGTTGAAGAACCAAGAATTAGAAAACTGTCAAAAATAACAGATTTCATGCTTTTTCCTTTTTTTAATCGAATAGTAACATCGCACAGAGATATTATCAACTGACTTCTGCATCAAGAACATTAAGAACAAGGCAAGACAATAGATTTTTATTAAAGGGTGAAAAATACTGCTCCTGTTGAGGAGGAAGGTCTTGCATTTTTGTCAAGATAAAAAAAGCAAAAGGTAAATTATAAAATTCCTACTGTTTGCCATGTAAAACATACTATTGTAATGCTTTACTCTTAATCCTCCAGCTTGATGACATCTTTTGAGATTGCTCAGGTGTATGTTGCAGCAGATCACATCTCACATACAAAAGAAATTCAGATTTTGTCCTACTGCAGTCCTCTACAGAGAACTTACCCCTTTAGGTATCAAGTATCCTCCAACAATCAAGTCCTTTTGGGTCACTCTTCCATTTCCTGGCAATACTGGATATAATCTAGAGACCAATATTCACGAGAAGTTAGACAGTACCAACTAATACAACTTTTAAGTTTAGATTCATTTCTAATACACTTTCACAGAAAAAAAAGGACTTTAGGAAGTACAGAGCATCTTGGAAATCAAAAGACTATGAGGCACCTGTGAGAATATGATTAAATCTGAAGCAAAACAAAACAAATAGGGTGCAGGAAGGGATGTACGGATGTAGGTTCATGTTTCTTGGACACTTGGCTATGTTATCTGGACTACTAAGGCTGCAATACAGGCTAAGTCAAAGATATTTCTTTTCTTGGGGGTTAGCAGGGAATAAACCCAGAGAAGTTGTTCAGTTCTGTGGAACCCAGGATTAGGGTGAAGATGGGGAGAAGTCCCAACAGGAAAGTACCTTCTTGGAGTTACAGCACAAATTCTGAGAAACCTCAGTATAACTTCTGAGGAAACGAGTTTGGAATTGAAAAATATCTTTGCCATCGAATGGAGGTTTTTCAACAGCAACCTGCCTCCCAAGAAAATGCAGATTCTTATATAAAAAACGACAAAGCAACAAACAGTTCTTGCTGTTTTGTTCCTTGTGCTCAGAACAGCTTAGAGTAGTTATAAAGGAATATGAAAAACAGCAAGAGTTATTACTTTACTACATCTTCTAGAAGAGTAGTGAAGTCCTGTTCTACTGGAAAAAAAAAGATGAATTATCTCAGAAACTAGAGTATAAGATAAAAATAGCAGAGTCATAAAGCCTGGTGATTCATATGTACTTCAAGCACTTTGGGGCATTAACGCATTAAGCCTGAAATTCTTGCCAGGGAGAGAGGAACATAGTTGTTTTTTTGGTTTGTTTTTTTTCCATTATGCTCATCAATTGCTTTGGCAGTCAAAGAGCTCAGCACAAGGTGGAGAAAGAGCCTGAATCACCTGCTAGAAAATAGAGAGAAACACTGGAGCTGCCTGTGATGCTGCCAAACTATGCCTTCTTCAAGCACATAACATCATTGACAACAGTCGAGGCTTGAGCAGGTTAGACTCAGAACTTCTTCCTGAGAAACTTGACCTGGACAACTCGACCTGACCTGGATGACTTGACTTGACCTTGTCCAGTACTTACTGGGACTTACTTTGGGAACAAAAGAAAGCCGACTCCTCAGAAAACCCTAAGGCAGATGTAAAGAAAATTGTTCTGTAGAGATAAGATGGAAGGAGACTGATTATTTAAAACACAAGTAGATGCTGGAAAAGCAATGGTATGGGAGCAAGGTTTCACATTTTCCTCACTGAAGTTGTAAATAGTGTCCAGGTGATTCAGGCTCCCTACAGCAAATAAAACAGCCTGGAGTCAACGTCACACGGCTAATGTACTGCAAGTGGTCGGGTCCTGCAGGACCATCAGAGCCCCCTCCCCTGGAGACACTAATACCTAGTACTAGACACACCACACACAAGCAGAAGGACGAGAGAAAGCTGAACAGAAAAATCCGAGACTGCTTTATCAAAACTGCTTGGCCTAAAAGCTTTACAGCTTGAGTGACTGTACACATACACAAGCTACTTGAAAAAGATTCAATTCAGGTTCTGACAAGGAGCTCTTACATGGTCTTAAGCGGATTAACTAATCAGTATCTGACTCAGTCTCTTTATCTGTGGAAAAACAGCACGAGCAGGAGCCTGCTGCTGGCCACCATGTACGATCCCCCTGCCTGACCCAAGCCACACTGCCTAGGGTAGCACCACAAGCACAAGCACTACGGCCAGTGCCTCCTCAAAGGGAGAGCCCGTGACCGCCAGCCAGGCCGTGCCCAGATCCCGCGGGACGGGCAGGCCGGACAACGGGCTCAGTGCCCTGCCTGTGCTCTGCTCACTCCTGCCTCCCAACTTGCTCTCCTTCCTGGAACAAGCCCCTTTCTTGCTGTCATCCTGTCAGTCCGGATCCACCATCAAGGCACTGAAGGGATTCCAGTCCATCACGCAGACCAGTGGTTATACGGCAAAAATACGTTTTCAGTTACCTACCTTACTAGGCTCATCATATATGTGATATTATTTCAACCATGCTTAAAAAAATTAAACATCATATAAAATATCATATTCAGTTGCTTGAGACTCCTTGTACACATTACTGCTACAGCAAGTAAAAGCAGAAGCAACAAATAATAACAAAAATAAATGTTAGCTTTGACTTAAGTCATTACAATCTCACGGAGTTAAATATTTTAACTAATGTTTTGCAGTTGTCTTCTACTTACCTCAGGGTTTCTTTGAGCACAGCTCTAATCAAAGGCATCTTGGGGACATCGTCAGCAACAGGAATTTGGTCCCTCCCCAGCTTAGTGACTATTTCCTCATAAACACGTTGTTGAACCTCAGGGTGTTTTGCCAACAAATATGTTGCCCAGGATAAAGTAAAAGAAGTCTAGGGAAGAAACCACTACCATCATCGTCAAGTCCAGTAAGAATAGATTAAAAATAATTCCATGCCAAGAAAAACAATCAGTTTTCAGTTATTTGTTTCGCATGTGTGCTGTTATAAAACAGACTGGCAATGATTAACATCTGGACTCAATGGTATGTTGTAAGATTTCACTATTCCCTACTTCAGCCCTTTTCCACCTAAAAATCTCCTACATACAGAAACAATCAACGTTGGTATGCTCCCAGGGAAGTATCAAAAAGCAACAGAAAAGACA
This sequence comes from Nothura maculosa, assembly GCA_032353885.1. Lineage (NCBI taxonomy): Eukaryota > Metazoa > Chordata > Aves > Tinamiformes > Tinamidae > Nothura > Nothura maculosa. The sequence goes on from JAUBOD010001105.1 coordinate 4,337,595, forward strand.
AACGCAAACAAAATTGCATAAGTAACATTGAAACATAAACACTATAAAGAGCAATGAATTAAATTAACTAGTAGTTTACAGTATCATTTTTATACTTCCTCTCAACAAAAACATTTTACGGGAGACAAAATGGGAGAATGATACCCCTAACATTAACAAGCCATTTTAAGAATATAGCAGTCTCTTCACAAGATCAAAATTCATACTAATGCTGCTAAGACTATACTTCATGCTTTGATAAATGATACTTCATCATTATAGGCACTTATCTCTTTAAACTCCCACTCGAGTATTTACCATTCATTCAGTGTTTATACTACCTGGATTTCAGGGACTGTTCCTTCCAAATACCAGACTCAGGACTTTTTGCTTCTATCTACCTGATGCTGAAGGTCGAGCAAAGGGCCTTATTTGAGCCACCTTCCCTCACAATCATCACTTAAGACAGTTAGCTTTCAATAAATAATGTATTTTCAATGTATATTCCTGGGTAAGCATGGCAGAGAAAATGACACTAAGTGTATTGTTCCTTACCTATATTGCTTTAAATATCTTAGGACATTGAAGAGAGAGAAACAATAATCTCTAACTTAAATTTATTTATTTTGAATTGCCTTTTTTATAAACTTCTATAATGAAGACAGATTATCAGTCCCATTTTTAGGCACTAAATAATTTCATTTTCAGCTTCTCACTCACTGGTCCAATAAAGCTTAAGATGGCAAATGACGTATAGGTAAAACACCCAACAGCCTCTGGAAATAGGTTTTTGGGGACTTATATTTAAGACTAAATTGGAAACTAAATGTGACATGGCAATGACCTTTTATGTCTTGTCCTCAAACTGGGGTATGACGCTAGAAGAACTACTCTCAGAAGGCTTCTTTTCTTCTTCTCATAATGGTTGTCCCTTGCTAAAACACAACCCTGCCAAGTGCCCACAGAACCTCTGTGATATCAACACTGTTTATTCTCAGGTTCCCAGCTCCTTCATAACCTCTTAAAAATTAGCACAAACGCTCTATAGCCCAAAAGAGCCTTACAATTTTGTGGAAAGCTTTTATAACCCTGTAAACCTCCTTCAGCTTCTGTGCTGAAATGAGATCTGAAATGACAGCAGGAGGGAAAAAAGGCTCCTTCCATTTCTGTCTTGTACTTGGGCCTGAGGAAATCAGAAGTACAGACCTCTCACACGAGGCTGCCAGCTGAGGATGCTGAGTCATATGGAAAAACAGGCTTCCATTGGCATGAACTCCATCAGTGTCCTTTTAGTTTAACGAAAACACTCTCACACACTAAAAATGGAAAATTAAGGGTCTGAAAGACTAGAAATGAATGGGATGGATGATTGTGCTTTAATTAGGACCAAAACATCAAAAGATTCTACAGACTCATAAGCCGTTGGCATATTTAACCAACTTAATTTAAGCTAGAGCATATAAATACGTGTATGTTTCTTATTCTGAAGGTCAAAAAGCATTGCTTCTCTTAGATCAAATCTTCTCTTAGATAAAAAAAGATCTAAATTCAAGTGTTAGGAAAGTATTTTACTATAAGGCTGTTAAGGCTGTTTTACATTTTTTTTTAAAAAAAAAACTCTTTACAATAGCAGTATTTTGCTTTACAAGGATAACATTTCACAAGACAAATGATAATAATTAGCTTACTGTGTCCACTCCTGCCAGGAGCATTTCTGTCATATTGGCATAGATCTCTTCCAAAGTAAGTTCTTTACTCATTAGGAGGTATGTGAGCAGCCCACCATTCACTTCTTTTCCTTGGTCGAGTTGAGACTGAATAGCCTTTAATTTGTTGTCAACATGGATTTGACCTTTGGGATTTAAAAACAATTGCTTAAGCCTCCAATTTTATTTCTCTGGTGGTTCCAGACTATGAAGAGTTCTATTAATTAAATGCTAAAGCTCATTTTCTAACTTCCAGTTAGTTGCAGGAGAGAAGTTTCTATCAAGTGACTGACTGAAAACCCAGGGAGGCCAACACAACCACCCTCATTAAAACCTAAGTGGCTGAAGACAAAGCCTTGCACAGAACCCGAACTTCCAGGGACAAGTAGGAGTGAAAGACAAAAAAGGAAAGAGCAGTATAAAATAGGTGAATATTTAAACCATGCTGGGAAAAAAACAAGTTGTTTTAAAAACTATTCTCTTGGTCAGTCTCATTTTAATGTAAAATATTTATTATTTTGCTTTTTACTACTAGAGATTCAAGGAATTTTTTTTTGTTAATCTCATCTAATTTCTCCTGATTTCTTACTCTAAATAATTAATATTTCAAATTTAATCCCACCGTTGTGACACCTGTTTTGCCATAATGTCTTATCACAATTCCACTAGAGAAGAGGATCCTGTTTAAACACAAATACAGAATCTGCAGAAACACAGCTGAACTTTTCTACTACTAGATCTTACTAAATTTGAAGAGTCCATCCCAGGATCTACAGAACTCTCTCCAGGGCTTTGGAATAAGTGGACGAAGCCATTTGGGAATGGCGCCTGCATACATAGTAGTCTTAAACATACTAAACATCAGCTCCAGGGCCTCGATATATTCAATAGTCTGCTGTGGGACGTTGTTTTCCAGGCAGCCCAACCGGCATTCATAAAGAATAGTTGCCACACCTGCATGTGAGAGATCAAAGAATTCTCTATAAACGTATACATATATACACACCAGTCTTTGAAGTAATTAAAATAACAAGGTTACAGAACCGTCTTTCAAAAATGTTATAATTGCAACTGCAATATGTAACATAAACACTGCAACAGCAGCAATTGGGTAGTAATTGGATAGTGAGTATGCATCATGTTCTAGCCACACAGCACACGGCTTTTCTCTTCCTTGTGGCTTGTTAGGATTTCCTCAGATGATTTTCTGCAGTATTGTGGTGTTCCCCACTGTGAATCCCTTTGTCTTCCAAACAAAGATACCTCATGTATGTTTTTACTAATTTATTTCTTCCTGGCTCTGGGTCATTTCTTTAAATGATCAAGTTGATTCCAAACTGAAATCCTGTCCTCTAGTGTGCCTGAACTCTCTCAGTTGTTTCAAAAATGTACTCTAATTATTGACAAAAACACTAGACAGGACTGAACCACAAAGTGACCTGCTGGATCTGGTCAAAGTGCCCTCTCAGTATGACAGAAAAACTTTTTTAATTGCTTTCTTAGCACAGATTTCTAGACACCTTCAATCCCAGCTTTTAGTTGTATAATCTAGACCAGAGTTCCCATTTCTACATGAAAATACCATTTGGTACAGTATAAAAGCATTGCCACAATCCAAGTAATCTTATTTAGAGATCTTTTGATTGGGTGGGGCAATTGAGCAATCTAAATAGACAATTAGATAACTTCTCCAGCACCTCTGGATCAAATTGCAGGTTTTAAAATAAATTTTGTGCCTCTAAGTTTATCGGTTTGTCTGTATAAACAGTCTGTTCACACCTCAAGAACTGCAGTTAGTCTAACTAGTTTATTAACTCCCTGGTCTCTTCTTTCTCCTTTTATTCTCTCTGTATTTTTTCTATTAAAAACAAATGCAGTAGATATTATGTTTAACCTTAATCTTGAGCAATCTTCCCTCAACCTTTCCATAAATCCTCTACAATATTTACTTTTCTTTTTAGAAAACTTTTCCCTTGTTCTTTCCTTCATGCTTCTTCTTTGCATACATTGGATTGCTAAGTAATCAACAGCAAAAGTCAACTGGAAGTGGATTTCATACATGAAATAGGCGTGTGCCCGGCACAAACTATAAATGTGAAATGAATGTCAAGAATTTAAACCAACCCATCAGTTAATCAGAATCTGTAAACTCAGTTGGAAATTCCTTAAAACTGGTACCTCTTAGCTGAGTGCCACTTTTAGACATAATTCATGCAGCACAGACTCAGATTAGTGCCCCAGACAGACAGCCATCCGATAGGTCAGCAATTCTGAAGTGTTTGCAATTCTCAAATTATTCAGCTGTCTTTCATCAAAGAGTGTCAATGCTCAATGTTTTTAAAAGGCACACACACAACAAGAGCAGGCTCGATGAAGTCAGCCAAAGGAATGCATGAAATACGAAACACCATTAAATTTCTATAAGGATACAGGAAATGCCACACTAGCTCAGGCCGGGGTTCCATCTAGCACAGTATTATGTCACTAATGGCACTGAGAGCCAGATGAGTTGAAGGGGAGCACAGCAATCCTACAATGAGTCCGTATGTTCCAGGCACTGGGAAGCAGTAACTTTTCCCACATTTAAACCATGAACAGAATTCAGACAGCCTGTACTTGCAGGCTGACCTGCAAGTGGGATAGCAGACTGCTTTGTTAACCTGTCTGGTAATTGGACTCCTAGGCTAACACTCTTATTCTCAAGAAATTAATGCAGAAATTTGGAGCACTGAAACTGGTTAGAGACTGGATTTTATATTTTGTGTACGTATCAGCATTTCCACATGAACATTCCCTTACTAAAAGGTACCACCTGCTTGGACTCTATGAAGGATTCCTACTGATACCCTAAGACAGACGATCCCTGAATGCAGAATACCAAGCTTCCCTCTTCAAATTAACCACAGGGCAATAGTTATTTATGACAAAAATGCCTGCCCATAAGCACACAGCTTTCCATCCCCTTGCTATACAGCCATTAGACAGTCTGTGCTCACCTTCCATTGAATACTTGAAGAAAAGGTTGTTAACATTGGTCACTGTTTCCCTGTCGTCTTCTTGACTTCTGAGGGTGTGGATTCTTTTAATTAAATCTGTAATAACTTCATTGACTCCTCCAGAGAAAACAGCCACATCTTTGGGTTTCAGAATTTTTTGCCTCAGTACACTTCTCATTTTTAGCCATTGTTCTCCCTCCCTAGAAGAAATTATTAATAATGTCTATTCACAATTCTCCTTGACAATCACTACCTCAGTAGGAGCTCCACAGTGAAAGCTGTTTGCACTTTTACTAGAAGAAAAGTGGTGAAATAAGAAGTGGTGAAATAAGAATAATTAGGGGAAGGATAACATGTATTTGTTTGGAATTTTACATTCCTATGTTTTTATCCCGTATTTTATTAATTTCACAATCTCACAAATGTGCATATATAAATTATCTCTGAGCTGAGTAATAATAGAACTTGTCCACTCAATATTCTGTCTGAATTTGACACAGGTTTTCATATGAGTATTCTGGTAGCACCAAAAAAAAAGGATTTGCAAATTTTTAAAATTATAATTGATTTAAGTATTTGAATGGATATTCTACAAATTTGTTTTTAGCTAGAATTATTAATATTATTAGCTAGAATTAGCTAGAATTGGTGCTTAATTGCCAGAGGTACATAACTCATCCAGATCTGACAAATCAACAATTTAAGATAGTACTGTAAATTCAGCTAATGATATATCATTTTGAGGTATGTTAAACCTAAATTAACAAAATAATATACTTTTTGTGACAAATGGCATCTACTTCAGCTCCTGAGAGGCACAGTCAGTTTTCAGTGCAGATGACTATACTCAAAATTACACAATTATGTGGAAGTGAAAAGTTGTGGAGTCGAAAAGACACATTTGAACTCTATTCACAATATCACACCAGGCACATTGCTACCTCCAGCTGAAATTAGCTTGTCGAAGTGTTTTTCAGGTGTAGGCACAAAACCAAACAAATTTAGTATCTATCGAGAACCTATTTACAACTAGATTCTCTTTTTGCTTAACTAGGTATTGAAACCTTGGTGTTAAAAGCTAAAATTTGAAAGTTGCAGCTCTGCAAACTTCCTATAAGCAGAGCAGCCTGGGACAGTGTTGACAGTAGTATTTGATACATTTAAATTGCTATGTAAGCAATTAATTTTCAATGAAATTCTTTCAGCTGAAATAGTGATGCTGAAAGGTGTAGAAACTTACTGGCCAAGAGCAGAATTCAATTCCTTTACACAGATTTTTTTTCTGAGTATCTGTTGATTTAAGATTTTGCTTCACAAAATACCCAAGAACTGTTAGTCTGAACTGCAGCTTAAGAGTCCAGCCTGAGGTCTAACACATAAAGGCTTCTGCCACTGTGAAAGAAAGAGACTGGCCATGACTCAGACACTCAGTTTCAGACAGTTTCCCCCTAAAAAACCTCTTATGTCAGTGGTGACTTGAGTAGTTTGGTAATTAATCACACCCACGTGTGCAGAGAGCTTATGTAAGCTTTAAAAGACACGCAGGCCTGCTAGAATTGGCCACATGCAAAGATGCCTCTGCATGGGGATGCTTTATAGCGGGCTTAGCCATACAGTGGCCTCTCTGCACTACTCCACAGCAGAGCGAATTTCAGCCAGAGCTGGTAAATCCACAGAGGGCACTGCCAAGCAGAGGAATGAGGACACATTTGCCAGGAATGGTTTCTATGGGATGTAGTCTACGCCCCATTCAAACTATGCATGTAGGGTCCCTCTGAAAATTTACAGCAGGGTAAAAAAATGACCATAAATTTGTAACTTCTGTCCTCCTTGCTCAACATCTGGACTCCCAGATGACTTGTCCTTCAGAAAGCAAGCATACTTCCATAACCAAAGTTAGAAAAGGAGTAACAACTCACGCAGATATAAGCCCTGTAGCTCTTCCTCGTAAGTCTCTGTATTCCTGCCACGACTCCATGTTAGCTCTTTGCGGTGCTCTACCTTCCGCCCGGAGGACTTGAGCAACCATCTCTCGATCTGCAATGGATACAACAAACTGGGGACCAAAGTGAGACTTGAAGATCTTCCCATACTCCTGCGTGTGCTTTTGCTACAGTGTCACCAACAAACAGAAAAAGAAGTAAAATATTATTAAAGAAGTTTAACAGGACACTGGCAATTTGTCATGCAGTAAAATCAGCACATTGCATCCAGAACCTGATCCCACCTCTCCAGTCATGGAATGGTTTGGAGTGTCTCTGGAAACCACCTAAGCATTACCCTGAAATCGTCACAGGAAAGACACAGAAGTCCCATTTAATCTATCAGTTTCTTCTTTATAGACAAACAGGAACTTAGTCTTAAACTTAACCTAGGACTACCACAACGGAACAGTCTAGTGACAAACTCTATGTTTTGGGGTGGATGCATCAGGATGGAACTTTAGAAAGACAGAGATTAAGTCTGGGGAAAAAAAAGAACTAAAGTTTTATCCCTGCAGTGAGTTTTATTTAGTGGCTGATCTGCAAGCCGTGTGATTCAAGCTGGAGGCAACCAGCAGGGCAATTACAAAACAGGGCTGAAAAACATGAAATCATGCAAAAAAAAGAAAGGTTTTCTCACAAAATTATATCATTGTCCCACAAAATATTGCTGATTATTTTAAACCAATTTACTTCTGAGCTGGTCATGAAATAAAACACTCAGCTTTCAGGAATTCACTTGGAATAGACGTGAAATCATCTCAGAAAAAAAAAAAAAAGAGAGGCTTATCTAATAGTGACAATAAAATAAAACAGTAGAGACATGGCAGGAAAAAATTCTATAGCTGAGATGTAAGAGGTTTTTTTTAATATAGTTAGGATTGTGGATTTGGGTCAGTTTAAAAATTAAAAAAGTTTTCATTTTAAAACAGCAACATAAGTTAATTGTAAGTTTAACTTTGATACTTAACTTGCATCTGATCTAAGACATCTGCTTGCAGAAACATGTTGATGATAAATCAAATATCTGACACAACTAGGCTAGTAAAAGTCTGGTTTTGACCCAAGTTTAATTTATGGGAGATGTTTTAATTAGTCTTGGTTACAGAGATGAAAGGTTTAATTGTCAACAGTATGTTTGAGACACATGAACCATTGTTCAGCATACGGTACCAAACACTTACAGCCATGTAACTGGTTTGGCTTCGTTTCCAAGAAAACCAAAGTTGTACAATGGTGCTGACAGTCTCCTCTAATTGCTACACGGAGCACTTTTAGACCAACTTAACACAGGCATAAGGGCTTCCTGCAGTTATATACTTATTATCTTCACAAATCAGCATCTGGTTTCAAATGAGAGGTGTGTATTTGTCATCCTGAGAAGAGAGGTGCTCCTGCTAACCAGGAGACCTGCCTACCATATGGAAACGAGCACTTCCAGAGCCGGAAAACCTCCTGAATAGGGGACAGAAGGGAGGGCATAAGAGTCTTCTAAGGAAAGCAAGAGTTACAAGATGAAAGATGTAAGGAAAAGGCAGTGGGAGAGGGGGATTCGGGTCACAGCAAGGCAGATTCAATGGATTTTGCCATTCATGGAGCAGCTTGCTTTTCTTAGTTACTGTGAGGTTTACATGGCAGGAGTAACCTCAAAAACAAAACCAAATGCACAGGCATTCAATCAAATAAATGAAATACTAATTTTAAAGGAGGAAAAGGACAAGGTGTTTTGACTTCTTTTGCTTCCAACAGAACAGTGTTCAGCATATTAAACTCATGCTTAAAGAAATGCCTACCACTTCTGTTATGTTTTCTGTCACAATGCAGGTTTTCTGCTTTAGACTTTAAAAATACTGCACTTTACCATCTCACGTGCCACTCTCACCCCATGCATTCCTTCACATGTCCTAAATCCAGACTGCCAGCATCCAAGCCCTTCTCCTTCATCCCTTCTTTTTTATCCTCGTGTAGTAGTGACGAGACGAGAGCGCCCTAACTTCATCAAATTAAAAATACTTTCCCTTTGTCATAATGGCTGTAGGCATTAGTGCTTTGGCCAGGGCTAGCGGGAATCATGTTACTGAGAACAGAACCTCCTTTGTGAAAAGACGCTCCGCTTCCCCACCCCTTCTGCATATAGGCTAGGAATATTTGTGCGTGTCAGGGGACATCGTTTAAGTAGCCGTGCTGGTTACCAAAGGGTTTCAGATTAATTCATTCCTGATGTTCACTGTGTTGTTAAATTTAACAGACTGTTACTAATCCGGTTAATGCCATGTATGCAAAGAGGCCATCTACGAGTTGCGCTTTTTGAAACTCTTAACAGAATAAAAACGAGTGTCGCGTTTCAACTCCTCCTTATCCGTCCTCCTGCTTTTTCTATAATTAACATTCATTAAAAGGAAAAAAAAAACTGTATCAGCTAGTGAAAGGCATGTTGAATTTAAGCCTTTTTAATACCTTTTAATGTGTTCAATGGATTTAATTTTCAAAGCTCTAAGTTTCATACTTAGTGAAAACTTTAATTCAATGTACATTCTCAGTGTGATAACACTGTACCTCTCCAAATCTGTCCCCAAACTGCAGATGCAGAAAAAACAGGAACCATGATGTAAAAGGAGCTTTAGCTGTTATAAAGGGAGGTTTCACATGCGTGTGTCTTGGTTAGCAAGCAATTAAGAAGTTCAACAGAAGAAATCTAGTCTGTCTGTGCTCAGACTCGGCCCAGACCGAAGAGCCCAGCGCCTTTGTGGAAACCTAAACGAGGATTACAACAAAGCCAGCTGGTTTCTGTGCCCCCCGTTTCCTGCCTCTCTGTGGTGTTTTTAATCCCCTGTGTAGTTTTCAGCTTTGATTGCCAAGCTTTTTATAGTTCTGTCCTGTTCTCTTTGGCTTTTTTTCCCCTTTCTTTTCACTCCTCATCTCTCCTTTCAATGTATTTCCAGTGTATTTAGTGGTTTTTGGTCAACAGAGCGCCCAAGGTGGCCCGCGAGCCCAGGCGCTCGGGAAGAGGTGACTAAGAAGGGCCAAAGGAACCAAGGCCAAAGGAACCAGCACCACACGTGCCATTCCCAAAACCCTCCCGGCTCGCTCTGCCCTCCGGCAACGGGAGCGCTCCCACTACCACCGCCCGGGGAACGGCCTGCGGAGACCCCATGTGCCTCTTTGGTGAGAAAACCCGCGTGTTTGGCCAAGCCACCAAGCCGGCTCCTTCACAGCGCTGCAGGCTAACGGCAGGAGAGCGAGCCAGGCTGCCATGGGGGAAAAGGGAGCACCAAACGTGGATACCCATTCACGCAACGCGGAGGCGGCACAAGGGCGTTTCACCCCCACACCTCGCTGCGGGGCCAGACACGAGGCCCCCACAACCACTCGCGGGGCCAGACACGAGGCGGGCGGCTCGGGCCGCGGTCACGGGGCCCGTGGGACACGCGGCCGTGGGGTGGGGGGGTCCCCGCATCCCGCGCGGGGCCTCCGGCCGCCGCTTCCCGCCTCTCCCCTCCCCCCCGCGCCGCCTCCGCGCGGGCCAATGGGGGCGCCAGGGGAGGGNNNGGGCCCGCGGGTCGGCGCGGGGGAGACAAAATGGTCCCTGCGCGGGCGGGAAGGAGCGGAGCGGAGCGAGCCCCGTTGCCCACCCCGGCTCCCCACGCGGTGCCTCCGCCGCGAGGCGCCCTCGCTGTGCGCGGGGCTCCGGCCTCACCTTGAGGGCGGCGGCGGCGGCGGGAGCTTCGCGGCGGGCACAGCCCGCGCCTCCCGGCCCCGGCCGCCGGGAGGGAGCCCCGGCCGCGCCGCTGGAGAGGGGACGTTTCCCGCTCCTCCGAGCGCAACAGATAAATAAATAAATAAATGAAAACTCGCGGGGCACCCGGGCGCTCAGCGGGTTGAATGGGGAACGTCCTTATGCCCTGGCCCGTTACCGCGGGGATCCAGCAGTGTTTTCTTGGGAATGGGGAGGGGAGGGAGCTGGGGTAATCCCGCCGGGAATCGCGGCGGGGTACCCGGCGCCGCCGTACCTGGATCTCGTGGATGCGGCCGAAGCCGTCCTTCCAGAAGAACTCGTACAGGTTGAGCAGCGTGTTGGGGCCCGGCATTTCGTGCAGGCTCTTGGCGCGGGGCGGCGGCGGGCGCCGCTCGGGGCCGCCGGGCTCGGCGCACGGGCACGGGCAGCCCG
>JAUBOD010001105.1:4348525-4408082 GCA_032353885.1 Nothura maculosa
CCGCCCGCGGGGGGCCGCGGCCTCCGGCCCGCGCGCGGCGGCCGGCGGCCCCCGGCCCGCAGAACCCTCGCCAGGAAGGACATGTCCGCCCAACGGCCGCCCGCAGCTGCCGCCGTTACCACCGTTACGCGGGGGCTGCTTCCCCGGCTGCGTGCGCCGAGCAGCGCTGCCCGCACGAGCATCAGTTTACAGGGAGCATCATGCGGGGCGCCCTCCCCTCGCGCCGGGAAGGGGGGTGGGCCCGCGAGGAGGCTCCAGGAGAACGAACCTATTATTTCCTATGATTCAAATCAGAGAAATTCGCCCCTTCGGCAGGCAGCCCAAGCGCAGCCTTCCCAGCGCCCCCGTTGCTTTGGCAGGGATCTCCCACACGGCTTATCCCTTCCCTTCATTAAAAAGGTGTGGTGGATTTTTTTTCCCCGTTTTCTCTCCTCTGTGCTATTAATTCATTCCCGTAGGTTAGAAATCACTAAACCGCGAGCGTTTTCTCAGGACCATCATGCAGCAACACCCATGGGGTGTGTATTTGTATCCACGTGCAGAGCAGTTAATGCAAAATGCGGCCGTACCTAGGGATGTTCTTGCACTACAGCCAGTTTCCTGCACTAGGTGCGCTGCCCATGAGCAGATGGTTGTGAATGTGAGAGCCTCCTCAGCGCACGCAGGGCTCCTCCAGCCCCTGCTGCCCCATTTGGCACATCTACAATCGCACATGGAGAACTCGAGTTCCAACCTAGGTGGGAAACAAACCTCCAGGTTTGCTTTGCCCACTGCTTGGAAAGGTTTCCTGCCATCTACATACTCGTTTTGCTGATAATCCCTAAAATCCTGGTTAGTTTCAGAAACCAGGTGCCAGATACCGCTGCACTTATAATTGACTCAAAGGTTCACATAGAAGTTGAGGACTTAGGGAAGTCTGCAGCAAAAGACACATTTCTGGAAATCACTGTTGCAGCGAGTTAGTCATAACTTAATCTAGTGAACTTCAAAGTTATTTGTCTGTCTTTTCCATCTCTTTGTTTATTTTTCTACGTTTATATTGTCTTGGGCCAAAATCCAATTAAGTTTTGTGCACAGGCTTAATCTCATCACAGAGAACTCTGCTCAAATAAATTCACCTGTAATAGCAGAGCTGGACACACGCAGCAGTCTTTGCAGCTACAGCATACAACCATAAAGGACACACAAGACCATCAATATACAAAGCACATATTGTTTTAGCTAAAATAATGTCTTTAAAATAGCTTCATTGTAGTGTTTCAAGTACAGAGACTGCTGATGAGAAAAATGAGAACTGTCTTTCAAAATGGTGTGTGGAAGAGATGCAGAGAATTTACTTCATGTGGGAAGGAAGACTAGTGGGGAGGCACTGACAGCCTTTAAACATTTTGTGGAAAAAAAAAAGGACAAAAATATAGAATCATAGAATCATTATGGTTGGAAAGGACCTTCAAGATCATCAAGCCTAGCCATAGCAAGCCTATTTAGCTGGTGCAAGAGATCTACCATATAGTTTGCAGTGAAGAACAGATAACAGTAACCTCACAAAATAGTTTAAGCAAACAACTTGCCATACGGTGTTCAGACATTCATAAGCAACAGACACTGCCAGGTTATCCCTGGTGAGATGGAGCAGGGAAAGGCAGAGGTGCTAGAGGAGACGGGCTGAGCCCGTCCATAGCGCTGGGGTAACCCCGCCACGAGGAGCACGGGGGTTCTGGCTGCTTTCAAGTCATCTGGACAAAGGACAACCTGCACTACAGCACCGGACTGTGTTGTGGTTAGTCACAAGTAACACAGGAATACTTAGGAATATGAGTGTCTATATTTGGGCTACCGCAACACACACTGTGTAATTGAACTATTTGCTTCTCTTTCTCACACCCTATCATAATTCTGTGGTTCTGCTCGACTTCCTGTACGAGCCGTTGGGGTTCGGGCCCCTAAGGTTGCTGCTCTTGGGATCCTTCCTCTGATAATTCCTCCTACTGTCTGAGGCAGAGGTCCCACTTGCGAAAGTACCTTGTACATTCGAGAAGAAGGCAGAGGGTTTCACTGCTCTTGTGGTTTGGGGTAAAACTCAAGCTGATGGATGAGTTTGCCCCAGCGTTGTCTGTTCCTCTTTTCCTTCTAGGTCTGATGGAGAATTTGTTTCAGGATCTAGATGAAAGAAATCTAGTAATATCAGAGAACTCTGGAGGTCCCAGAAATAACAGTGAACAAGGCAGCTGCAGCAGTAAAACCTGCTCCTTCCAGGCCACGTAAACCCAGCGGATGATAAAGGGCCATCCACACGAGCTAACCAAAACACAGCTGTGTAATTTGACATATCAGCATTTTTTCCTATTTCCACAATCTTTCAGCAGTTGAATTTATCAGAAGTCATAATGATGCCTTGAAAACACAACCACAGTTTTTAAAATTTAAACAGTCTCCCAGTCTGTTAGGCTGCTGGGTCTGGAAAAAGTGTTTTACATAACTGGTCAGTTTGAACTTTCATTTTTTTCAAACAAGTTGGACCACCTGCATCTTCATAGAAGTGCTTCAATTTCATTTAACCTTTGATATGTAACCGGATCATAGTATAAGCTAACTTGACAATTGAGATTTTAGAATATCTGTTATTTTTGGATGATCATTTGTCTTCAAATCCACAGTCATACTGTTCTCTCAGTCTAAATAATGGAGTCATATCCATTGTACTGTTACCTTCACTATGTTATTTCTAAATCCAATTTAAACCTTCCCTCCTCCTTACATGAACTCTGACAAAGTTCACTCAGAGTTTTCTTTGTCCCCTAAATAACACTGCTATTCGGAGTCAGTGGTTCCATTATCATCTTAGCTGAGAAAACAAAATTCCTGTTATTACTGTCCTTTTTAAATAATCTCATTGTATCTGGCTTGTAAGTATTTTAAATATATTTTATACAATATAATAAATACTGTACTATCTGTAAAACATCACAGTGCTCACATAACTGATACATTTCAAAATAAAATTTATGGAAGCAAAAGCAAGGTGATCTGAGATTAATTCTTGCCCAAGTAACGCCTTTCAGCCCAGGCTGTACTTAGACTCCTATGAACTTCTGAAAGCAAGAAATGCTGGAAAACTGCATCTGAATGGCAGAAATACAGGAAAAAAAAATCAAACAGCTCTTCACTGAAAAAGTCATGTTTTTCGCCATGGTTTTTGCATTTCCTGACTGTCCTCAAACTCATCTTCTGAAGTGTCTTCTCAAGTTGAGTAGTCACTTGTGTGGAAGCTGAATGGTTGCCAAATCCCCAAGGCTTTTGCTGCAAGAAGGGCAAATTTCAATAGAGTATGAGGTAGGAGCGGAGCTTGCAGAGAACTTATTATCAAAGTAACTTTGCTTTAAAGGAAACATGAACTAAAACTTAATCTTTGGTTTCGTCTACCATATGATGTCTGTTAAAGTCCTAATCAAATATTGTACAAAAAGAAGGTATTTAAAGCAAGGTAGCCAGTCTAGGGTACTGATAGCTCTGCATGATTTGCTCTTTAGTGCCTGAAAAACCACATTCATCAACTGCAACAAATAAGAGAATTCAGCTCCTCTTGTGCATTTTGTAGCTGCTTTAGATCCTTAACCCTTCCCTGCTTCTTATCATGTACCACATTAAGTGGTCCTGAGAACTTGTCACTTTGGATGTCCCAAAGCCTTGAATAGAACAGGTCACTGCTACAGAAAAGTGACAGTTTTAATGAAAACCAACATCATCCTTCAACATGAATCCCATTACTGACAGATACTTGCTATTTTGCCGTATCAAGAACACAAAAATACTGTTTTCAGTATTGCAGCCTGTCAGAAACAGTAAAAAGGCAACTATATAAAAAGGACAGAGAATTCCTTGAGTAACAGAGAAGACTGAAAGCTGCTGTTTTTCGAAAAGGATGTTCCTGCTGCAAATCCACCCTTTCAGCATTTTCCAGACTGCATTAAAACAGAATGTAGTCTTACAAATTTAAGCACAGTTAACACTCCTCCAGCCACACACAGGTTTTTCTGTCAGTATTTGCATTTAATCCAAACGTAATTAAAAACCCAAAGCCCAACTCAGCAATTTCCTCTTCATATCACAGCTTCTCAATCACTTTACAGCAAATGAAAGCACTTTCTGATTCAACAACAACTTCTGCAGTGACAGATTGTCACCATTAGTTCATTTCATGAACTGCATTAGTTCACTTCATGATCAATAAGTAGAATATAAATGACAAGGGAAAACAGCCTTTATTTCAACAGCTTCTCATCAGTAACAAGAATGTAAGAAAAGGGAGCACAGAAATGAATGTTTCTTCATGAAGGCTTTCCTTGAGTTCACTTTAGAAGACAAGTCTGTCTTTCTTGTCTTAAACTTTGAAACACTTTCAACCAATTTGTTAGATTTTTCAGATAGGTTAAACTATGAGTATAAATTAACTCCCAGTTTAAAAATCTTAAGTGCTCCTATCAGGATTTGTTCAGCTCAGGAAATGATTATTTAAGCATTCTAAACATCAATATTTTGGCTGAGCATACACAGTCATCGGATAAATAATATTTCAAACATCAGTACAAACTCCATATACAAAACCTTTACAGAATTCTTCTGAAAAGTGGTCTTCAGCTGAAAAAAATAAATTCTATTATTTGCTCTGAAAACCAGATGGGTATAACCAGGACTCTGTGCCTGGATAATATCTCCCCTGTGGGGAGACTTAGTTCCTTCTTCCCTTTCAGACTCATCCATGAAAGCACATACCTTACTAAGTACATATGGGGCTATACAGACACATCTAAAAAAAGTCTCTTAAAGGACGTGTAAAATCTCAAGCTCCATATTTTGAGTTATGGAAAGCGAGGCCGGGCTCCAGTTTTACCCCCATCATTTCCGGAAGCGTTTGAACAGCGGGTGGATGTGTTTGTTTGCCGAGGCCTTGCTCCGCGACGACTGGTATTCCATGTAAACCGTGTCGTCCGCTCCCGACATGGAGCTCATGGTGCCCACGCGGCGGGACACCTGCAGCCCAGGGAGAAAGGAACAAAAACTGAAAATCCCAGACATACTTAAGTGTGTGGTAAGTAACTCTAAGCTACTGGTCCCACTAGCTGGAGGGGCAGCACCCCCCTCACTAACTGACCTCAATGCCAAAAGCCCTGCACATTTCTTAGCATTTTCTCAGTGAAACTCCCTGTCTCCTACTCACCGTAAGTACATATAATTGTGTAAGCTGCAACAGGAAAATTACCTTGTGCCAGTGCAATTCCTACTGCATTTCACCATAATGCACTATAAAAATGCTTGTGTTATTAAATATTGAAGGTAGCTTTTTTGTTAGAAAGTCTGTTGCTGAAAATATTAAACTACTACCTGAAGAAATGCTACTTTACTTGAGTGTGAACATAAGTGACCTGCAATCTTCTACTCTCAGGGCATCAGGTGATTCAAGGAGCACAACATCACCAAAGAGCATGTGCTCTGCCACGGGTGCATCATTAAAATGTTTCTAAATATCTTCCTTGCTTGTGAAACTGTCTCGCCCAGTATTTCAAACAGACACTATAGCACTAAAGGTGGCATCACTCTTGTACAGAAATGAGGGGAATGGTCCTGTTCTGCATCATTTGTTGTTACCTGAGCTGACTTTGAACCATATTCTCCAGCTACTACTTCCTCCTCAGCATCCAGGTCTGAGGCTTGCAGGACTTTCTGGAGAAGCTGCTGCTGCTCTTCTTTGGATGAAAAGGAAAGCTCCTCGTCCTCCATGCCCGCTAGCTTCGTTATGACCTGGGAAACAAAGTGCAGCACAAAAGGTTTCCTTTCTTCCTTTCCAGGCATCCTGCAGAACTGCCTGCAACCCAGACAGGGACTCTGGGTCCCACATCCATCTTGTGACTGTCCTGAGCTTTTAATGAGCAGTTTGAGCAGCTTAGCACTACCCACCACAGACACACACAACACGTCCCTAAATGCGCGGCGGGCTCTAAGTTGGTGTCCAGTTTGAGATGTTTTTAATATTTCATAAAAACCATCCACTAGCTTTCCAGAAACTGTGAATTTCAGCATTCTGAACGTGGGCAAAGCAGCCTAACAAATTCCGGGGCGAGAGATCAGCGGCTGGTGCAGGAGGGGCGGCCGGGAAGGGTTCAGAGGCACCGAAGCTGCTGCTGCTCCTTCCAGCTCATGCAGCCCAGGGACACCCAGTGAGAGGGGCCGACGCCACCTCCCGGCCACACAGCGCTCCAGGCTTCATTACATGGAAGCTCCTTCCTCCAAAGCCAAAAGGTTCCCCCTTTTTCCCTTACAAGGTGACAGGCAACACGCCGTCCTACCTACAGACTGCGCGAGATCTCTTCCCGTGCTCTGTGAGTTCCACTGAAACCTTTAATTAAAAGGTACTCAGTGCACGGCTATCCAAAGCATTGGTGATTTGAGGATCATCCCAGCAAGCAGTTTTTCTTCAAATTCTTTGCCTTTTATCAAAATATTATGCCTTTCTTGAAGACATCAGCCTTCTCTCTCCCTTGCCATTCTTAGAGCGGTCAGGAAAAAAGGCAAACAAGCACGTATGCTTATTCAGGAGAATCTTAATCGAAATTTGACATCTCAATATGTTTCTAATCAGAAAAGGTTATTAGATAAACTAATTCAACAATTTCTCTTGAATATTTACCAGTCTTCCTCCTCCTCTTTCAGCTTATCTCAAGTCAAAAGAATTAGAAATTAATCATTCCAGTAATATGGACTGTGCCTCACTACAAAGACTAAGGAAGAAATAATAAACGCAACTTAAAGCAAAACAACTGCACACTGGACACAGCATTTGGTTTTTAACAAACAGATTTTTTAAGAAAAAGCTTAGTGATATAGTGGGTAGTTTTGCGTGAAAATTTTAGAAACTAAAACAGGCATCTTTCTGAGAAATGTCTGAGCATTAAGAATCTATTCAGAGAAGCCATCTGTCCTATTACATAGGCTGAATGAAGAGTACATTAGGTCTCTCCCTTTTATTTATTAAGGGCTGCATCTACCATGATCATCCCCAAACTTAAGGAAAGGGGATCCCGGGAAGCAGTTTCAACCTGCACCAGCCTGGCCGGGGCGGCTGCGGAGGAAGCTCGGGTGCCTCGGGGAACCCTCCACACACTTGCTCCTGCATCATCCATTTTTAAGCCATCAATTTATCAAGATCAAAATTGACCCCCAATTTCTTGATACAGCGAGTTTTTCTGCTGTTTAAGATTTAACACATCTCACATACATTCTCTAAATAAATACACTAAGCAGTAACTAAACTTCAGTCACCTAAGCTAAAAAACAAATACTTAGGACTCGAAGCAGTAAATTGTATTCACAAAGGTCCTATTTAAGAAGCAGAGAAAAACATCCATTCTGTACCAACAAGCATGATTCTACTCTTTCAGTCTTTCTTATTTGCTAAAATGCAGAAAACTGAGTTGTTAAGAGATAATGAAAAGGGGAAAAGAGCCTTAGAACAGTGCAGAGCGTTACCTCTATGGAGAAACATGGAAGTATTCAAGTGTTGGTAAGGTTGGACATTGGAAATAACTGTTCTGAAGAGCAGGACACTGAGATAATTACCTAGGGATGGGGCAGTCTCCATGTTGGAAGGAGCTGAAAGGCCAACCTCAGGAATGGTGGATATCTGGCTGATCCTGCCTTGGAATGAAGGAACACACTAGATGGTCTCCCTAAAGCTCCTTCTAGTCCTGTATTTTTGATGGCAGCTATGACCAAGGCTTAAAAGATGGGCAAACTAAAGAAAATAATAGTCTCCATTTTGTTCCTAAGCTTTAAGTAAATAATATTCTAGGACTGGCCAGTTAAGTGCTTCTCAGAAACTCGGCTGTCACTGCTTTTGGTTTCAATAAAATGCTAAAATGTCCAGGACTAAGTCTTTGCAAAATCAAGTAGCTCCATTTTAACCTCTTAATTAGTTCTATAATCCAAAGCACTCACATATAAGTAAAGGGATTTCTCTAATCTTTTTTAGCTAAACATTGAAGTGTTTGTTATAGTTAGCTGCAGATTAGTTCTGATCTAGAGTGTTGTCAAAATACATTTGCTACAAAGAAAAACAAGGCTTTTAAAAGCCATAAACACTATAATCAGCCAGGACTGTTTCAGTGTGAGAACCTCCTCTCTCAGGCTCTTTTTAATGTGCTGCTGATTACAGTGCAGTCATTTGCTTCCTAGAGATTTGATCCCTGGGGATGCTACCGTTCCAGGTTTGTCCAGGAGCCAAAGCCCTTAAATAAGAAGGCTCAGGTAGAAGCCAAGAGTCCTCATGTCTTTTTGGCCATCTATTAGATGCCACATGAGGGTCTTCAGATTTGTTGTAAAAATGAGCTCTGCTTGTACACACACACAGGCCCAGGCAAACAGGCTTATGCACGAGCACCCTGTCTCTCATTAGGTCTTAGTCTGGAATCTATAATGCCAAAGGGAGCTGCTTCAGTGGGAAGAAATGTTATGTTTAGAGGAAGGCAACAAATACAGAGATCCACATGAGTGAATGATACACGAGAAGGGATAAACTTTCAAGGTTTCTTTCACAGAGCACGTGCCTTCTCCTTTTGGAGAAGATGGGCAGTTCTTTAAAGTTTTAGCAGTGCCCCCAAAGGCATTAAACTGCATTTTCTTTCAGAAAGAAAACTATAAAGAGCAATCACTTCATTTAAATGCAAGTTTGTTTACAGGCTGGTACGACATCTCCACATCGCTGTGTCCAAGAGAGGACACTATGGAGTTTGTTCAATCTGCTACCAAATAAAGTGGCAATCAAGGTGACAGTCTTTGCAGCCAGATGATTTGCAAGGCATTCCTAAAGGTCATAGCACATGAAGAAAAAATGCTAAGAAACTTTCTCCAAAGTGAAATCTGGAATTGGCTAAAGATAAAAACTTTTTAAAAAAGCAAATAAGAAGAAACTGCGTAAGGGTTTCTTCACCACATAAAGGCTTCACGCCAAAAGGACTTTAGGAAAAATTTTCAAGTTACAAGCCACAGTTCTCTATGCTGTCATGATAATCTGTATTTTGATAACTACATTTTATTTAATGGAAATTTCCTACTCTGCAGCAAGAGTCTTTTCCTACAGTAAATTCGGTCATTTCTTAACCAATTAAGAATCTGATTGTAAAAGTGACTTGAGATGCATTTCATACCATGCAAAGAAAACAAGACAGAGAGGTCAAACTCTGAGTGAGGGCTAAAAGAGCAGAGCCTGAGGAGCTGCATCAGAACAGCTTCAGCCCACAGAGTCATCAGTTCCAACACGGCTGCATCCTGACAAGCTCCAGCAACACTGCGGGCTTTGGACAGCACTGAAAACAGTGCATGAGACCAGTGTGGGACAAAGAGCCCAAGCAAACAATTCTTTAGGAATGGGTGGCTAGACTCTTCGGATACCTGACTTTCTGATTTCCAGAGCTGGATGCATGAATCTAAGACAGACACTGTCTTTGAAAGTTGTTTGTGACTTATGACGTTTTGGAAGTCTTCTGGCTCGCTACAGAAGAGCTCTGAGATGTGAAGAGCTGCCAACAATGTTTTATACCCAATCAGTACCACACATACACTGAGAGGCCTGCTGACAGCTTAAGAATATGAATGTAAATCAACCATTCAGGCAAACTTCTGCTTGGCTCCCCAACACTTGCTTGGTTTCAAGCTGAAATGCTTTCCTTCCTAGATGTCTCTCCTAGGTGTTACCTACCTATTCTCACAGTAATACAGGTGAAAACAGTCCTGTCAGCGTAGTTATTATCTGCAAGTATCAGTTTCATTAATACCTTCCACACCCAGAACTCTATAAAGTATTTGACTTATGGCTAAAATAAGAGAATACAGAGTTATAGGCATAAATATAATAAATAGCAAGTGCAAGTTACCTTGAAGCTATAACCTTGGTCTACAAGAAACCGCTGTCGCTTGGTGGAATAGGCCATTTCCTGAGTGTCTTGTGATACAAGAGAATAAAAAAAGGCATTGTATTCCTCTGCAACCATGCCTGGGAGACAGAGACACCAAGTGATTAGTTTCATGTGGAACCCTGAAACTAACAACAATAAAACATTAAGCAGTGAAAACTGGTGTTACCATAGCTTGTCTCTCTACAGAATCAAGGTGCACAGTTTATTTCTATGATGAGCTGCACCCAAAGCTTCACCTGATTGACAAAGTTGATTGACAAAGCTCTTGGCAGGCACATTCCTGCTCTGGTTCTATGCAACTTGCACATGGGTGACAGGAAGAAAGAGAAAAGGAAATGCAGATCAACTCAGTTACACTTAGTAACTAAGTGCTCTGAGCAGAACCTGCTTCTTTATTATGCTAAGCATAATCAAGAGAGGTAAAAAGGTACAAGAGAAAAGAAAAACTACTTAAAAGCCTATTATCTAAGGAAACTGCACAAATTCAGTGAAAGGAATATAGCAGAAGTTTAAAAAGTTCAACAGAACAACACAAAGGAAATTTTATGAATATAAAGCAGAATTTGCAATCATTTTATAATAAAAGCGTGAAACAAAGACGTTTAAGCTAAGAATACGCCATGCTGTCCATCATTTTCTACTTAGGATCCCCCATATCTATTACTCAAAAAACTCTGGATTCTCCTTTAGAAGTCGAAGCCTCTCCAAGAGCTTGTTCACGACTGCAGCTTTCACAAGTAAAGCCTCAGAGCTGCAAGCAGCACAAAGGGCACACACACAAAACAGCATGTGCAAATGCTAAATACAAAAAGGATTTTAACAATCCATTTTTCTCTAATAAAGATTCTTGGGAATGTTTTGGGCAAATGCAAATAATTTGTGAAACCAAGTCTCATTTGGAATGAAAATAATCTGCATATATCAAAAATGTGCTTTCTAGAGACACATGCTCTCTAGGGAAACATGAGAGATGCTTTCTAGACAAACACGCTGTTTAGAGTAACATTGTATTTCTTAAAAACAAGTATTTGATGTTGAGGAAATTTTCAAGGAATGAAAATAAAGACCTAAAGGTCCAGACAAATTTGCTAACAGCCCCTTGGCTCTCACCTTCTGATTTAAGACGATGCAGTTTATTCCACAATCTAAACTGAATGATTACTTGAAAGCTGTGCTGTGATGCAAGAGGCAGAGCCCAACCGCCCCCTCATTTACCTTTCTTGGCTCTCAGCACTCGCCCCAGCCTCTGAGCCTCCTGCCTTCGAGACCCACCATGGGACGAAATCTGAATCAGGACATTGGCTTCTGGCAGATCAAAGGATGTGTCACCCACCTACAACAGAAGAGCAGCCTCTGAGCAATCTCCTCTTTCTGCATATCATAAAGACTGAATGAAACGATGCCTTTGAAAGCTGAAAGAGCAACGTCAGATGCACAACCTGCCCACACAATCTGCTCTTCAGGAAAGTTCACTCTGGAGGTGGATACAACAAAACACTGAATATGCCTCCACTTACCTTGGAAATAAAAATAGTGTTGATTTTTGGATTGTGTTTGAAGTTCTGTAGAATTTGCATTCTCTCTCCCTGTGCAGTAGGACCATATATGTAGGGTCTGAAAGAACAGAACATACTCAAATTACATCAGCTCAACATTTCTCAGTCATTTCTTGTTAGGTACTAGGATGCCATAGAAGGGAGTGTGCACTTAAACTGATAGGAACATGGAATAGATTTTGACAGTTATGCTTTATCTTTAGCTTGTTTAGCTCTCTAGGGCAGCTACCCAGTTGCTTGTGGAGCAATTTGCAGCAACCCACTCTGCTGGAAATAAATTCTGACAGTTATAAACGTTTTGCAATTAACGTCCCCCCATGAAGCTGTACATCAATAGGCTGAAGACATTTGCTAATCCCACATGAAAGACTGAAGGCAACTGTTAAAAGAGATTTTTTTTACCCCCACAAATCGACAGATCTAGTGCACTGACAGCTGCAATCTCTGCTTCCTATTTAAGCACTTAAAACCCAGGCTTCTCTATTAATGATACTCTGAGTGTCAAAAGCTGCCTAATGAAAGTTCTTTTGGGAAAATTACTCCTATGTTTGAAATCAACCTCTTGCCCCTCGTAATAACTTCTCCATCTACTGAAACGAGAATGATGTGCTCAACTTTCTTGGCTGTGAGCAGCCCAAAATGGCATTTCATCTGAAGTTGCCTAGTTCATCCCACTAAACTAAACAGCTACGAGTCTGCTGTTTCTTAAACTCTTACAGAAGGGTTGTTAAACACCTGCACATTCTTAACCAGTGAATAACCCAAACCTCCTGTCAATCCTCTCTTTTTCATCTCCATTGCCCTATAGACAATGACTCATTAATGTGTATCCAACTACCTTCCCAATTCACAACCTCAAACGTCAAATGTCAGCTTCATTTTTTTCCTGTTACCCCTTTTCCTCCCTCTGAAAAGACAGAGGGATCTGCAGAGATCCCTTTCCCAGCAACATCCAAAATTAATTGCCAAAGACACAGTCCTTCAAAGCAGTGTCTGAAATGCAGCAAGAGCACCACTCAGAGGCCAAGCACAGCCACCCCATGCACCTCACTACACTGGGGGAGAGATTCCAGGCCAAGAGCTGCCTGAGCAGCTTCAATTCTGTGGCTCTAAGGTTGAAGTAATTCCTGTCCTATGCGTGATCCTTCCCTTTCAGCACTTGGCAAAGGGGAGAGATTAAAGCACAAGCGGCGCCAACGCAGCCGCCTGCCAACGTGCGCGCGTCCCACCCAGGCCACGCACTTCACCCACTTGGATGGCACCACAAAACCCACCAAACTGCTCCTTCCTGCTTAAATTTATCATTCCTGCCCTGCCCAAACCAACTTTGGTCGTGCCCAAAGGCAGAAAATTCTCTGCTTAAAAGAAATCTCACTTTCCATTCAGCTGGCTCTGTAACCCTCCTTACTTTCCAACATTGACAATTGTGTAACCTGCTCCACAATGGAGGTGGAAAGGAGAATTCCCCCAGGAACACAGAAAACAAACTGTAAATCCTGCACTGGGCTTCCCTGCCACACGTGGCTGCAGTAGTTGCCCCCAGTTAACAGGAGTTCTGCTGCTTGGGAAGCTGGCACCTCCTCCCAGCATTTGTCTTTACTCCAAGGCTTTTTCCGCGGCGCGCTGAACACAGCTAACTACATTCCAGAGGCATCATTACAGCTAATCTCTGTCCAGACAGACTTAAGAAAAGGGAAGAAAGAGACCATGGGAGCTGGAATTCATCCAGCACTATTAATTCTGCTGATTAGATGCCACAGCAAGCCAGCACAAGATGGCTACTAAATTACATTCAAAACCCAGGGCAAGTTTTGCAAAGTGTAATGAGATTTCTTTCTGATTTTGCTCAGAAATACTGATGAAATTCCTGGGCAGGAAATAATACACAATCGAACTGCCTCACAGCTTCCCACAGCAGACATCACGGGGGCTTCTCAGAGAAAGGCTAAGGCCACCTCCTCTCCTCATTTTCCCTAAGAAAAAGATCCTAAAGATCCAGAGGGTTCTCATTTCAGAAGTCTTAGACCCAAGAGAACCTATGGTTTCTTAAAAGAATAGTTCTAGTGATCTTTTTAAAAGGTTTGCCATTCCTTTTGCCACAAATCTGACAAAAAACTGAACTAAGGAACAACAGCAGCCCTCCATAGAAATCCTGGATTAAAAGCCCTCCGAGGCTTCTACTAAACAAGGATTCTTTTGAAGCAATTCTGTGCAGGAATAACACTGCAACACCAGTAATACTGATCCAAAAACATCCTCTCGAGTTCCTTTTTATATAGGAGTATTGGACTTAAGTTAGTGTATTGTAAAAAACATCTAAGGGATAATGCAATCTGTGAAATTACAGGGCATTTTTCTAGGAATAAGGAAAAGGATAGGGCCACATGTGACTCACTTCCCAAGTCGGATTGCATATTCCTTCAATGCAAACACGTTGTCAGCAAATACAATGATTTTATCATTCCGTCGCTCGTGAAACTTAATCAGAAACTGGCAGGCTCTGAATTTATTTGGGTTCATGGTATAGAGCAGGATCCGCTTCTTAGTCTTGATAGCTACATACTCTCTGTAAAATTCAGGTGACATTGGGCACCAAACCTAGAAGTAAAAAATCCACACACATACAAAGTGACCCACAGTTATGTAATTAATTTGATTCCAGAGAGAAATTAAGACCTGGCATTAAGATTTTCTAAAGCACAAGCCCCAAATCATAAGACAGTATTTGCTACACTAAGGTAAAAGCTACTCAGTGATGGAGTCTCCAGCTCCCTCAACCCTTTCTCAACCTCATTAATATTTTGCCCTGCCAAAATTCAACAGCAGTGAATGTTTTGTTAGTCAAGATAAAATCTAAGCAGAAATAAGGCCTTTTAGAATTTGGGACTGAGATAACCCATTCAGCAATACCAGCAACACTGGCACTGCCAATACCTACAGAACAATCACAGTCATATATCCCTTTACAATAAATATTACTCCTCCAGTTGAAGAGGGAACTTGCCTATATTTCAACTATAAACCACTAAGTGGTCTATAATCACCTTTTTCAATTGTACAGCTTTCCTGTAAATTGCACAGCTTTCCTGTAAGCATACTAGATATACTCTAATAGCAATAA
The DNA here is from genome assembly GCA_032353885.1 of Nothura maculosa. NCBI lineage: Eukaryota > Metazoa > Chordata > Aves > Tinamiformes > Tinamidae > Nothura > Nothura maculosa. The sequence continues at coordinate 4,363,171 of JAUBOD010001105.1, forward strand.
AAGCCCAAAGCTTCACCTCAGCACACTGCACTTTAGCAATGTAGCCACTGTTCTGCAGCTCCATCCAGTTGGCTTCATAGAGCTTCGGTCCAATCAAGAAGTTGAGGTCAACAATTTTATCATCTTCTCTGACCAGGGTAGCAGTCAGACCCAGCTTGCAGTGAGCTTGTACTATAGTGAGCACACGTCTGAACATTTTTGCTATGAAAGACAAGACAAATTTTCTGGTTAGTGTTGTGAATGGATGTAAAAGGCAAATATTAGGGAGAAAAAGAAAGTTTCTCAGATTCCTAAACACAAAGCAAGCAGTGTGTTAGATGCACTGTCCATTTCACACACAATTCTAGCTGATGTGTGTTACTGCAGAACTTCAGGCTGACTGCAGGTTCAGTTTACACCTTCAGTGCACACTGCAAATCCCTGTACACTTCCAGCCATCTGTGCTATTTCTCCATTTACCCAAAACAAACTAATGCACTCGGCTAAACTCCCTAGCAACAAAAACAGTAAAATTAGAAGATGGCCATTTACCTAAGACTCAAACCACTAACTTTTGGATTTGCCCTCTATATTAAATGTGAAAAAGGCAACACAAAAACAAGCTATTAAAGAGCAGAGTTACATTAACAAATGAACACAGCACAAGAGAGGTGGCCACTGCTTCCTTACCAGGGATAGTATGGACTTCATCAAGAATCATAAGGCCCCACTCTTGACTTTTAAGCCATTCCATTACTCTCTCTGCTTCCCAAGATCTTTTAGTCGTGTGTCCCAACATGGAGTATGTGCTAATAGCAATAGAGCAGCCAATGGGTTTGTCTTTGGCATCCGAAGTGAAGCGACAAATCTGGCTGTCGTCGATGGTGGACCACATCTTGAACTGGGCTTTCCACTGCTCCACAGACACCGCAGAATTGCCGAGCACCAGGCACCGCTTGCGCACGGTGCACGCGGCGGTCACGCCTACCAGGGACTTGCCAGCACCTACAGAGGAACAGGACTGATCCTCGTTAGTCATTGCAGAGAAACTAAGAGGGGAGCAAAAAGATTGAGAATGTAAAATCACACCTAAGAAAAGCAAATTCTTCACTGTTTTCTTACAAAAGTCTTAGAAAAGCAGACTAGCTGTTGAGCTACTGTATACAATCTGCTCAATTGTTTACTAGGCACATTACTGTCCAAGTTCTCAACAAAACTGTTCTAAATGGTTCCAGTTGCTTTTGGCAACTGGAAACTATCATTTTTACCTCGTTTTGAAATGAAGAGAGTGTTAAGTTCTAGGTGTTCATAGTCTTCCTGTCCCAAAGAACAAATTACTTAAATACCAACAATTTTAAATGTCACTAGAAGATGAGCAAAGCTGTTTTAGAAAAGAACACGAAAGCAGTAACAGTAACGATTATCACAACCACAAATCAGCTCTCCAGTAACTACAGGAAACCAAGAGGTCTGCTGAGCAGATCCTGGAGAGCTCTACGAATGGGGCTCTCCCTCACCAGCGTCCCTGGCTACGCAATAAACACGGACAGGGCTCCACATGGCTGCTGCCTAGAGCACTCCCTACTGCAGTATGGATCTACGCAAATGTAATATTTAGAAATTACTTTATTACGGGCAAAGATGCACACTTCTTGCACTGAAGGTCTTCAATCATCTAGCCAAAACCAAAACCACTCCCTCCCCACCCCAAAGGAAACCAGTAACTTACCACATGGCAAGACAATGACACCAGATCTAGCTCGCCCATTTCCAAACATCTTCCTTAGGCTTTTCTCTTGGTAGGGTCTGAGAACAGCTGTGGGTTTCAGATCTATATTAATATCAGGATTCACCGAATCATTTCTGAAATCATATTCTGCCAGCAAGGGGTATTCCAAATGGATGCAACGCTTCTGAAGTTCTTCAATCATCTCCTGAAGAGGAGACAAACCTTCTTCAGATGGCAAGCTCTCCACAGCCAAATTATTCCTTTCAAACAGACACTTATTACACAGGATCATACAAAGCTATTGTGTTCCTTCTACACTCCTTTTATCTACAGAGTCAAAGTCTATTCCAAAAACTTTAGTCACGACAATTCCTACCCTTCAAATATCTGAAATAAGAGTCTAATTTTAGGCAGTGGGAATAATGCAGTAAAGCTACAGTAGTATCCAAGAAGAAATAGGCAAAAATTTACAGAAGTTCTCCATAGATCTGATCAAGCCAAGACTGGTCTTCCTTTCTCAACTGCTGACAGCAGAACCATCAGAAGTTCCTTCTGCAAATTTCAATAGTTCAACAGAAGCAGAAAAAGCAGCCCTGGAACTAACAGGAGATTTGCCCTCCACTGAATTCTTACTCATCTTGGAGAGTAACATTCAGTTCCATGTGAGGAGAGACCTTCCTTAGCCCTTCTCTAAGTTTTGAGCACTGCACCCTATATGCAGAAAGGGAACCAGCCTATGTCTGTCTGCACTGAAGAACCTAAGATAGTATTTCAGAAGGCAAAAAAAAGGAAAGTCATTTCAACAACTACAACAAGTTCTTCCATCAAACAAATAGCCATGGCACTCTGCATTTCGTCCTCACACTTAGTCATGAATCGTGAGCATGTCCCATATGGGTACAAATGCCAGGAGACTTAACATAACCATACTATGAAACTTAACATCTTCACACCTGCTTGACTTCGAAAGATACTGTCTGTGTTTCTTCCTCTTCCTCCTCATCTTTGTCCATCTGTTCATAAAATTCAAACAAATCCGCTGGGACATCTGGCTTATTCTGAGCATCAGTTCCTTGTGATGTTGATGGACCCAGGCCTCCTTCACTGGATTTGGAAATCTGAAATGTATGGATAGGAATCTTTATTGAAGTCTCCATTAGCGAACCTCCTCCACAACTAAAATGGGGCTCATTAACAAGGTAGAGAACGGTGCTAACAGAACAGAATGCAACTGCTGAGGAGACACATACAGTAACTGATCTGAATTACTAAACAGCTTATCTACGTTAATTCAATCATTTTAGGACCTGGAGAAGCCTACCGCTGATTTACTCGTAAATGTCTCTGTAATGAGCTCTGTTTCTTCACCCTCAGCATTTCTCAGGCGACATTCTTTAATAACGTGGTCTTGCAGAAGCTGCTGAATGACATCAGGGTGGGTACTTTCCACAAAATACCTAAATGGAGAGACCAAAGGAAAAGATCTGCTTAAGAACTAACCAACCAAATAACTCACTGCAAGAACAGCATGGATGCTTCCATTTATAGCTCTCCCCAGTGCACTCTCAGGTACCTCCCGTCTTAGGGCTAGTAATTTAAAAACAAAACAATCATAGTAATCAGAATTTTTTAAAGATGCTTCATACTAAAAGCAGCATATATTTTACTGCTGGCAATTCTGCTCAAATGGTCTGCTGTTAATATATCACGAATAGGAAAACTCCAAAAGAGCTGCCTAGACAGAGCTCAATGGTCTGTGAAAATTCCGCATGCTGTGTTCTGGCCACAGGAAAAAGTTAACTTGCACATCCAGAAATTTTTCTTTTCCATAAGGTTCACTAATAACGATGCTTATTTGAGAGCACACGTAAAATGTGAGCCAAGGGAGATTTAATTCTGAAAATTCAGAAAGAATGAAACATATATCTGAAAACTTAGTGACATCGTGTTAAGTCCAAGCAATGAAGAACCGAGGTAGAAGGTCAAAGCAGTATCCTACTTACATCAGTGACAATTGCCAGTAGCTCCCAACAGTCAAAACGAGCCCAGTGATTAAGGTACTAGACACTTACTAGGATCTAGGAGCCCAGGATCCTGCCAGAGCATGCGGAACTCAACTGGAAGCTGCACAATGCTTCTGAACTCAGCAGCTACTGAGCCCCCAGGCAGACATTCCTGTGCCTGGACCCGCTGCCTGGGGAAGGAGCCGCTCACCTGTTGTGTTTCAGCACCAGCTTCACCTTCCCGTAGCTGACGGTGCACAACTACAATGGACAAGAGCAAGCATTAGGAACAGGCAGAGGAACATCTGGACTTCCACTTCAAGCTATAAACTGCATGTAGGTCACATTATAAAAATATTATTTAAGTATATACTACAAAAATAAAAAATAAAGCCTGCATTTTCTTGAAAGAGACCAACAGCAGAAGACTATGAAAGCAATGAGCGAGTAAAAAGCAACGAAGCAGGAGCAGCAGGAAGAGATTTTCCCAGTACTAGATTTAATTCCATACTGTGCTGACCTTGATGAACTGAATGATTCCATCCGGGACACCGGTTTTGCTCAGTTTCTGCAAATACTCAGTGATGTCGCTGGTCTGCAAGCCCACGCTGACCGCGGCATAGAGCGAGTAGGCGGTCAGCTTGTACTCGTGGATGTGCGTGGGTCTGCACACCGGCTCCGCGATCGCAACCAGAAAGTCCTGCGCGTACTTGTACACCGGAGAGAAGGCTTCCAGAAAGATGTGGCCATCGGGAGCCTGGATGTGCAGGAAAAAAACAGGCATTTTCTCATAGGCTTACCTGTGTGGGGTGAGAAAAACTAGGACTTTCCTGCAAAGAAGCTGTCGTGACACAGAATGACTCTGCTCTTTAGGCAGCAATGCAGTGCTGCTTCCTGCCCGCCCCCTGAAAAAGTAATGACCTAAACAATGAAATGATGACGACACACAAAAAAAGAACAAAAAAATCAAGACACTAAGAAAATCTAATATGCATTTGCTAAATTTAAGTGCATCTTTTTCCCCCCATTAGATTGTTGATATATATATACACACACACACACGCAAGTCTACAAAAACCAACTTGAGGCCCAGGAGGAGATAGAGGAACACGAAACTTTAATCTTCTGCAAGGCTCTGGACTCTGCCTGGTCAGTGGCCTTTTTAGGGCACTACTAAAAAGCCCCACGCAGAGAGTTTTCCCCTTTCCACACTGACACCTCGGGCTTTTCGCGTTTTCTTCCTTCCCTTTCCTACCAACAAGGGCAGAAGCGGGAGGCTTCCCTATTCCAGGGGGCAGTTTCCGACCCCCCCCCCCCCGTCCCTCCCGCCGCCCCGTCCCCGCTCCCGCCCCGCACGCACCACCCAGAGGGGCCGCGACGCGTGGTCGCCCTTGAGCGGCATGTGCGGCCGGTAGTCCTTGGCGCCGTACTCGTCCACGCGGACGCCGCTCTCCTCCACCTGCTTGCCGGCCGCCGAGGGCACCGCCTCGTGCGACTCCTTGCCGGGGGCCTCATCGTCCTCCTCGTCGTCCTCCTCGTAATGGCGCTTCTTGGACTTCTTCTTATCTGCGGGGCGGGCGGCACCGTTAAACCCGGGGCGCGGCGGGCGGCGCCCCCCGCCCCGCTGCCCCCCGCGCGCCCTCACCGCGCTCCGTCCTGCCCATGGCCGCCGCGCGCCGGGACGACGGCAGCGCCAGCCGCGCGTCACTTCCGCCGGGGCGGGCCGTGACGCCACGCGCTGCCCCGCCCCCTGGCGTATGCGGGGGGAGGGAGGGGGAGCAGGCGGAGAAATAAATCTTGTGTTTCGCGACACGCCCGGGGCCGCGGGCGGAGCGGGCGGGCACCGGAGCGACGACGCCGCGGGGGGGACAACACAGAGAAATCCGTTAAAAAATAAAATAAAAATTCTCGATCTTTTTCGATATAAGCACAATTTTAAAACCACAACTAAGGCAGATGAGCACGGGTGGCAGAGCATCACTACACATAGGCTCAGCTCCTCCAGCCTGGCCAAGGGGCAATGGGCCTGAACCCCCATCTAAATGCCAACAAAACCGGGCCTTGAGGTCAACGATGGCCGCTGCCCGAGGGTAAAAGAACAAGCCCCGTCGCCATTAAAGCACATCCTCAACAGGACACCTGCAAGGGGACAGGGACACTCGGACCCTTCCCAACGCCAGCCTGGGCGCCGGGCCCATGGCGGAAGCGCCAGGCTGGACCTGGGAAGCAGCAGCTTCCCAAACCAGGCTCATCTTCCTCACATCTCACCCCCCAAACACCTCCAAGAATCCAAGGATTGCGTTTCAGCTTTCCACAACAGTGTATTTTCTCCGCATCCATTACATCACTCAGCATTTCGGTTTTCACTTGAAACAAAATAAAATACAGCAATCTTAAAAGAGAAAGCACACTGTCATCCCTACGGAGTGTTTTTTAATATATCTTTAAGTACAATTCGTGTCTGATTTTGGAAATACAAATACATTTTGAATGGTTAAAAACAAAAAATTAAAAAAATATTTTGAACATCAGCCAGCTGAAAATATATTCATCTAGTAAATCATCTCTCAAAGCTTTTATATATTTAATTATTCTAACTAAACATAGTACCCTTAAAAAACAAGTTCATAAAAATGTAGAAATGAAACTGTGGAATAAGATTACTGGGATATATATATTTACTTACACACACACACACACACACACACACACACACACACACACACACACACACACACACTCAATGCATACACGGAATTACAAGTACTCTTAAATTCGGAAGGTTGTTAGACAAATGGAACTAGTAAGCAATGCTCAACTCCTGAGTTCCTTAACCAAGGTAACCATAGGCTATTTTTTTAATTATTTTTTTTATACACAAGATATTCCATGTAAAGCAGCAACAGCAGTGCAGTTACTGATAGCAACATCTCAAAAGTAATAAAAAACCATACATCCAGACAGTAGTACATTGCACACATACGTGATTCTCATACACCCATCAACAATTGGTCAGAGTATTAAATCAGTGTACAAATTAAATATTTCCAAAAATGTGCAAAAAAGTCAACGTTGATAGAAAAAAACACCTTTGTGTACATACATTACAAACTGTGCCCAGCATTCAACTGAGAATAAAAACATTTACAGTGAGAAACCGATAGATTAAATAGAGAATTTAATGACTACATAAAAAATGTACATTAGATCAAGAGTAAATTTACAAATTTTTATTCATAGCTTCATGAAACTAAAAGCCTACGTTCCAATTTATCTAAGTCTCCCTCCAAGTATTTACAAGGATATTCCTTTATATGACTTATCTGAGGTCTGAGATGACAGACACTATTTTTGTAATAAACCATTTCTTTTTCAGGATCACACCATCTTTTAAACTGGTGTTAATGAGAAACAAACACTAGGAAACTGACCGTTTAATGCCTGCTCAGAAAATAAAATGCAATCCTTGTTTTTAAATCCACATATATAATCTTTGGGGAAAAGGATAATCTATTACTGGGGGAAAAGACACAAAAACCTCCAAAATTTCCCACAAATATCCACTCTACGGAGTTATCATCTTCTTTTCCTTATCTCCCCACAAAAGATCTTGACCTCCAAAATCCTCCTCAGTGGACTCAATGTAAGGACTGAATCACAAGATACGATCTTAATGCATTTAATCCAGTTCCTCTCCCTTTAAAGTAGGTTCATGAAAAACAAAGACCTAGCCCAAGCACGACTGCTAATGTTGCTTCATACAGGAGATGTTTCTCCCTCGTCCGTCTCCTCCTTCCCCCTCAAATACAACACAGATATCTACATGGCTTGAATGAAACCCAACGGCTGCTTTGCAGAGCGCGGCCACAGGCCCAGTCCCTGGTAGGGGCAGGGGCAGCAGGGCTCAAGTCACATCCCCAGGGCACGGGGCCCATGTGGTGACAGCAGCAGCCGGGGCAGAGCAGAGCAGGGCAGGTTGTGCCCCCGTTGTGCCCCCTTGGCCAGGCAGCCCTCACCAGGCCCCTCGGCTCGTGCAGGGGAGCTCTGTGATGAAGCTCCAAGTTGGTTCCCCGGGCAAGGCTGGAGCTACCAGCAGCCATCGCCTATGCATCATGCAGATAATGCCAATTAAAATAAAAAATATAAAAATAAACCATGTGTAGGTCAAGCAGAGAAAATAAAGAGAGAAAAGCTCCTTTGCTTCTGATCTAGAATTTAGTTAGAAACCCCAGTTGGGAGGTAATTCGGCCCCTTTTCAGCGTGTGTTTGTGCTCCCACTGAGAGCAGCACACAGTACAGTTGTGGGTAAGATTTGGCTCTTATGTAAAAGAAACTGCTCTGCAGCAGCTTTGAAATGTCCTTACATTTCACAGAGCAAGGAAGATCACAAATCTACCTCTCCTTCATGGCATTCCACAGCATTTGAGTCCCAAAACTCAAACTTGGCTACAAAGCAAGCTGCCACATTTTGTCACCAAGTTTGTACACTATTATTTAAATGACATCAATAGGATTAAGTTTAAAAGTTTTTTTTTTTTTAAAAAAAAAAAACTCTTCATTTTAATGCTGGCATGAATTTTTGCACATCAAAAGAGTAATAAACACCCAAATCTTAAATATGGGCAGTACCATCACTTTTTTACTAGTACCTGCTTTCTTCAGTTAGCAATAGCTTACTGACATATATATGTATATTTAAGTTAACAGTACAAATCCATGACACATCAATTTTGGCTGTATGTAGATGGGGATAGAAAAGTTTGGGTAATTATATGTGATTTTACACTGCATACTTGTCATGAACACAAGACAGCAAATTACCAGCAAGGAAATACTGGCAGTAATACTTTTGCTTTTCCAGAAACACCACATGGACTTACATTTAAGCACACAAGTTATGCTTTTTTTTCAGATGCACGACAAAGTTTCAAGAATTAAAATAAAAAATAAATTATAAGTTACACTAAATCTGACCAATTTGCTCAAGTCTCCGAAGCTGCATACACATTGCTCTCCACTGCCTAAAAGAATGGCTTGTTGTACTGCACTGTCCCTCCTGGTGCTGCAAGGAGGCTTTCAGTCAAGACAACAGCAGCATTAGAATGCTCTAAAACAAACAGGAAACAATTCAATGGGAACAAAGCTAATTTCACTGAGGATTTTGTTGATTTACTAAAACAGGACTAATATTTCTGTCTATTGATAGTAAACACTTTCCAATACTGTACCATGTTTAGAAACGTACCAACCATCACTTAATCGCCCACTAAGAACACCTAAGATCTCTACAGTAAAACCAGAGTCTAGTGCCTAGAGCTCGATAGCTACTCCTTGGCTGCTGCAGAAGTCATTTTTCTGGTAGGCATCAGTTTACAATCTCCAAAACTCAAATGTAAAAGTTGTATTAGCTAGTTAGTACTCGGGAAGTACTTCAAATCAAAAGTCTACCGTGGATTATATATAAAGAACTTTTTTTCAATGCAGTGAGTGAATTTTGGCATGGGCACTTTATGTCACCAAAACGGTCTTTAAATACATTTTTAGAATTGTGACAGCCATAATATTTCAAAATTGTGTTCAAATATGAACAAAATTAAGGCATACAGATAAAAAGGCACTAGCTAAAAACAACTGTTAAATAACTTATCACTCTGGTATACTGAAAGGACTGCTTTGCTAAATAAGAATTACAAACTAAGCAAGTTTAAGACTTGAATTAAAACTGAGAAAATAATAGATGCAGGAATCAAAAAGTCAATCATATCCATACCTTTGTTCATTTTTGTATCATAGAATGTCCTTGCAAAAAAAACACTGTTCCTCAAACAGAACTAAGCTTTATCAATGCATTTGTATTCCCATCAAATGGAACCGGCATCAACAGCTGTTCATAAATTTTCTCATTTTAGCCACAAAAAAAGAAACCTGATAAAAAATATTAAAAAAGTGGAATAAGATTGGCTGAATCAACAATAAAAATCATACTTGTGGCCAAAAGAGCTAAACCTCACTGTGAAAAATCATCAGCAAGGTACATGTAGTTAATCTTTGTTACTTAGTATGTGTGGCCAGAAAAGTCTAAGATTCACTAGCAGATAAGTCCATTGAAAATGCACATACTCACTATTAACCTTGACCCTTACTTATTGTGAGTACAGCTTCACGTTGGCATTGGCAGAAAAGCAAAATATGACCCTGCAACAGTATTCTTTCCATTGCTATTTTTTTAATACTTGGATTTAGCACTCAAGCATAACTAAAGATTCCAAAATGCTGGTGTCTCCAGCAGTAAAGGTATCAGTTGTCACCAGGGATCTCAAATCCACAACCCTTCTCTTTAATGGGATTTTACGCATGCAGTTCCATGCGCCTCTGAAATTCTGGAGTTAGGGCTTGGGGTTTTTTTAAGCATCATGCCAGTAGTATACAAAGTGTCTTATGGACACTACATACAGAAGTAGCAAATTCTTTTAATACAGACTGTTTTTCTGTAATACCCCAACACAATAATGTTGAAGTGCAACATGCGAGGGGATAAAGAACAACCAAGCTTTTGGTAACAGTCTCCTATAAATTTGTATATATTTATAAATCAAAATGTTAATGAATGCTTAATAACCACCTAATTTACTCTAAGTAACTCAGGTCAACTTAGGTAGGGTGAAAAAAAAAGGATACAGCACAGGCCTAATCTTGATTCATATAGTATAATTTTACTATAACCACTTGAACTGGCAAAAGTCATCTTTTATGTAGTACCATCTTTACTCAGTAGCTTTCTGATGTCAAAGAAAGTTCAAGGAAGATGCATTCTGCGATTTCTCTTTTCCAGTTTCCAAATGCTTACCACTGTCATGACTGAATGCCATTTTTTAAAGGCACAAAAGCAACACTTTCAATTACTGTCAATAATTAAAATCACCATGAGGAAATTATATTGCAATATACATGAGCCAGCACTGCCTCACTGAAAGGACACTACATTTATTAGAAAATCAGACTCTGAGAGTTTTCAACCTTCAGAGCATGTAGTTTCTTTTCAGAATAGTTTCTTTAATTTTTAAAAATGCTACAGATAAACCTGATTACATTTTCCCTTTAATGTCCTTTTTTGGTTATAAATTTCCTTATCCTTTCAGATATCACTGTCCACTACTGATTTTATATACATTTCCAGCTTTGTTTTGGTACCTCCTCGATCTGTTTGAAATCTGTAATTTCAATTACACAATCTTTAAGTTAGCTACATAAATTATTAGGCTCTACATTAGACCTCCCTTCCCTGCTACCACTACATTTTGCTTATAAAGCAAAGGTCCTTTACAGCAGAGTACACATAAATTGTCCTTAAAGGCTGCTTTCTTACCTTTTGTCTAGCTACAGAGAAACTAAGAATAAGTCAACAGGAGCTGACTGTCATTCTAGCCTTCTAAATTTCCCTGGTTGGATTAATTCTCCCCATGTTTATAAAGTCCTGTACAGTTACATATCCCAATCAAAACAAACTATATGCTAGATAAACACAGAAACTGAAAAAAGGCCTCCTTGCTCAGTCTCAGAAAAGGTGGCTCAAAACAGAAGGAAAATCATGCTTACTTTGCTACAGGTCAAGTGATTAGAATAGATCCATACTCCTGCTTACGACTGGAAGATTTGGGAATTCCTAGAATAAATTCAGAAATCTCATGAGTTAACTGCCATGAGAATGGATAAGTTTTTGGTTTTTTTTATGTCCATGCTCTTAGTAACTCTCATAGTCCTCTAAGGATGCAAAGCAGACCGGAGCCTGAGGACCACAGCGCTTAACCTTGTTAGAGGTTAAAAGCATCAGCCCACTCTGTTTTGGATGTTTCTTGCTTTTGTTTTTATGTAAAAATAGCTGACATTCAGTGCTGTAGTCCAGGAGTTCCAATTACCTTTTAAATGAAATTCATATACTCCTACAAAAATGAGAGTTTGACTTTTCAGTAGCAAAAAGTCAGTTATTAATTATACCCAATCAACAGCAGGCTTCTTAGCTGAAGGCTTTATTTCAGATTTTACTTTTATTATTCTCTTTCAGAAATGGAAAAAGTGATTAATTTTAATGACATCTGGAAGCCAGATAGACACTGATCATCTGGATTACCAGGCTGGAGCTCTCATGCTCATGTTGTTTAGTTTTTGGCTCACTTTGGGTTTTTGGCCTATTCTTTGTACAATCTTGCTTAATGATGATGATAAATCTACCTATCTCATGAAAAGCAGAATCAGAATTTTATATTTTCTGAAATGAAGATACTGGGCTTCATTGCAGAAATTTTCAACACGTCCTAAATGACCAAACTGTTACTGAAACTTTTTTATTTTAGTGCAGAAGGGGAAGAATTTTATATTATTTAGGCACTTTATGTTGACATACATTCCACCCTAGTGCCTCTCAACAGCTTTGAAGATGTTATTTCTTATACCTCACTCTAAATCATATACTGCACAAGGATTAGTTACTCCCATTCCCCCCCAACATTTCATAGACTTGTAAAGGAAGATTTTCTCTCAATATCACTATTATTTTTTCAGTTTAAGATAAGTGTCTCCCCCCCAAGCTCAAGCAATAGAGGATTCTCTTTGGCAAATACAGCAGGAGGCATTCTCCAACTTTTTACACCCACCAGCCAACTATTCTGAAGTTTTTGCCTTGCAGTATAGCAGTTCCTAGGAGTTTGTGTCCATAAAATGTTTACCTGTAAATCTTTTCATAGTAAGATAGAGTTCTACACCAAAGCCTCTAATTTACTGAATCCTTGTCAAGTTCGATTTTGCTATTTTCTTTTGGTCACAGAGAAGTACCAGGTAGACACGCTGCTGCACAATGAGTTCCAAGTTCTTCCAGCTTTCAAACAACTCTCAAAACAGGGTTTAAGCTCAAACTATTGAATCCAGAAACTCATTGATATGCTAAAATATAAGAACTTGGAACTCTCTGCAGCAAGTACCTATAAACACAAAGAACAATCACAGATACGCACCCTTCCTGTCCTCTAGCTGCATGTCTGTTTTTCCCTGCACCCTGAGTCAGTCAGCAGTGTCAGAAAAAGTCACACAGTCCCTGACTGTCCAATCATTTGTCTTTTTTTTTTCTCCTCTTTAAATAAGGAACAAGTATGTACTAAAGTGCTTTATCTACATGAACCACATCAGTACATTATAGAAACAAAAAGTTCTAGTCCTGGTGGGAGTGGGGGAGGGAAGATTCTCATTTTACATAAAAAATTCAGATTGTTTACAATCTAAGTGAAACAAAGATTCAAGAGAATGTGTCTCTCTTGTCTTTTTCTCCTTTTTTTTGTAAAAAATAAAAAATAAAAGTGCAGTCAAATAGAAAATAAATGCAGTAGATGCAAGCTGCGTTGAGGCAGGCTGTTAGTGATAGTGTGCAAACGTGTGTCTGAGCAGTTCATCTGCAAACGGTCGCAGCTTGGCCTCGATAAAAATCCGTTTCAAGAAATCCCGAGCGTGGTCCGAGACGTGAGGTGGTAACTGGGGGTTCGTTGGCTGAGTGGCAATTTTAAAGATGGCCGCCATGGCTTCGAACTCCGCCCACGGGGGCTTCTCGGTGAGCATTTCTACCACTGTACAACCTACGCTCCTGCAACAGAGGCAAAAGCGAAACAACAGGTTACGCCAGTCAGGCTCTTCTAGGAAAACAAGAATATCAGAGAGCTACTCAATTGTCACAGACGAGTGTTGTCCACTTAAGGCTCTAGGGTAGCTGCAGTAGAAAACAGATTTCACGCTCTCGTGCTACACACTTTCATCTCCAAGTTGTCCAAACCACTACCTGCATCTTCACTGGGCAAAAAGCAGCTACCTTCGCCAATATATGTAATACATATAAAGACAACACTTATTGTATTATGAGGGTGACACTATTAATTCAGATCTAGTGCTCAGCAGGCCAGTAAAGTCAGGAACATTACACAATCCTGGGATTTGGCCTCTTCAGACACCTTCAGGACTTGAATGCACTTGAAAGCTTTCTCGTTCATTATGTCCTAATAGAAATGCAAAGCAATCAGCAATGTTCTACATTAAAATAAGACAAAATATACTGCCTAGCTCACCAGAAATGCACATTCTATCACTGAAGTAAGTATTTTCTGCTTCCATGTTATATTTTTGTGTGCTATTAAATGGTATTATCTTTTAGTTAAAGCTACTACTATTGTCCAGACTGTCAGTGTTCAAAGAAAGATCATGCATGATCCTTGGGCAGAAGGATGTGCATATTTCAAGAAGAACATTTCTTCATGAGCTGTACAAGTTCACTCTGTCAGGAATATATGAATGATACAGCCAAAATGATAGTTGGCAGTAATTTCTGAATTTTCAAAATAATTTCTATGGTAGGACTTTTGTTTTTTTTCCCCCCTCAATTCCTGCCACTTAGTTCAGGATTTATTCAGCAACAGAAATCCAACTTCAGTACTTGTTAATACTGACACATCAAAAAACATGTATTAACCTTGATGCAAAGGCTTCAAAACTCAGCACACCAACTACCACAAATTTGTAAGGCTGTTCCGTAACTACAGAAATATGATTCCCAAGTCATCTGTATGAGGCTAAATCAATTTCCCTGGCATGAAAATAAGGCTCTTGGCTGGAAAAAAATGTCTCCTACTATTGTTTAAATAATTAATATTCTTGTGTTCACAGATCACATCTACTATGAGTCTAGCAGCTAAAGTCAGGCCACTTGGGCTTCTGTTATGTTAGACTGATATTACACAGTCCACCACAAACATTCTTCTTTGAAGTGTGTCTATATTCATTCTTCAAAGTTTAATACTAACCCTTAACAATGCTTTTTCCTACTGTTTCCTTCTGTTTAAATTTAATAAATTCCCTCTTATCCATTCATATTTTAAAGGACCTGTATCAAAGATATTTTACTAATAAATGAAGTTCCAATAAGTGATATATTAATTCATGGGACACTGACACTTTGAAGCTTCACTGCAGCTTTCACCCAGTAGTTCATCCAGATTTACAAAGTCTGGCACTCCTAACTTCATCCAAGGATGTCCAGAAGGATTCTTATAGAATCTCCAAATCAATGGACACAGGAATCGACAATCCTCAAATTTCCAGATTTCATGTGTTATTTTCTCCAAATATGATTATCAGTGCTCACCCCTGTCACCTTACTTCAGCTTAAGCCCCAGAGCAGAAGCCATTCCAAATTCAGCTAGCAGCTGCACACCCATGAGAGGTGCCTTTAACAGAAAAGTTGTGCACATACCAGATATCTGCTTTTCTACCATATCCTTCCCCACTAATAACCTCTGGACTCATCCAATATGGAGTTCCTGTGACAGACTTCATCCCTGTACCAGAGAGACAGATGGTCTGGAGTCGTTTGCTGGCACCAAAATCACCGAGTTTCACGTTGCCTGCTGAATCTCGCAGAATATTTGCTCCTATAAGAAAGTGAACACTGCATTACATTCATGAAAAGGCCATTAAGACTTTGGTATGGAAAATAGCAACAAAAATTCACTAATACAATACCAGATAGGCCCAGTATTTCAAGCTAGATAGGTCCAGCATTTCAAGCCAGAGAATTGGCTTTCTCTGTCTATTCCCATTTACTTTTGAGGTTCAGAATCACTTGTTCATATTGTTTTGCATCCTTGAACTTTTTGAAGAATTTTCTATCACCTTTGTAGTCCATAATGGCAAAATAAATGGCAATGTACCAAATATGTTATAATATAATACAAGTAAAACAAATGGGAAGTTTCCACAGCACAAAACATATTTTGATACTATATTAAAGCAAAATCACAAACTATCTTATAAATATGTTCAAACTAAGTACCTTATGTAGTCATGAGATATTGATAGCAATATCTCATTCCTCTGGGAAAAAAACCTGTTGATATAAAGCAACAGGAAAACAATGTACATGTTCTAGGGACTACAGTGGCATTGTGTGCTGTGCACCTATTTTGCACGCAACTCATCTTATTACATCTGCATAGCTTGCTTAGGCAGCACTTACAAGTCACCTGTATCTATTTGCAAAAGATAAATACCTGTTCCACTAGCTTTCCTGGCTGGAAAATGGAAGTCTGAATCATTTGAATCAGGCAAATCAGCTCTGCCAGTAAGTTCTATCAACAGTGAAGTGCTGGGTAATTTCTATGTAACTGATAGAAACAAAACTGCGTGCAAGTACTTTAGTCACAACGTTTCCCTTTGTGTTCCATCCATTTGTAACGATGTGATCCTCTGATATATCAAAAACTACTAATGCACTCGCACATAAAAAATTAGACCTAAAGTTTACAATTGCTTTGCAGACTTTTGTTTTGACTAGGGAAGCATTGTTAGGAGGTCTAAGACAGAATAATTTCCTCTCCCTCTGTTTAGATGGCGATGAGAGCACAGATCTGTGCACAGAACTATGCTTATTACCTTTAATATCTCGATGGACAATCATGTTACTGTGCAAATAGTGAACTCCTTCCAAAATCTGCCGCGTGTATTTACGAGTTACATTCTCTGTGAGTGCTCCATATGATTTTAATTGGTCTTTGATAGAACCCTATGGCAAAGAAAAAAACATCAAACACTAACATTTCTAGACTCACAAATGGAATAATATGAAGTTTATGTCTGAAAGTAGACATTGAAAGTTGCAGGATTTCTCCACTACCTCCACTAAGAAAATTCTCAAAGTAGAACAAGCCATAATATAACAACAGACTATTAACTTCAAAATTATCAAATAATTTAATAATACCAGCCTGTTATACAGAAAAAAGGGAACAGTATTCAACATCCTCTGAAGTGTTTGGAAGATTAGGTGACAACACTTAATTTAAATCTGTATAGAACAGATAGATGCTATTTATTTAAGGAGAATGTTATATTCAGAAATACTGTTTTTTTTTGTTTTTTTTTTCCTGCAAGCACCTCGCAATATTTCTCTTTGGGTATTGTTTTTACTTAGGCATTTCTTTAGTATTCGCATGCACTGCTACAGAGCTGTCTACATAGGTGCACATCACACTGTGTAGAAATGCTGGTTGAAGTGGGCTGGTGTTCTTGCTTACCCCAGGCATATATTCCATGAATATCGAGAGGGTTCTTTCTGGTGGGTCTCTTAAGAAGCCGTAATACTGCACTATTCTTTCATGATGCAGATTTTTTAGCAACTGGATTTCACATTCAAGTGCATTTACTTCCTAAAAGGAAAAACAACAAAGAACAACTTTCCTCATTTGGTCTAATAACACTAAAAAAAGTTTGCGTATTTTTTCTGCAGAACAATCTGTACCCATATATGTGAACTATATAACACTAGTACTCTTGTTTTTTGCAAAGTTACACAATTAGATTGAGGGAAGGGAGAGAAGTGCTTGTTTTCTGTAAATTGGCTTTGGGATGGTTTTGCTCTCATCTCATTCTTCCTCTTATTGTGAAGTTACATCCATCTCGGAACAGATATCAAGATGTGCGTCCACCTAAGAATCACTATGCAATATATCCTAAACTGCCAACTCAGTAAAAAAGTGTTGTTAAATCTATTAGATTAACTAGCATTAATACTAACTTGTCTAAAACATCATCATTTGGTTTAGGAAGGATGGGTTAATACTGTAACTACGAAATGCATGAATATATAAGGTGCTTTCATTAGTTACCTGAAATGCTTTACTTCCTATTTGTAAAATTTACTGTGTGTTATCTTTCAAAATACCCCAATTCAAATGTTGATGGATTCCAGATTTTACCATCAGCCTTTCATCAAAATGTACTTTTAAATCCAGTTTACTGATGAATATCTCCAGATTTCTGAAGTCAGAAGGAAAATGGATTTTTGCCAGCAGCAGATGCAAAATACAAAATGTTATGATGAGGTTACAAAACTGTTTCTATAAGAGAGATCCTGCAAGTCCTTCTATATTTACTATTTGCAAAGCAAAAAAAATCAGCTGGTTTGTTATATATTTTAAAGAAATAGTAACAACAACTACACCAGAAATCCATGGCACAAGGGACTCTTGGTTTTTCTGGATCCAACATCACTAGTAACAGCAACTATAACTGGTAGCCACTCAGTTCTGCAATAATGGTTGCATCCCTTGCTCCCCAGGCCATGCTCCCCACAGCATGGAGTGCCAGAAAATGCAGGAAAATTAATATTTTTTTCCATCCTGTAAAAAGCAGCAAATACAATTTGGAAAAAAAATAAAAAGAAACAAAAGACAAGTGCTAATTATGTTGTTTCTCTTCTTAAATGTCCAAGAGATCATCAACTCTTAAAAGTTGTTCTCTTTAGAGAGAAGTATTGCTAATAACAAGCCTCGATATCCAAAGCTTTACCAAAAAAGTCCTGCAACCCATACCCCAAACCCCATAGTTTTTTTCACCTAATCTCCTCTTAAAAAAACAGACCAACACACCTTTATGCAACATAAAAGCTTTTAGCTTCTAGCAGAAGCGCTTTACAGGTTTCTATTTTACATCACTTACCTTGCTCGTTTCTGGACTATCAGGATCAAACTGAACTTGTTTAACAGCAAGTTCCCTTCCAGTATCAGCATCATAGCACAGATAAACTCTTCCAAATGCACCTTGGCCCAGCAGTTTACCAAGTCTCCAGTTAGTTGGAGCTCGTGGTGCTGAAAATAGAAAAGTATTCTGGTTTTCAAATAAGCTCTTTATTCAACTGATCAATGAAAACGGAATACACAGAAATCGTCTTTTTAAAAAGAAAATTATATTTTTTTTCATAACACAAAGACTGTATTTCATGTTATGTAAGTTATAAAGATCATTCAAGACTTCTTTTAAAATGGAAAACCATGACTTAAATTCCAAAATTTCCAGTATAGAAATATACTTAAAGAAATTAGCAATAACTAGTTGGAAAGAGAAAAAAATATGTTAAAAAAATTTAGTAACACTATTAATGGAATGATTAAAATATATCAATCACAAAAGCCATCACCGAAAGTGCATTTACTCCTGAAAAAGCACCATAAAATAACTAGAGACTACAGTTTACCAGAAAAGTTGCTTAACATAAGCAAAAATAAACTGCAATTGCCTCCTATGTGACACTTCTTCAGTTCTCAGTAGCCTAATATACAAGTTTTTTATTTAAGTGATTTGTTATCACAAATGTAAATTCCATATGAAAATTTATGTAAAGGTTGGTGCAATGAGCAAAGAAAAGATTATTTAGTTTCTATATGATTCACTTAGGGAGAAATCACCGCATGTATTGTTGGTTTTTAACAGGCAGTGGGCTGAGCTGCTGGAAATAGCTCGAGCAGAAGGAGCTGGGAGGGCTGGCAGTCAGCTGTGTTGGTGGCCACGAAGGCTGCTGGTCTCATGGGGGGCGTTAGGAGTCCACAAAATGCCTTAACTTACAGCGACTGGGGGGGCTGATGTCCATGACTGACAAGGTGGGGTTGTCGATGTCGCTCCCCCGCCTCCTCATTCTGTTGTCCTCGTACTCGGGCGTGAAGACGCTGCTCCCGCTGCTCGTGCTCAGCGAGTGGTCCGTGGGGCTGAAGCTCACGGGCGATCGGAAGCTGTTGCCCTGTGTCCTTCTGGCTCTTGGAAAAGTTTTACGGCCTTCAGTGACATACAACAGCATGATGTTAACGCCATAAAAAATGACTACTGTGCAAATAAATGTGTGCATGCACTTAATGAATTGCATATAATTCACAGCTTCCACTACATATGATGTAATGATCATGGAATTTAGTGGTACAAGTTTCCAACTAGATGAAAACAGGCATTTATCACAGATATATCTGGGTACCAGACTGAATTGTAAGTCGGGTTAAAAAAACAAAATTAGAAGCAATTAATTTTCAGAACAAATCTACAAACTTCCTCCCCTCCTTTTTTAGACACTTGTGGCTTCAGTGTTACTTCTATTCTTAATGTGCTATTACAATATATAAACTCCTGATAAAAAGGCAAGAAAGCGTTATGTTTGCATTCCAGTGATAAGCAGGCTGCCATCTTCACCCTAGGAAGGAATACCAATTGAAAGCAGAGAAATACCTACAGTGAGAATCAACAGGATGATCACCCAAAAAAAAAAAACAAAAAAAAAAACCCAAAACCTCCAAATGTCACAGATGATTCAAAGATGATTAAGATGCAGCAGCAGTAGGATAAAAAAGGACATTGATCTCCCAAGAGGTTAATTACATAATTACATCCAGATACTTAAGAGGTCAATTAAGAACTCTTACCATCATTGTAGTCTTGTTGATGATATGAAATATGATACCGTCGGGGATAAGTCCCACCTTTTCCAAATTTCTCAAATATTGGGATATCATACTCTACTAGAAAAACAAAAGGAAAATATATCTCAAAACTAACAACATAATGAAAGCACATGGAATAAATGAATACTGTGCTTTAAGTCTCAATATCAGGAACTTATCAGAGGACAGGTTTCAGACTGAAGTGTCTTCAAAAAAATGGCATTCTGTGGATTTGCTCTATAATAACAAAACTAAATATTCATCCAAAAATTCTAAAGAGTCTCAGGGATTCAATAGTTCAAATGTGATCTCCAGTCTCTCACTTAAGAGTATCAGAGGACTGCAGCATGGCTAGTAACGCCAACTTTTGAAATTATTTCTAAGGAAATCACAACTCACTGGCAAGAAAATTGACACCAATTATTACAAAGAATAAAATTAAATTATGCAGAGATATGATATACTGGTGAAAAGTCAATGCAGCCTGAGCTAAGAAACACAGTCAATAGATCCTCCTTTAAAAACCTACTGAAAAAGAAAACTGCCACCACTGACAAACAAGGCTATCCTGCAGCAGGCAGCAGCACCCACCACACTCCTATATGATCTTTTTTAAAGACTTAGCATGATGAATAAACACAAACAGGCTGAAGTAAGATTACCAGAAGCAAACTGATTTCTGACATTTCCCCTCATTTCTGATATTTATCCCTACAAAGTAAACAATATTTGAACATGGTTTTTTAGAAGTGATGTACTCTGATAAGCCCTCTATGTTACAATTACGTAATTATGTGAGGAAACTTTCACAAACAAAAAGCCTTAAAACATAAAATAATAATAAAAAAACAACTACCAGCCAAACACCCTAGACTCACTGCAAACCAATTATTGTTCAACAGCCTAATTTTATTTCAAGGCATGTCCACAAAAGACATCTCAAAGCACTTTCAAGGTTACTCATTGCAGTTGGTTTCCTAAACCATGCACAACAACTTGGATTCATGCCAGGGTACGGCATGAGAACAACATTAGTGATGACTGATTAATTTATAGGCCCAGCACACAGTCCTCCACCAATTTTTTTTATTTTGAAGTACTTTCCATTATAGCAATCATGAGCACTTAAAAATGATTCTCATTTCACAGAGAAGAAAACGGAGCCTCTAACGTTAAATAAATTAACCAAGGTTATGCAGTAATTCAGGGCCAGCCATTACAGTCCAGCCTGACTCAGAGCTGTGTGCCATCACCACTGCATCACTTGGTGCTTTCAGAGAGGCAAGTTTGTCATATGATACCCACCAGGAGCAGAGCTATACATGAGATGAGCTAAGGGGAAGAGCTTTCAAGGAAAGCTCCTTCACAGCATCTTCTGTAGCATGACAGATATTCAGATTGCCTGATACCATATTGCATTTGTGTAACGTGTTACCTCTCCCTGGGCACTTTCCCTCTAAATCCTACCATTGGCAAGAGAATACATCTTAGAAAACCAGTATGTTCAGTCATTCTGCCTACCTGAGAACTCCTGATGATTATCTGGATAGCTCTGTGCTCTGGGCATCCGAGATTTGGGGTAGTTGTCTCTAGAAGTATAAAAATATACAATATCTAAAAACTGCTGTCAATCTAATGAGGTACTCGGATCATTTCTTCTTGGTGTCATATTACTTATTAATCTTAAGCTCAGTGCTATTCAAGTTATCGCAATTGTTTACAGACAATTTACAGACAATTGATTTGTATTTAATTTAATCATTCTTGGAAAAAATAAGTTTCCTTTATAAAACAGTATCTTAAAAAAATGTAAATCTAACCTGGCTGCTCATTGCTAGGGATCATAGTACAAAAGCAAGACTGGCAGAACTTAGTCAAAGTTAATACACTGAAGTCAAAAGTTCTATACTTCAAGTTTAAACCTTAAATCTCTTCTCAATGAGTTAGTAATCAATTAAGTTTCAATATACTTTTCTAAATGTTCTGCAACTTATAAAGAAAAATCTGGAAAGGGTCAGTAAAATTTGTCATTGAAGAGTTAATATATGTTATCACAGGTACAATAAGGAATCTATTAAAATAAATAATGAATCTCAAGTAATTCTTACCCATCCAAAGGACTGTCAAGTGAGGGACAACTTCCTGAACCAGAATTTTCAGGACTACTCAGAGACAATGGATCCAGCATCTAATACATAACAGAGACCAACAAGTTCAAGTGTTTATTTGAAGTGCTTTAAGAACCTAGCTTTGCAACTGCTAACAAAATAAAACAGAACCTGTGCTAATTGTACGAGTCAGCAAAAAGTCAGCTGCAAGTTCCTGTGCTTAAACCCTGCTGGCAGCTAAGTGACACTTACATGACATGTTATATACATTTCTAAAATACTCTTGAGTATTTCTATATGGAGTATTAATATATGATGTATTTATATATGACAATCTGCATATAAGCGCTCATCTGTTTGTCTGACCATTCAGTGACCAAAAACTCCTTTTACCCAACAAAGCGCAATCATCTTCTCTGAACAACTCTCAGCCTCCCTGGATGTGCCCACGTGCTGATCAGTCTGGAAGTTCGGAGATTCAGGCTTTATTCCCGGCTTGGCCATTTACATTGTGCAACAAGTTGCACAATCTCTTTGCCTCTATTTTTATTCTGTCATCTGTCTTTCATTTACTCAACTCATAAAAACCACTGCCTCTTGCCATTTATGAACAAAGTGCCAAAGTCAACAGGAACTTGAAATGATTTGGGTACACAGCACCACTTTTTTTTTTTTTTCCTTGAAATATTTCTTTCTTCATTGCTAATTTTGTAACCCATTCCTTCATATTTTCTGACTGTTTTTAAGGGATATATTGCTATTCAGAGAGCAAGACTTCTGCATTTGCTAAGTAAGCTGACACACCACCATTAGGGCATGTGGGTAAAGGGAAGAATATACCATGCACCTGGGATCCTCACTCCAAAAGCCTATCCGTGGAAAGGACTTCAGAGGTTATTTAAACCAGACTCACCTCCATTGCCTATCTCTTCCCTAAAACACAGTCACATGAGTCCAGATAACTTCTTATAGATGCTTGTCCAATCTATTCTTTAAATCCTTCTTTGATATAGATTACTTAAGGAGGTTGTGGAACAAACCTTGTTTAAGCTTTCTTCTAACAAGATACTTTTCTGTGCTTTCTAACCTAGACATCTCTTCCTGTAATTTATAACTATTGCCAGCTTACTTATCAATCATGAAAATGAAAAACAGTATTATCTTTCTCCCTTTAGCAACCTAAATCTAAATATTTGATGATTTAAAGAGACAGATCAGGTTCTACAAGCCCAAACAATTTTAACCTCTTCTTATAGATTACGTGTTCTACGCCTCTTATTATTTATGTCCTAATAATTTCACAGCCTTCTTCAAGAACCACTGAAACCCAGGTCAAGTAATCCAGCTGAGGTATTAATCCATGTGTTACAGTGACTTGGCCATTGTCCTATGACAAAACATTTTTGACACTTTCTTAGCCATTCTGCAAGCTTTTCCAACAGAATGGTGGCTAGTATTTTATCAGTCTCACTCATAAAGAATTTTAATTTTAGAAAGCCATAAACCTACCTGATCCATACTTTCTGGAATGAATTCACCCTCACTGTTGATACTGGTAAAGGACCCATTTCGGGCAACTTGATGCAGCTCATCTGGAATGTATCCTGGGGGAGGTGAACTCCTATCGCGAGTATTAGAGCCTTTGGAAAGCAAAAGAGGAGTAAAGATCCCTTCACTAACACAAAAAGCAGAGGCTTTATTTAGATGTTCCACAGCTTGAAAACATGAAAAAAGTTGATAACTCCACTAAAAAAAGTATGTTGAAGTTTGATATTTTTTTAATCTCTGTGTGCAAAGTCTCACATCTAGCAAGGTCATATAAACAGATTTGCTTGGTAACTTATTCCTGTATCCAAAAATAAATAGCAGTACTAACATTAACTTTTCAGGATATGAAGATATGCTAAAAGAGAATCACAGAATTTAGATGAGCAATGGAGAATATAAGATCAATATATCAGTTACCTCAAATAATTCTACATATATTTATTTCCTTCCAGATTTTAACTTTCTAAACTACGCCATTAAGCCAACTTTGATTCTTAAAAGTAGAATTCTACTGCCACAGCATTTTAGAGCACAGGCTCTGGGGTATCAAGAATAAATGAGCAAGAGATACAAACTGTGTTGAGAGCAAAAGCTTCCTCAAGAACACTACACAAAAGGTTCTCACAATTAAAGGCTTTGGAACTTACATCTTACCTATTACAGAAAGGCGCCTTTTTCTTTCTGTCGCACCAAAGACTGTATTATCTAAATCTTCCAGTGAGGGCATGGGTTCCACATTATTTACACTGGGTGACTGAAAACAATTATATATTACAACCTGAGATTTGCATTTTATACTTCTGACAACAAAGATATTTCATATATTTGTAAAAATTTCACATAAAGTATCTTTTTTTCCAAACAGTTAAAAGAAAGCTAGAAAATTCATACCAAAATTTGTGTATTTTGGTAGCTCCTTGTTTTAAGACAATTGTTCATTATGTACTATTATGCAGAATCCTATTAGTACCATGACTACAGTGTGTTAAATAGTCCCATAATAGTGTTATTAAGTCTGCAGATCATCACTGCTGCTTTCTCCAGCATTTACCTTTCCACAGAGGAGTGACCCCTGAAATCTCACTTAAAGAAAGGATCAAAACAACTGCTTAAAATTCCCCGTGTGCTTCTCAAATTTCTATTGCAGCATGATTCTAATAAGGAACACGTTTACCACTGCAGGGAGGGCACACACGAGAAGAATGATATTTAGGAAAAGTCTGAGTTTACACAAGATATTAGTACATGAAAAAAGAAAAACGACAAAGCAATCTCTACTATTTTCAATCAGAAAGATGTCATTTCTCACAAAGGAGATAAATTATCTTTTCAACTGAAAATTGAGGATAGAAGCACATTTAGGATGCCAAATCATACCTGTGTATTTCCATGTACTACGAGCAATATCTTGAGACTCTTCATGTGAACACTACGGTCAAGCAGCTCAACAGCTTTGTCTAGGTCATCCTGTGTGGCTAACGGAATCACAACCTACAGAGAGAGAGACAGAAAAAAAGAAAGCACTTTAAGCAGGATACAAGAAAGAGTCAGGAGCAAGGGAAGAAATTAACTGATGCTATCTTTCGTTTTATTCCAAGTAATTTGAATACAAAACTTATTAACAGTGTGTCAAGTTATTACCAATATGTACTAAGTAGAGGGGAAAAAAAAAATCTATAGAAGAACCTTAATTCTGTCTAGAAGACCACCACATTGTGGAACAAACCTTTACAACGTGGCTATTTTTCATGTTCCCAATTACTGCAGGCATATTCAAAGTAGGCATAAAAATAAGGTACATCTTCTAGAGCATAAAGCAATTTTTTTTCTATCACAGCATACATACTACAACCATATCTGGCTGAAGGAATATTCTTCACAATTTCTCCACTGAATAGCAAATTTGGTAAGGAAAGGTATCAGACATGATTTGAGCCACATGGAACAAATGCAGTCTTTACTTGAACTAATTTAGCTCTAATTAATTAGAATCAACTGGGTCTACATGTTTCTTCAGAAGAGGTTATTATAGGAAGTTAAAATGTACTTGAGATTCGAGTTCTACAGTGATCACTGTAAATTACAACTGATGCCTGTAATAAAGGCAGAGCATAAGATAGATTTTGAAAGAATATATTCTATCTGTAAACAGGTAGTCTCAAGGATACCCCACTACAACAACAGATGAAGTACAGTAGGTACTTAGGCCAAAAGTCAAATCATACAGACAGTTTTAGAGGCAAGTCGAGAACGACATCAAAACCGGTACTGTGTAGGCCAAATTTACCTCCAAAGATTTCCTTATGGCTAGAAACAAACAGATGGGAAGAGGAGAGGAAGGCCTCGATAACTATGAAATGAGCCAACTCCTCTGTCTGTGTGGCAGTTTAACGCTAATAGCGAGTTATTACTTGTGAAATGTGATGGAATGGTTTTCTAACTGGAGCAGAAGATAACAAGCAGAAAACCTGCTCAAATGCCTAAATAGCTATTAGGGAAAGGTGCTGAGGCTAAGCATCACAAATGTCCATTTCCTCTGACCTTCCTAATCTGCAAAAACCTTCTGGAGGAATTTTTCATATTGAGCATCAGTTTCACATAAGCATCTGCTCAGATAATTAGTAACCAACAAACAGCAATTACAGGAATCTTTTTCAGCAAAAGATACAGATTAAGTGAAGCAATTACAGCACACAGAGCTATGTGTCCGAATCCTTCAAGCATTTTGCTGACTCAAGGCCAAAACCAGGCCAACCTCCTAAGAAGTGATCCCACATCCCTAAGTACATTTTCTATTACCAACCCCATCTACACTTCAAAAGGAAAGCTGGAAGTCAGCTCTATCACACGCAACTGGTTGGATGCCAAGAAATCTTTGCCAGCAGACACTTGAAGAACAGTTGAGTCTAGTTCTCCAATGTAACATTACAAAACAGTATTTTTGCAATTTCCTAGTAACATAATCTTCAAAGATCCATGTACAAGAGATAAATGCTTATTTCCAATTTACAAACAAATACAAAAAGCTCAAGAACTTGCCCAAAAGCCACATAATAAGAGCCTGACAGAACAGAAAGATTTTTTTTTCATTGTGAGTGAAGTTTGAGACTTGATCTATTATCACATGACTATCTATACTCCTGTCTATACTAATTTAGACAAATGTATATTTGAGGGCACACACATTAGGAATCTGGGCTTTTGTGACAGAATCAAGCTTTGAGTCTTAACTTGTCCACATTATTAAGGAGAGGCAGATCTCTATCCTAAAATAATCAACATAAAAGACATTGAGCACTTACAACACACAGAATATTACCTCATTATTGCTGTAATGCAAATCCATAGTCTGTCCAAAAGCAACTTTAGCTTTAGTTATAAGATCTTCTAACTTGACAGGCCTGGAAAACTGCAGGATCCTGAAAAATAATTTTAATTGTAGAGATTTTTTTTACATTACTTAACTGAAGCTGATTATTCATTATTATGAATATTCTAAGAATTATGTTACTAAAAATAAACAATCTATTCATCATCCTCTTGTAGTTTTTGTCATTAAAAAGAGAGAAAAACAGTGAAAGCATTGAAAATCATAGTAAGGCATAAAATCAAGTCCAATAACTATTTCAATTGCTTAGATGTTGTCTTCTTTCTCAAGTTAATGCTTTACAGGTAGAATTCCTAGAATCCTCTAAAACTTTCTATTTGAGAAAACTCAAGTAAAACACTGGAATTAGTCCTGCAGTCCTCATTTTTTGCATGTCCAGCCAACCTTCATATCAGGAGGTAACTAAACATTATAATCTTTACAATAAATGACAAACTTCTGAATCCATCCACACTGTGTGGTTCTTCAAATACATTCCCATAAAAATGATGCAATTTTACAATGACTCAAGCTGTCTGTTAACTGAATCTCTCTCCAAACCAAACGATTCAGAAGTCTAAAACAAACCCTCACTACAGTAAACAATGCTATTATTTCAGAAAGAACATCAATAAAACAAAAGAAAGTTCTTGAATAGTTAGAAAGCTAGTGAGACAGATACAAGGAGTGAGAATCTAATGATTCGCACATTCCATGAGGAAAAAGCACTCGGATTTTGTGCAGCCGTAAAATTAGCCAAGGCCCCTTTGACGGGTGTTTTAACCGGTACCCTTCCTAGGGAACAAAACTTTATCATCAAACTAAGGCTACAAGCTACTTCACTCTCAATTATGACAATCAGCAGTTTCCACAACAGTTAACTATCCATTTAACTATCCATTTCTGCCCACCAGAGCACACATTCCTTGGTACAGGGTGCCACGTTCACCACTGAAATGAACTCCAGGATCACTTCTCTTTTCCACTTCCCCTTTTAAAAAGCTGGTGAGAAGGCAATTGCCCAACTTATCTTTTCTTGCATTATTTCATTAATTTATCTTTAGATCTCCATGCTTAGGCAAGAGAAGCACTAGAGTTCATGCTGAGCAATGTTCCTGATCTGCCCAGGATCCCTGAGCGAGAAGACTCAAGGTACTTGGGACAACTCAAAACAGAGTCAGGCTTCTCAGTATCCTTATGTGCTAAAGTATTTAATGCACTTGCTTCATGCCTCTATTTCTATTGGAGTTTTTTAGCTTAATCCCCCTGTGAAAATGCATGCCATGCATTTCTGATATGCTACAGAAGTCTTCTTCTGGTGCAGACTCAGAGTGAATAAACAAGTTTTCCATTTTAAATTCATACTTGTGCTTATTTCACAACAAATCCCTAGGTAGAGAAATCCATAAGTTCAAAGGCTTTTGTAAAGACTCATTTATCCTGCATGAATTATAACACTCGACCACTTATGTCCTGCTGCATGTGATGTTCAGAAGAGTGATAGAAAGATGCAGAAGAACATTAATGACTTGGGACCTTACTGCTCATTTCCAATTCCTGCAAAGAGAGGGCACATGTTGCAACAACCACGAATGCACACTGATCTAGTGCACATCCTTAAGGATTACAACGAGAAGCACAAGTTTCATTGTGAAGCAATTCTTGACTGAGTTTTACATTTCAATTAACAAGTAATGTGATCAAGATGCCATTCCTCTTAATTATTTTCAAAGATTTTTAATTCATATTCATTTCTTGGTAGGCCCAATGAAGTCTTATCCTTTCAGAAAGAGGCAGAGACAAAACGAGCTGTCTGCAAACCAGCTCTGGGTGGAATTCAAAGCAGAGGTGAAAGGTTCTGAGCAGCCCTCAGCACAGAGGGATATAGAAAAGTCAGATTACAAGCACACACAGTGTTCACCTCTCAAGGCACAAGATGAAAATAAATTGAAAATATCTACATGAACAATCTTGTTAGAAACACAATAAATATTGCATTACAATTCTTCAGATTTGGTTCTCCAATTTAACCATTACTTGTTTAGTAACAAATTATGTGCTTAATATCAATACTAACATTTAATATTATCTACATTATTAAAGATAAATTCTGTATTCTCAAGTTACCTTTTTTCACCTCGATGTTCAAATTTGACTCTAACATCATTCTGGAATAAAAGAGACAAAGAAACTACATTAGTTTCCACCTCTTCTAACCACAGCAATGATTCAATCCTAAACCATAAGCATAAGCTTTAGGTCGCTGTCCTCTTCCTGATTTACCAAACATTCTGACTAAATCTCTCTGCTGAGAGATCAGATAGAATCTTAAATTAGGAATAGAGGACAAATATTCTCATTGTTTTAAGTGTTAAGCTACACAGTTTAATATTTTTCATTAGTTTGTTCTCCAATCTTTTTATTTCAACAGCTGAGCAATTTAGACATATATTCAATGCACAAAAGAGCTTTTTTTTCCTGCCCATATGATTTTTAATTTACATTACAAAATGAATGGAAGTAAATGGTTTTTGAGATTCAAGGAAAGGATCTTTTTTAAGCACATCTTAAAATATTTCTAACAGTAACTCCCTCCAGGCAGCAAACATTCCTAGGACAAGATATTGGGTACTATGTAGTGAATGCACTGTTCCAACTGCTGCAAGATTGCGCATAAATGAACAGCGATGCACAAACATAACAGTCGGAAATATTAACTGCCAAATTTTAACCTATCTACACATTTCTTGACATACAACTTGCTTCCCTTCAAAATGTAATGATACTCTGAGTGAAACAACAACAAAAAAAATCTGTCTCATCTACTATATTCCTATGGGTTGTCTCTTTGTCATTTAATCTTAAAAGGAAAGCTAACAAGAAAAAAAAACAGCAGATATATTCTCTCCAATATAAGTTAACGCTATCAGTGCAAGTGTTCACTTTTTCTAGTTGTCTTTAGTATCTACAGGAAATGAAAAAAAATTGCAGTTAAAAAGAACTCGCATTTCTAATATATGAACAAAGGAAAAATAACCCAGATATTCCCCACATACCCCAAAGAGGCAGTGAAGGAATTTAAATTATTTTCTGCTGCTGTGCTGACATCCTCTAATATGACATAGTTGACAAGTAAGGAAAATTCATGTCAAACGAAAAATGCTTGCACACCCCCTGGTATTTTAATATAGAACCTAGCAGTAGTCAATTAAAAAAAAAACCTCTATCCATGTACAATTGAAGATTATGGCATTATTTTATCAGAATCACAGTCATATTAGCATACACTATCATCTGCCCTGAAATACCATTGTTTCACCTTGCGGCTAATTTAAGAGCCCGAACAAAGAAAATGGCAGCACACGTGGTTGCAGTTATTACAGCCTCTGATAACTCACTTTGCTGTGCTCGCTGGTCTGGCAAAGAGAATAATGAGGGAAGGCACAGCAGGACACACAGCGCTCAATAGCTCAGTAAGACCACTCAAAGATTACCTGTTTTTTAGGTGATGATGACTTTGGTTTTCCTGATTCTTGCTGGGGCAATACAGGACGACTGGCCTTATGAAGCACAGCCAAATCCTGCATGATTGAATTCAAAGCTTGCTGCTCATCTGCTCAGAGCACGGAGGCGGAGGAGAGAGAAGAAAGAAAAAAAGAAAAAAAGGGAAAAAAGTTACAAGGCTTGTTACACTTGGAGCAATTATCATTATTTTACTACTAAGTAGCCATCACTCTAAAATCTAAAGATAGTAGACTTTAAAACATAATTGTTTTACCAAAATAAAACATCTAGAGAGTTCCAGCTTTTTGCATAGCAATAACAGGGCACTAAAGTAACACTATTTAAAATACAGATTATACATTTTTTTTATTGTCACAATTCAGATCACAGTAAGTATTGCTCAGTGCCCTAATACTCATGAATTTCCATTTTTCGTACATAGGAAATATCTAGGGAACAGCATTATAATCCAGTGGGAAATATGCAAAATACTTTAGGTTTAACAAAGCAGCTGAACACTCCTTTTCATGTAGATATTATAGTGAGTTACACAGCCAGAATC
The DNA here is from genome assembly GCA_032353885.1 of Nothura maculosa. Lineage (NCBI taxonomy): Eukaryota > Metazoa > Chordata > Aves > Tinamiformes > Tinamidae > Nothura > Nothura maculosa. Next base: position 4,394,260 of record JAUBOD010001105.1, read on the forward strand.
CACATTTCCTAAGGATGTATAAAAAAGGCATTACACAAATGTTCCTGCTTTTCACTAGGAAGCAAATGCAACAGAATTAAATTTTTATACATGATACATGCACAAAACTCACCCATAATGGCAGCGAGCCTGAAAATCTGAACTTCAGGGAAATGGCTGCCCCGTTACCATTCTTTTATATCCTAAAAACGCAAAAACAGAATTACACAATTATTGAAGTTGTTAAAATAATGCAGGGCAGTCAAATGGCAGGTTATCCAATATTCTGCAAATCAGGTAAACCACAGGTAAGACAACATATGCAGATACAGCACGTGGAAAAGCAGACATGGTCCCCAAAGCCTCTCTGGGTTCATGGGAACATATTTCTGTACATAGATGCATATGTGTATCTATACATACACACTTTCAGAAGACTCAAAGCATGAAACCAATCTTTTGGTAGACTCAACTTGACTGCAGTCTCCACCTAGGTCCCCAAATCATGCTGAGTAGCTTCATTAGCCATATTGCTACATTACTAGGTATTTTAAATGCAATGTGTTTTCACAGGTTCCTTTATTTAGGCTTTAAACATTCTGTGTTTAGAACAATGTATATGGAAAACGTGGGAAACACAATCTAAATCTAAAGGCATCAACATTTCCTGTTGATGCATATTAAAATTATTGGAAATTTCTAGCATTTTTCACTGCCATACAAGAACAGTACCAAATTGTTCCAATACACCTAGGAGGAAGAAAAAGCCTCAGGAGGAATTAAGGCAAACCATTTTTTAACACGCATGCAATAATTTATTGGCATAACTACATATGAGTTTCCCAGAAAAAGAAGAAACATAAGGGGCACAGTTATGATGACCCAGTGTGCCAGGGTACCTTCAACACCACTCAACAGGGAAAAATAAACATTGATTAAAAATCATCCTGGTTGCCTTTCTCTAGGATATTATTATGGAGCTTAAAAGCAGAAATGTCAAGATACTTCCCTAAGAGGACATGGAGATGTCCTTGTAAGACCGACTCCCAGAGGAACTCAGATTTACAACTCGGGTGCCTAGAAGGAAACTTCCTCATTTTTTGCACACAGGTAGGTGCGTAACTGCTCAGTGCCCCCAAGCAGGGAGAGCCCAGCCCTTTCCACCCTTCCATCCCTTCTCTGACTCAGAGCTACAAGTCCCACCCCTCCCGCCTAAATCCTACAGCTTTCCCTGCAAGTCTGTTGCCAGAGCTAAATCACAGCCCTCAATTCTAATATTCATATTTTCCTCTCCTCCTCAGCATCAGCTTTTGCTTGGGCTGGTTCCTCACACGAGTGACAAAAGAGCTCTAAAGCCAGCCCAGGGCAGCAGGTGGGAGCACACAGGGACCTTTCAGGACCAGGCAGTATATTAGTTGTTAGTATATTAGTATGTAGGGTGATTGATATTCAGAATCATGATTCACTTCCATCAGGGACCTTGCACAGGGCCTGAAAGTCTTTCAGGATCTGGGAAAGCTGCCGGAAGTGGAGGTGGGGAGGGGGAACCTCCAGGTGATTCTTGTAAATCATTTTTTACTTTGTCACAGCAAATGAAACAAAGCCAGGAGGAAAGTAAATTATGTGGCCCATAACGTAGCTGTTCAAACTGTGCCAATTGTCCACATGCATCTACTCGCCCTATAATAAATGCAGCAGGTTTAAGCTACCTCATTGACTCAGATAGCAGCACGAACACGGGCAGGCAGAGTCTCTCACACCTTATTCACATAAAAATAAACAAACCAAACCAAAAAATACACATACTCACGTTGAGACTCTCTAGCTTTATACAGCGAGAGAAGAAAGCAAGCAAAGCAGATGCTCTATGAGATGAGTCTCCAGTTCAATGTGTTAGAAAGGGTGGGCTTAGTTCTGTGGCACCTTGCAGTATCTCACTTGGAAAGATAAAACAGTTCCTGAACATCCAGCTTCATAAGAGAAGTGCAAAGTTCTGAGAGGCAAATCAGGCACAGGAGAGTCCTAAATAAATCATGAGAGCAGCAGCAGTGCTCTCAAGAACATAGGCCAGACTTTATGAAGTCTCTAGGTTCAAAACAGGCAACAAAAAGAAGCGTAAGCAGCATCTTAGCCCAATTTCTTGCTTATGCGTAAGGACACAGAAAGAGGCCTTACAAAGCCGAGTCCACTAAGCTATTTCAACAGAGGAACAAGAATCTTAAGGATATTAATTCACTACATTTGTTTTTCCCCTAAAATGTTTCAACTAGAGGATACAGAAGCATAAATTCATGTTCTTGCACCAGTCACCAAGTACCAGCACCAAGGACCTCAGGCCAGGAAACACTCAACTGGTTTATCCCTTTACCCAAAACAAAAACTCTCCCTTAACCATTCCCCATGATCTGCCTTCATACAGTTCATGCCCTTGAGTTAAATGCAGTTCTAACAAAACTGAAAAAGTGACACTTTTTTTTTTTTTTTCAAATGCCTTCTATATAGAGAGCACGTGCAAGCAAGAGACACATACACCTGGAATGACTAAGTTATCTCAACAACAGACCTTTAAAAGGCCAGTGACAAGACTTTAATTAAAGCTTCCTATTACAACAGAAGCTAATTGCTTAACAGAAAATCCTGTCTCTAGAACAAGGAAACAGAACTTCATCTTGTCAGACGAGAATTAATATTTGAACAAAAATAAGATTGTTTGTTTAAGCTCCATTGACCATGACCCAAATACATTAACTAAACAAAACAGGACAGCAAAGAGTAATGCCTAAATACTTCTGAAGTACAATTTTTCATGGCTCAAAAGAAATGCTGACAAAACTGATAATAAGCATAGTTTGGGAGTCATAAAAGAAAATTCAGAATTGTTCTAAGTGAATACCTAAGAGTTGACAATTCCATACAAAAGAGGGGGAAGGAAAATGTTTTATACAGGTACCACACACACACTTTGAACAAAGAACCAAAGAATGGAAACACAATTTTAAACAATGTTAAAACAGCAGCAAAACAGTATGTAGGTAGGTAAAAGAAAGGTCTGATAAGTGAAGTCTAACATTAAAACCTGCCAGATGTGAGTTTTGTTTCAAAGTCAGCTCCTTAAATATTCCGACAGTCCCCTAGAAAAAGTGTTCACAGGGGAGGGCAAAAATGAAAAAGATGAAATCAGCCAACTCAAAAGCCACTGATATTAATAAATTAAGGGTATATTTACTAAGAGGTACAGGACTTAATGGGTCAAAAGTGGACCATTACAAACGAGATATTAGCCAGGGAATACAATAATGGAAGTGTTCTTCCTGTCACAGTACTACGCCATCTTTTAAAATAAAAATCTATTGAGGAGAATGAACAGATACAAATTTTAGAAAAAAGAAATAGCTGCTGAGCCCTTTTATTCACCTTTGGGACTGCAGCCTTCCTTAGCTCACGCTCACCTTAAGGAGCCTTTAGCTTTGAAAGCGCAGAGGGATGGAGGGCTGCCTGCCTCCCATAGCCAGCAAGGAGCTGGGGCAGCCTCCTCTCTGCTTGTCCTCGTCTCAGGGAGCTCCTTTCATTAGGAAGCCCCTTCCTCCCTCTCTGATTTCCACAGAAGCCGAGAGCAGCTACAGTGCCCAGGACAAACTGCGTGGGTCCCCCCAGCTGCCCCGTGCTGTGTTCTGCTGTTTCTGCAGTCCTTCCCAGCCACATGTGCCAGACCACAGAGAAGAAATTACCTAGACCTGCAACGCTCACAAGCAACAGCCTCGTCTAGGGCAACAGATCAGGGCTGACAAGGGCTCCTTGGCTCGGAGGCCATCAAACAGGAAGGGCACTGCCCACTAGCTTTGCCTCTCACTGCCTGCTTTTCCAGAGACGCCACCATTCACAATTCGAACCTCAACAGTGAAGTTAAGCCATCCTGCCACTAAAATAACTGTTGGCAACTCAAGGAACCCAAAACACATTAAATGCTCATTTACAGAGGAAGAATAGCGTTCATACTCAGGACTTACTCTCTGCACAACGTTACTTTGGTTTTCAACGTTAGGTCTGGCTTTTCAAAATACTGTAATCCTTGTTCGGGTTCTCCCACGTACCTTAGTCCATACACTCCCAAACTCTGTTCCCAGTTTCTCATTATGTCTTGCAGTCAGTTCACTCAAATCCCCAAGCTATCTTAACCTGCTGGACAGAGACAAGCAACTTAAACATGCAGGACCCTGAGCCAAGTCTAAATCAAAACCAGTACAGTAGGCCTTTCTAAGATAGCACCCAAATCAAAGTTCCTTTTTAACAGAAACAGAATAATTTGGATTCAGATAAAGGCATCCAATTTGACTGGATTTAGATGATGAAGCTATAAGCAGTGATGCAAATTGGGAAAAAAAATAGTAGGAAATCATTTTCTATTCTGTTTTTTAAAAAGAAGATATATCCAAACCACAGCACACTGTTACTGGAATAGAAATTTCATCATCCATGATAACAAAAGAATATAGAGCACTATAAAATATTTCAGAGCAAATACCTAAAATGAATTAGGCAGTTAAAAGCACCTAATTTCATAATATTTGACAATGTGGAAGTTCAGTAGACTGCAAGTGTTGTGTAAGTAACTGAGAAGGCTAAATGGCAAGGCCCAGAAGCTACAGATTATATACCTCATCATCAACGGTGGGTAAATTAATACAATAATTAATTTAGCTTTTACAATGGATCAAAAGCAAAAATACAGTTTTTACAGAAAAAATTATGTCCAGGATGGTTCTTGCTGCCAAGCAAAGAATATCTTCTTGAAAGAATTAGAGATTATTTAACAAAAGTAACCACAGCAATTAGCATACTTAGACTTTGCCAATATACATGATTAAATATTATTCAATGTTTTAATTATTCCCTTGAAAGGCTTAATTAATTTACAGGAAACCAATTTGAAGAATTAAAATATGGTATTTTGAGAAACATTCTTATCCCGCAAAATAACACACTGACAAGCCTTGTTCCTACCAGCTCCTATGGACGGCCAAGCGTAAAGCAGGCACCATGCGAAAGGCAATTTAGGGCTCAGGAAAGTGATCCCAAACAAATGTTTACAGCAGGGACAGTCTAGTAAAATGTATTTAAGCACAATTCAATAGCTTGAATACCTTTAATAACTTAACTGCATTTTTTTCTATTTAAATTACGTATTTTGGCATTTAAAATAGTTTATATAATTAGTCATGCATTTGCATACAAGCACATAATTGCAATCATGGAGATTTCAAAGTTGCGGTTACAAGACTGGGCAGTCTCAGCCAGTGACAATTCACAAGTTATTAAATCCTAACGCCCAGTCATCCAAGTGCAATGCAGCAGCAAAGAAGGTTAATGCTGTCACGTGTGAATAAAAATGCAAACCAGACATACAGATGCCATCCTGCTTCTGTACACACATATAGATTTGTTATTCAGAGTGTAATATCAGAAAAAAATCCAGACAGAAAGCAAAGGATGGCTCAAGCAGTCAAACCCTCTCTTGACATTTTCAAGTTGTCAGATTTCTCCAACATTCAGAGTTTAAATTTCTGAGGTTGATGGCTTGAAATCTTCCTTTTCCTAATAAAAAGATGAATAAAATAATAAATAAAGGCTAATAAAATGGTGAAATTGTGTCTAATTTAGCACATCCTCAGCTATATAGCAGTAAACTTGATTTGCAGCTTATTTTTTGTACAGTTACGAGATTTTTTCTTCTTGGAGTTCTATTTGCAAGAAGAAGAAAAAAGACTTGCATAAAATAATACAACTAATTATAGATGGCACCCTCCCAGCTGCAAGAAGGTCGAAAGGTTAAGAAATGAGACCGACAGTTTTAGTAGCATAAATGCAGTCCAACCAAGGGCTTCAACAGACCAACTTCAGAACCAACTCTAAGATCCAACAGGCCCAGAGAGAAAAGTAAAATCTCATCCTACTTAGATTAAATCTTTAACGCCTGCTCTTCTATATGCTGTAATTTAACACATCCACGTAACACATATCATCTTAAAGAACAAAGATATTGATTCCAGAAAATCAAAAAGTCCTAGGAGACTTGAGGAAGGCAAGAAAAATTCTTAATGATTGCTCTCATAAAAATGCAGATAATTTAGCTCAAATTATAACAAAAATGATGCTTTTTAGATAGATATCTTAATAGTTACAGCAGCATTCAGAGAGTAACTGCAGGCTGGGAAGGCCAATCTCCCTACACTTCCTTTCAGTTCACAGGGAGGGATAAGAACAGAGCTTTTGGACACTTCAATTTCAGTTCCCGCTTTGAACCAACCTCTGCTTTCCAAACCCAACCAGGATCCTGTGCAGACCACCCTCTGCTACCTCCATTCCAGTGCAACAAACAGTGTAAGACTGATCTCCAAGTGAGAGTCTCCCACTTTCCCTGCTTCCTGCAGCTGTGCAGCGTTACCACCTCATCAGTCATCCAAGCACCCATTTGGACAGCTCATTTCTTCTCCTCCTGCAGACAACTTCGCTGAAACATCAGAACTTTCACCTGCCTAGGGAAGTCATGCTTTGTTAAGCCTGCTCATGATTTTAACAAAATAGTTATTAAACACAGACAGTAGCTTTAATTTGAAGAAGGGCCACTGAAGGGGTGGACATTCAGATGTCACACTGATAATTCACAAAACACTGCCAATTTCTCAGAGGAAGACACTAATTAGAAATTAATTCTGCTCACATTTGTGGTGTTTAGCTCTCCTCGCAGCTGAAACCAGCTTCTAAGTATCCTAAAAAGCAAGAGACAGGTTCAATGGGCTACTAATGACCAAATCACAACCTCCAAATCATTCTTAGAAATTTATCACCACCAAATTGACTGAAAAATATCAGGACAGTGCAGCATTACAAATTCCTTCTCATTAACTAAGCTATGTGACATATGCAAACAGCATTACTTTCATAAAAATGTTTAAATGTTATTCAATACATAAAGATAACATCAGAATACTTATAAATACACAGAACAAAGTAGACTGCAGACTATAACATTTTTTGCCAATTTTCAATCTTAAATGAACTGAACAGCACCATAAAAGGCTTCTCAAAATAGGTACATGACATTTTCATCTTTGCAGCTTGTGTCAATGAATACAATACAGATCAGTGAGATGTGCACTACAATAACTGCTACAATTAGATTGTGGTGCCCCCGTTTCTTTTTCTAGAGTCTCAGTGCTGCTCTCAGCACCCACCGCTGCTATTTGGAGGTCATTTAGTACCACTTAGATGTGTAGCAACAACGTCAGTTTTGGCCCACTCTTACAACTGGAGAGTCAAAGTGTTTCTGAAGGAGGAGGAAAGATATTACAGTAAAAACCATTACAAAAATGCAGGTGCATGACCATACTGAAGGTGTTACAACAAGCAAGACTGTCAAGCACCCCAGACTGTTCTTATATTTTTGCTTACAAGAATATGGTATAGACCTCCTTGCTCCAGCAGGATTCAAGATCATCAGTTAAGCCAAAGAACTAACTGTACGAGTAAGCTTATTTATTCTTACTAGGCATTAATGATTCCTGCAATCTGCACTATAAAAAACAAAAGGGAGGGGGAAGAAAAGGAAAAGACTCTGCTGAAATCAGTAATACCTACATGAATCTCAGAAGTTTACTTTTTTAGAGTATGGGTTATCTGCTTATAATCTAGGAATACTACTCTTTAAGCAAAAACCATTCAAGTAATATGACAGGAAAAGATCATTTCCAGCACACTGAGTATTGTAAACAATTAGAGCACTTCAACTTAAATTTGAGAGTAGTTATGCTACTTATCAGCCAGATTTCACTTCTGACAGCACACAAAAGAAAGCACATTCTTAAGCTCCAGTAATTACTTTAATTTTGCCTTTTTCAGCTCTTCTTTCAGCCCCGCTACCATGATGGGTTGGAAACACTGCTATCTGTGGGGAGAAAGCTTGAGAAAGGAGCTTCCTCTCCATTTCTGCAGCTTGTGTTAATAACCACCTCCTCACTGCCTCCTTTCAGCTGACCCTCACTGGTGGGGAGGAGATGAACAGCAAATGAATGATCCACCTGGAAAGGTATTCGGTTTAATGGACGTTACGAGAGTTGTCCTTCGACCAGCTCACCTTCCTGATTCGACACTTCCACAAGGTCAATACAAATATAAGCGGCACGAGTTGAAGCTGGAAGCAACCCTGCACAGTTCTCACTGGCCAAAGCCCATCACGAAACTGAACCCGAAAACATTTCATATAGGATTAAGAAAGGAAGCCAAGCCACAGAGGTTTACACAGGTATTACTACAATGAACATCTTCTGTGTTCCTGCTTCCCACTCACAGGATGCCAGGGCACTGTAGGCAAGCTGAAGGGATTCTCACCACATGTTCTTTATGGAAGAAATCTGGAAGACTCTTCTACAGAAAGCAAACAAAATTCTTTGAGAATTCAACAAAATACTTTGAGAATGATGCAAATGTGAGGACCACAAGGGGGGGGGAAAAAAAAAAAAAAAAAAAAAAGAAGAGCAGATATGGCCGTGGCAAAGACAGAAGTTCACTTTGATATCTCTTAGTGTATTCCAAATGAATTAGAAGCCTACTACTTTGATTCCCAAAGCTGAACAACTCTCACCAAAGGCTTTTTGCAGTCACAGCGTAAGAGGAAAACATTGAATCGGCTTAAATGTTTGTAAATTGGCTTGAGCATGGAAAACAGAGGGTCGGCCTAACTGATGCACTCATACAACAGGAGGAGGATCCCACTGGGGATCCACAAGAACCTCTGCTTTTCAACACATGCTCAACTATCCAGGAAACAAGAGGAAAACATTTGCTGACAATACGTTTTGCATCAATGCTGTGTTCTCCAGGATGGCAAGGAAAGGGCCAAAGGAAGAAGTAAAGCTGGGCCGTATCAGAGCACAGGACAGAGCAATAAAGCAGGTGATAAAAGTCATGGGAGGGAAGCAACCCTAACTTCACATGGGAGGAGAAAAAAGAAAAAAGAAAAAAAAAAGCTTTGCACCAATCACTACAACTCAGGAATGAAATACTAGGGCTATGAGAATGTCAGCTTCATTGAGAAATAAACATGTGGCATCATGTAAGGGCAAAAAGAAGGTAAATTTTAAGCTTACAAGCAGCATATATGGAATTTCTTGTCAAAAGAGATTTGGATGCTAGAGATACAGCTGTGTGGAAAAAAAAAAAAAAGAAAAAAGAAAAAAATGGCAAGTTATAGAAAAGAAATCCAAAGGCTACAAACTACCCAGAAACCATGCCAGGCTCAGAACAGTCCTTTACCATAAATAGCTAGAAACTGAATATCCCTAAAAGTTATCGCAGATGCTTGCTCTGGTCTTCCCTAAGCATCCTCTCATCCTTATTACTCTAGGATGCAGATTACTGGAATACCTTTTGTCTCATTTCATTATAGATTAAGATTTTTACCTAAGACTTGTCAGCCACTTCCCCAATAACATTTAAATTCTCCTTTGAAGGCCTCATTGGGAATTCATGACAGTGCCAATATCTCATGCAGAGCCTTGACAGGTATTTTCTTGCTAACAAGTATTTAAGCAGCAGCTTAAAAATGTCATTCATTACAATATCCACCTCATCCCCAGTACAAGTTACTGTACTTACTGTACCAGAGGCAAAAGAAACTATTTGCAAACTACTAATTTATATTCATTTCTCAAATTATCATGCAAAACAGAAGGGAAAAAAACAAAGAAACAAAAACCCAGTGGTTGAAAGGTTGGGGTTTTACCACTCCAATGACATTCCTGTTTCATCAAAGTCTCCTGCTAGCAGCGTAGAAACAGGGGCACTTTTAGAAGAGCACACGGTAGGACAGAACTGCCACTGAATACAGGCTGAACTCTGTCCGCCAATCATCTTTGATTGACATAAACAATACTTAGGATGGCAACTCTCACATTCTCCATAGATAAAGTCTGACACTTTCACCAAAAAAAAAAAAAAAAAACCAAAAAACTAACCCCTCAAATAATATTTTAAATAGGACCGTCATATGATATTTCTACTGTAAATTGGTTTGTTTCATTAAGATTTTGGCAGGGCAACTCGGAAAGAGTTGCAGACAAATTAGAGAGATTGAGTAAGAGTCATTGCCCAAAAGAGAGAAAATAGACCAAAAAAAAAAGAGCAAATGTGGCCTGTGAAGAAAAGGCCAGTTTGTGCAGTTTGGTTGAGAAGTCTGAAACAAATGGAGACAGAGTGACAGCCTTCACGTCTGCAAACAGCTGGTATAAACACGACAGAAAGCATTATCCTGCATGAGTAACAATGCCAGGACAATAAGTAACTGTCCTAACCAGCAGTGAGAGACATAAGTTAAATATTAAGAAAACCTTCCTAACTATAATGATAGTTATGCACCAGTTATAAATAGACCAGTGAAGAGGTACGCGGTATTACCCCCTTCAGAGGGGTTTTAAGAACAGGTCAGACAAATCTCTCTCAGACACAATTTCAGTATATTTGCTTCTGTCTCAGAATAGGGAGCAACATCTTGAAATCCTTTTCTTTCTTGTATATCTATGATTTCTTTATTACCCAAACAAAAATTACTCGTGAGTGTTATCACACCTGTGCTTCAGAAATTCTGCTTCCGCAAACACCAACTGAATCTGAAACAGCTGAATTTTATTACTGAAAGCTACAGTCAAACCATCACTGTACTTAACCAAAACCAATTCTCTTCAGAAACACAAAACTCAACAGCTTTTACTACTACAGATAAATCACAAAGGGGTACAAGTAACTGAGTGAAAAATTCTGTGAACTGAAACACACAGAATGAAAAAATAGCCAAGAAAAAGAAATCTACACAGCTGAAGTGAACAGTAGCCTAAATAAACAGACTTTGCTCTTACAGAGAACTAAGTTATTCTTTGTCATTATAATTAAAAAAATGCAATAATATACAAAATATAAAAGACGTTGCAAATAGGCAGAAAAGCCATAACTCCAAAAGCCTCTCCACATTAACAATTTTGTTACACTGCAAATAGCCCTGCTCTATCTTTTTTAAGCTCTCCAACTTGAGATGACCTCATTAAATTAGGCTCTAAACTTTGCCATATGTGTGTCTGTGGGTCAAGTGTCTCTAGAGCAGCAATTCCACAGATGAAGTTGTGTATTTAGGATGTTGCAGCAGCTTCCATCTTTTCTTCATTCAGTCTTAGCAGAAGATTTCACAAAAAGATACATCTAAGATGAATATGCTAAAAATACCACAGAAAAAATGTAAAAAATAAAGAAATAAAAGTCTAATCAAGCATATACAACCCTAAGTTACATCTGCCTGCCCTTATTAATCTATTATGAAGTCAAGATCCCGTGTTCAGACCCAGCAGTGGGAAGCACAAGTGGCAGGCGAGGTTCTGAACGCTGCTCTCGCCGCTCAGTGACACGCCGTGCAGCAGGGCTGTTCTGCAGGCTATGGGCAACTGCAACGTACATGACCTACTTGGAGCTATTCCGTAACACCATAAAACAACCACCTTGCTAAAAATTTGTCAACTTTAATTGACAATGGCAATTGACAATTCAGTGCTTACCATTAAACAAAAAAGCTATTAGCCTAGTAGTAAACTAGATATTAGTCTAGTATCTATATAGAGGATAGTATTAATTGCAAAGATTCAAAAAGCAACTGTAAAGGCCAGACTTTACTCCACACGTACTGTGTATATCTTGGCAGATCAGGAAAGTTCTGGCTATACGTTTGATGGGAGAGGGGGAATTTATGGGGGAAAAAAATCACTGCATTATCACTCACGATTTATTCTCCAACCAGGCTTTACTCTCAGCTAAGAGACTGGTTAGTTAGGGAGCCTCTGGACAACCTGCGACAGCAACAGATGACAGGTTATGTCATTCATTACTTTCGACTTTGCTTGCCAACCTAAGAAGTCATCTTGCTATGAGGATAATATAAAAAATGAACACCTTAAACTTCCATTGCTAACACAAACAGCCTTTTCAAGTTCTACATAAACCTCTATTAATAATGACAAAGGTTCTAAAAATATCATATACATCTAAAATATCCACAATAACTCCAAATAAAAAAAATACAAACCCAAAAGTGAGATTTATAATGTAACTGTTTGCTCTCTCTTCTCTAGCAGCAAATTGTATCCTTATAATAAAACAAAATAGGCTTCTGTATAAAACAGTCAACTTGACAATTCTATAGAACTACACATTTTCCGGATCTCCTAAGAGTTATAGGGAAGAAGCAATGATGATAATATGACCAAATGTGAGAAGTATTCACTTTCACCATAGATACATAGAGGTTTATGAACATAAAGTAGAAGAAATACCATACCAAGATAATAGGCATCACACAAAAAACAACACTCTTGTTATGGTGCACCTTGGAAAACTTTCCCTATTTCTCTCTGCTTGTCCCATGCAGCTACCTATGCACCCACAACACAGAAGCGCTCGTGGTTCTCAACTGCAGCAGCTTTCTTAGAAGAAATTTCCTTGTCACAGTTCAGAAGTCTCAGCAGGGCAACACAAGCTACTCAAAACCATGTTCTCTTCACCACAGTCTTCCATTGGTGCCATCTAAAGCACTGACATTGAGCTGATCGACAAAAACTGCACACAGGTATTCTACAGCAGAGTCAGTCTAACTAATACTAGCTTACTACCCTGCTCTATGAAAACACAATAAACCTTTTGGGGGAAAAAAAATCAGATTGATTATATGCAGCAACATCAGCTGAATTAATATTCAAGTTCAACGTATTTCAGTAGCAACATAAAACACATTGTCAGAATTAAAAGAAGCTCTCCTAACTACAGTTATAGACACAAAAGAGGAAAGATGCATTTTAAAAAAAAACACCATAAGCAACATCAAATATCAATAACCCAAAGTAAAATCTTTCACAGAGCATGGCAATGAAGGATTTAGTCATAATGCAGGAAAAAAAAACAAGAAAATTCTCCTTGGTTTTGCAAAGTAGCATAAATACCAACTTATGAGTGCCCATTTCCTTAAAGCCGTCCACAAGGGAAGCCCTGGGAAGGGGTGAGCGCTTCCCAGGTGCTCTGGGAAGCAGCGCTAGGAGCGCCCCAAGGGACTCGGGATGCTCTGCAAGCCGAGGATGCCGCCGTTCCCGCTGCACACACCAAGCTTTGGCCTCATCCACAGAACCCGCTCTGGAAGGGCCCCAGCGCTCCGCAACGTGCTGCACTGCTCACAGAGAAATGGCTCCATTCAGAACCGCTTTCTGTGTGCAATACCCGTTGTCTTTCAAGGCAGAGCTTGCAGGATGTGTCACCGTGATGCCAAGGAAGGCTTCAGCAGCCAACGCGGCCCTCCCGGACCGGGCTATGCAGCATCCCCGGAGCCAGGAGGAGGCTGCGCAGGGAGGCGAGGGGGCTGCGCGGCTACCACACAGCGGGCAAGGACACGGAGCCCAGTGCTCGCCCAGCTGCACAGACACCCCACGGCGCCTGCCCCACACACCTGCCCCCAGCACCGCGCACATCTCAGCGGATTTCGGAGCGGGAGCCCGCAGCGGCGCAGCGCGCGCCGACACGGACACTCGTGCTCGTGGAGAAACGCACAGCGCGCTCTTAACGCGCTTACCACCCGGCAGACGCCGCAGAAATGCCCCTCTCATCCCTCACCCCGCGCCGGGGCCGGCTCCCTCCACCTGCGGGGCGGGGAGGCTGGCGCCGCTGCCCGCTGCGGCCTGGCCGGGCGCCTCGCGCGGCCTCCCCGCGCCGCCGGGCCCGCTCCCCCCGGCGCGGCACCGACCGCCGCCCGGTCTGGGCACTAGATC
>JAUBOD010001105.1:4408559-4425593 GCA_032353885.1 Nothura maculosa
GGGACAGCGAGGCGCGCGCGGCCGCAGCGGCGCCGAGCGCATGCGCAGCACTCGCCGCCCGCCCTTGGGGCTGAGCATGCGCGGTGGCCGGCGCGGCCGTTACCCGCCTTCCCCTAACGGGACAGGTGGGCGCTGAAGAAGCGTCCGTTGATAACGGGGGTCGCAGAAAGGCGCGAGGCGCTGTCTCACCGCCATTAATTAGCCCTTCAGAACAAACACTAAGAAGATGGCATAGTCCCAAAACGTTAAGACCTTTTTTTCCCAGTAGCAGACAAAACTTGGCCGCTTCCCTAAGCTACCTGTCATGACCAGGATTCTTAACTAGGGAGTTAACCAAGGTGACCCTTCAGTGCTGAACGATAGGGAGAGAGGCAGGAAAAATGCTGAGTGGGTATGATGCTCCTTCACCATCAAGCAGATCAATGAGCCACAGCTGCTTACACAGCTTTGAAAACAGCCAGTGTTTCTCTTGCCTTCATGTTCCAGTCTGTGGCTATCCATCAGCTTTGGCATCTTGTAAATGGAGGAGGAAGGGTTAGCGAGCAGTAGGTTTTGAAGACAGAATTCCTTTACCTCAGCAGGAGCCAGCAAGGTTCTGGAAAATCCTCACCTGTCCTTTTTCTCTGCCCACATGTTCCTTTCTATCTCTTCCACAAAGTCTTCATAGCCGAGAATGCTGTGGTTGAGTTATCAGCTCCTTCCCTGGAATGCTTTGCTGAAGTCAGGTACATCTTGACAGGCATCAGTATTGCCCTGGCATAATGCCTAAAACAGAACTTCTTCAGCATGAGGAGTAGGATAAACAGTTAAACATCAACTTTAAGAAAAGAAATATATATATATATACACACACACACACACACACACACATACACACACACCTATCAACATGAGGGACCAGCACTTAGGATACTGGTTCACAGCAAGCTCAGCCCAAGCCCAGGGAGAAGGTTCTGAGATCATGTGTCTTGTTACTAGAGTAAAATAGTGCTTATAGGAACTGTATAATTGCTGATACGGGACAGTATAAAAATAGATGACACCGTAGCCGCAATAAAGCACATTAGTTATTTATGCATTCAGTACAAGGCCTACACAGGCAATTGAATTTGGGAGGAGAGGAGATAGAAATTACAGGGTAAGCACATCTTTGGAGAGTCTACTCAAGTAATTGCCTGAGATTTGGCAGTGTCTCTCTCCCTGGATTCCAGAATCAATACCTCATTGCAGTAAGAGGTTCTCACCTTCTACAGATACTGCCTGAGGCTAACAAATGGCTGTATTAGTTAATACTAAACCCACAGTTTCCAAGCACTTCAAATGGACATAAACCAGCTCTTTTTAGTGGCCACGTCACTTCTCTCTTCCCCCCGAATCTCTGCCTCCTTCTTACCTCCCTGCCACTTCATGCTGCTATGTTGTGCCTACACCCAGAAAAATATCTGATTAAATAAAGGATTAATTAATTTTTAATAAAAAGGACAAAGAACTGTCTCAGGAACAAACTGTGGGAGCTAGAATGGGTGAGAAAAGTCAAGGCTGCTTCTTTTGAGAGCTCAGATGCTAAAAGCGTTTGTGATGCCAGGATGTTACAAGAGAATCGAGAGTTCTTCCTTACAGGCAGGAGAGCTAATGCTCTATGGAAAAATCTTACGCTGCATGCTCACATGCACTGAGCAAAGAGCATCAATCAAAGCTCTTACTGGCTCTGACTGCTGTGCTCCTCTGCCTTCCCATGCCAGAAGTGAACATTTGCTCCCATCTCAGCAATTCTACTTCCTCCCAGTATAAATGCACCATCACTATAAGGCTGATGCCAAAAGGCAGGAAGAGCCAATAGCTTTAAGGAGCACAGTCTAAACTACTGCCACAAAATTCACCACAGCTTTCCACCTAGAGCCCTAAATCAGATCTGGAGATCTGGACACTGTCAGGGATACAGCAACCTATTCCTTTACCAGCACAAAGTTGTGATCTACAGGAATATAAGCAAAGGCAGCAAAAAGACAGTTTTAACAGACAACATCTAGAGAAACTGTATCTACATCTGTTTCCAAATTAAATGATAGTAATAGCAAATATCTATACATGCCCTTTATATATTAAAAAGTCCCCTTTGTTTTACAGGCTCTTTTAAAAAATCTAATTTCTCTAATGAGAGACTCCCTCCTTCCTTCCTTCCTCTAGCAACTATATATTTTACTCAGACTGGGATCTCCTGTCATGCATAGGTTTTTTGCATTTCAGGCTGCATTCCTGTTGCCCAAGACATGCAAATTTAGCACCAGAACAAACTAAAAGCAGTCAGCCATGGACCTGAGTATTAATTGTTGAAACAAAACTAAGTATGCAAAAAGAATATGCACTAGTCACTCAGGATAGTGAGCCACTTCTGTAGATAACGGGCCCTGCAGATGGGACTGGACAGCAGTACTGAGAGGTTTGTCTGCTCCAAACCCACCTGCTAAAGCTTACGAGGCAACTCATTTACCTGCCATACTCAGAAGTCCAGAACATGAACACTGTTGACTTTGCTAATAAAATTATTACCCTTATGTCTACATTACTCAGTCATTTGATACAAGTCAGCTATTGAAGATGTCAAAAGTAAACTAGGAGATGCTGATTAGAAGTGTATGAAATTACACTGGCACATACAATGGTTTGTTAAGCTTATCCTGGATATTTCACACAGCTATTCAAAATAAACTGCAACAAAAGCAACTCATATTTATTCATTTGCATGTTGGGGCACACAATGCACCTTGCTGCAGATTGGCACTGCAATGACTATCCTCCCTTTAGCAAACACAACAATGACTCTTAACCCTTAAACACTGCTTGTTTGTTTGTTTGTTTTTTAAATAACACAGATTTCATATTACAATGCATAAATACCCCAGATAACTGAGGTTGTACCCAAGATAAAGGATATCTGTAACTCACACAGCAGCTATAGTTTAGACAGATTCCCCTTCATGGAACCAAACCGATTTATAAAGTTCTACAATGCATATTCATATGTACACTATGCATATAGCACGACAGTTGATGAGCATCCATTTATCAGCCATAAATACCTAGTAATAGGTAGGCAGAAAAATAAAGCTTTAGGCAAACATTAAAGCAACTTAGAAGAGATTTCTAACAGAACGGTAAATGCAACTGTCATTGCAACAGTTCTACTTTTTACTCAACTGTACAGTGCAGGAAATGTTTATGTTTCAGTGTGTTTGATCAATAAGCCGCCTTGATCCTTTATAAAGTTTCCTATGTCCTTTTCTATAGTTGCATTTATCTCCCTTATAAAATAAACTAATTTTTCTCTGAACTTCAGCTACCCAAGTTTGCCCAGGTTGTTTTTGTTACTACACCCTTTTTTTTTTTTTCTTCCGCCTTTCAGTGCCCTTCACTCAAAAGCTGTTGTTAAAACTAGATAGGAAGAGATTTTCTAAAGCTGATTTTATCTGCGATACTGACAACCGAAAACTAAAGCCTTCACGTTGGCATCCGAGACGCCACTTACACTTTGTGAGGTGCTGCAGAACTTCAAAAAATAATTATGTGCATTGCAAACAGACAGGCCAAAAAGGGGAGGAACAAAATAGAGCCTCAGTTCTGAGAATTAAGCATTTCCTTCTCGTGATAGATTTTCGAAAAGCTGATGCCATTGTAAAACCATTACAGCAAGGCCATTACTATCCTAATATCTAATATAATGTGATGTATGTTTTAATATTCACAGCAAGCCTCAGCACACAGGACACATTAGTATTATGACTAAATAATGACTGCAGAGAATGGAGAGAACGCTTTAATGTTTTCCTGTCTCCTTTCAAGGATACATTTTCTATATTCTTACACCGTACTTACCCCTAGAGTATTTTGAATATACTGCTGCACTAAGCCACAGTGCATTATGATTCCACACATGCTGGTTATTTCACCTTCTTGCCATAAAAAGCAAAGGCAGGAAAGTACCTTTTCTAGCTTAGATATTCTTAAAACATCCATTGCTTTGCCAGGAAGTTGAAGAATAAAAGGTCAATGAGCATGCCTCGTGCAAGCAGAAAGATTTGTTATGGTTCTTGCTTGTGGAGGAGTTTATTCATTAAAGACTGCACAAGTCCCCCACACAGGAGATAGCTAACCCATCTAGTGTTCCCTTCACAGGGATTTTAATGATACATTTCATCATCCTTATGCATAAACTTCTTTACCAATGTGCAAACTCCAGTAAAGTTAAAGAGGAGATTTGTAATAGTATGATATAATAATTTTCAGTTTTATGTTCAACTTCTGCAGAGAATAGCCCTGGGATATACTAAAAGTCATTTGGTTTTATGAAATTCTGTTTTGCCTCAGATCTACAGTCTACATGTATCATAGAAGCTGGCAGCCAAATAGGAAGAGAAAGTAAATTCCAAGAGTCTTAAGACTGTTTAACTACATTTAAACTTCTATGGAAAGCTATGAAGAATGTAGAAATAATCTCCTAACAAACCAAGTAATTCCACTTGAATGAAAAGGCTTAGGCTTTTAGAGTTTCGTTACCTAACAGGTACATTTTCTTCCAGGAATTCTGCTGCTGCATACCCAAAACATACCCACGCAGAAAGTTAGAAGAAGCTGATTTAATCTCTGTACAAGTTCCTCACAACCACAGAAATGATCACCCAATTACTAAGAAAAGAGGATATATCACAAGAAGAATACATCTTACATAAAGAATTGCAGCTTTATGCTCAAACTTCTCTTCCTCTTGGGTCACAAGGGGAGCATTCAAATTTTCATGACGTAAAGCAACTATAAGAGACACTGTAAATTCTAACATTTTAATTAAAAGTCAGACATCTTTGAAGAGAACAAGAAACTCATAAAGACTCTTGCATTCATCCCATCTTGCTTGTATAACAGCAACTTGATTTTAGAAATTTCATTTGTTATAGCAAGCAGAAAAGAAACTTATTTTTAAAATTTTGATCAGAAGTATGCAAACCTGGAAGTATTCGCCTTAAAGTGAATGTAGCAAATGCAGCATCTTCAAGTGATATATTAAAACACTTTGATTTTCAAAAGGAAATAGTCCATTGCAAAGATCATGCATTTTTAGTGTTTTCTGAGAAGAAAATTTATTGTGCACAGCCTTTTAGTTTTTAAACATAAATGAAAGAAACTCAAGGCATTCAGAGTGGTTACAGATGAGGGGAAAAAATCAGATTCCTAAGAATTACAAAACACAAGCTACTAAGCAAGAAAAATCAGCAAATATCCAACTGGGGGATGGGTGAAGTTCCATCCTGTTAGAGCTTTGGCTTGAACTCCCCAGAAACAAGTTTTTTAAGCAGTTCTGAATTTCTTCCTTCTGGCGGGGGAGGCCATTTGTTGTGATCTGAAAAGAACAAATAAAACAATGTACTTAGTTATGTAAAAAACAGACATTTTAGTGTCCTCCCATTGCCCAGCTTTAATCACTTCACAGACACTATTTTGTAGCCCATTTTTTACCTGGTATTTCTATGTTACTGCCATATAAACATTGGCCTCCATCCACGACCATCGTTATTCCAGTTATGTAAGAAGCAGCTGGAGATAGCAGGAAACACACT
This sequence comes from Nothura maculosa, assembly GCA_032353885.1. Taxonomy (NCBI): domain Eukaryota; kingdom Metazoa; phylum Chordata; class Aves; order Tinamiformes; family Tinamidae; genus Nothura; species Nothura maculosa. The sequence goes on from JAUBOD010001105.1 coordinate 4,414,169, forward strand.
GCAGGAGAGATCTAACAAGGAAGGACAGTTTTCATCATTCTTAAATTCCTGGGAATCATTTGTGTCCAAGACATAGCTTGTAAGAACTGATACGGGCAAGAGAAAACATGTGCTACTCAGGCAGGAAAGTCATGAACAATTTTCAAGCTCAGTTTCTAGCCACAGACATCAAGTACCTAACAGCTGAAAAAGCAAGCTTTTCAGCATCAGCTGGCTAACACCAAACAAAGCTGACCCATTTATCAAAGACACATATTTTTGATAGAAGACAGCTAAGTAGTCTGAAATTACACTTTTTCACATCAATTTTCAGTACTTTCCAATTCTCCTTGCAATAGCTCAATCTCTTCAGAACTAATGTCAGCTACAGAAACTACAGCCATAAGAAGCATCTAAAATAAATGTTCAGTTTTACAGTAGCTATTTGTTAAGCCTCCCTGATGGCATTACTATACATCTCTGCAAGCTTTCTTTCCTTAGGACTCCATCACAGCTCAAAACTAAGTCTTTACTGTTCTTCATATACCAAAGTAGCTTCAAAACCAAAACAGATGTAGAAATATCACAGATGTCCTGAAAGACGTTACCTCCTCAGGAACTGCTGATCTCTTGGCAGGAATCTTTGGGATACTCCTTAACCACATTGCTGTACCTTGCTCTCCATAGTTTGCAACAGCAGTTTCTGAAAATACTATTCCCTTCATTAAAACAGAATACACAGAAAATTAAGTTATATTGCATGCATTCAAATTGTGATCCTTGTAAAACTGTGAAGTTAACACTAATGGGATTTTTGTGATCTTAAACTGACTAAACAGCACTCAAATGCAAGCTGGCAACATGACAAAATTTCATTCATACACTACAGGTAACGATTTTTCTTCTAAGATATCTATGAAATGTGTGCAAATGTATTTTGAGAGCCAGGGAAGTAACTCATTTTTAAGCATTATTTTCTTGGCATGTACTTGTCTGTCTCTACATACACATTCCCTACACATTCCCCTATACATATTTAGCAGCAAGTTTTTTGTATGGTTACTGCAACCCTGATGAGGCTACAAGTTGAAATAAAGATATGAAGTATCATCCTGGTTAGAATATAGATGTTTTGTCCCCAACATGGTAACAAAGCTATCCAATATTCTTACAGAACATATGAATTGATGTATCATGCACCAAAGAGTAGCACAAGTGCTGGCAAGATGACACATACCAACCATTGTACAAGCGCTGAAAGAGCCAAACTACTGAACTCTTTCCTTGACAGAAGTTTAATTTGACACATACTATAAAGTATAATTAGCATGATTCATTAGACAATTAGTATGCCTTAAAAAAAAGCACACACATAACGCACTCTCCTAATTTACTTATTTCCCCAAGACTTGATAAATTGGAAAAATGACCGAAGAGAACAAGTCAATAGATCTTAATATTTGACAGGTCTGAAGATAAGGTGGGCCTCAGGAAGCCTGCACAGAGCCACTACCTGAATGATCATCACACGTTTCCAGTTAAAGCAAAGCAGTTGTTTTGGGACAGGATACAACATAGGATACAGAATTCTATACAGAATTCTGCAATACATCACAGGGGCTAGATATTTAAACACGACACGTACCATACTACATGATAATACAAATTCTTAAGTTAGAAATAATTAGACAACTCTGCTTTCCCATTTTGTTGTCAGCAAAATAATCATGAAAAATAAATTCTAATTCAGAGCAAAGAATAAATCACAATAGATGGAATCTCTAACTTCAAAGCTAGGATTTTAAGCCATTGTAGCCACAACGTTACGTGCTATGAAAATACAGCTGGTTTTTCTAGTACAGTTTCTAGATTTTTAAATGCCTTTTGCTCTAGACTTCTTAACCCTGAGCACATATGATGGCTCATGTTACCTGTCCCTTGCCATTGCTTACCGGGGCCACGCTGTTGATCCGCACTCCGCTGGGAGCCCACTCCAAAGCTAACGTCTTGGTGAGATTATCCACGGCAGCTCGGGCAGCTCCTGAATGCCTATCAAGAAAATAAAGCAAAAGAAGCATCTGTTCCCCATATAAACCCAGTCTCCATCCTACTGCAGCCTTGCTGGGACAATCACAGTAGTGCTCTATTGCTAGACTAACCATAGGAGATGCAGAGGGGTTTTCTAGTTCACAAGCTTGGCCAGAGCTTCACAGTTCTCCATGAATTATCCAAAGATTTCCTGTTCTTTCTGCTAATATCCATTGTCTCTCCCCAAATATTTTTGGTGGCGAGGAGATCTGATGTAATTTACTGCCCAAGCAGGCTAACAGAATGAAAAATAACCAGGGATAAACTTGCAGGTTTGTGAAGTTATGAAAGAAACAGCACAGGTAAAGCAGCTTACAACCTTGTTGTAACGTGAAAGAGCTTTTCTGACAAATGTGTTTAAAATCAGGTAAAGTTCAAAAATTGCTACAGATGGGAAAACAGACACAAAGGCACGCAGATCTCGGGCACCTTGCAGCTACAGGACACCTCTACATGCTTGAACAAATACAGACAAAATCACTTGAAAGATGAGTAACAGGCAGTGGGACTCAGAGAAGATTAAGTTTAGCTTTTGTTAAAATTGTTAACTATGCAAGAATCAAGTAGGTGATTTTTGGCATAAGCAGTGGCTGGACTTTTGAAAGGATACTACACCACTACACTACACTATACTGAAACAAGCATCATTTTCTACAGGAACTCACTCTGAAAGTAATTTTGTCTACCCATCCACAAAAGCATAACACAATTATTTGGGAAAAATTATCCCCATTGTTCCTCAGAACTGCGTTCTTTATTTCTTGATGCATCAACCTATTCACACTGAGAGTTCAGCTAGATTTACCTACAGCAGCAAGACTAAAACAACTGTAGCTTCAGCACCACCCTGTGGCTCCCCAAATTTATCTTGCACTGCCAAGAATAAACAAGTGACAAAATAGGCTTTTGTTTCTTAAAAATTGGAGATTTTTTTAAATTTCAGGTCAAATTAAGATGAAGATAGGTAGGACAACATTTGTTCAAAAGAAATTTTTGAATTTTTAATTTCTATTTAAGAAAGTAAAAAGTAAAAAGAAGTTTCCAAGAAAAATTGAATTTTTCAATTGGGAAACTGTCAAAATAAAGCATTTTTCTATGCTTTATAGAAAATAACTGCAACAATTTTCTAAACATTATTTCTCTTTCAACATTTTGGCAAGTTCTTTGTACACTTACAAACAAAAGACTCCCTATCCACTCCATTTTGAGGATGACTACATTTGAACAAATGTAGTAAATGTCTAGATAGGGAGAGGGTGCAGTATTGGCATGCAGAAAGCCTTGACCATTTTTGCCTCCTCCTCCCAAAAAAAGAAGCTTCAAACAGAGGGTAGCATGTCTGAACCCTTGAGCCTTTTCCCAGTTAAGAAAGAGGGAGAGCGAATGGATTGATTGTCTACAGCAAGAAAAGGTGGCCCCAAAGGGGAGGTGAAAAGCCAAAATGAAATAGGCAGGCAAAGCCACAACCCAACAGTGTGTTAGGGATGTTCCTCCTACACCCGGTCCAAATCCCACCATCAAGACCTGCAAATTGATGGCAGAAGAGCAGAGCAACAGTGGCCAAGGGCCTGCAAACCCCCCAGAGATTTGCAGAGAAATCAGGCCCAAGCTGCATTTGCACGCACAGACTTCCCACTCGCAGCACAGCTTCACTGCAAAGGGTTTGCTTCCTGGCTTCCTACCAACTAGCTGGCAGAGACCAGACATTTAATTCACTCTTGCAGTCTCTACTGAATCGATAAGAGATCCCCACGCAGGCAGCCAAGTTGCTCTCTTAACATATCTGCTGTATATCTATATGCTGCCGTTGGCCAATGAACAGCTTGCTAGAAGAAAATGACCTAATTAGAAGCAATTAGCACTTCTAGAGGCAAAATATAGGAAAATGTAAAAAGAATATTACGACATTCGAGGAAACCCATTTCTCACGGTAGCAGTAATGTTGACAATGACTCCTCCATGTTTCTGCATCCAGGCATTGTACACTGTATGAAGGAGGAAGATAATCTATAAATATTAGAAGAAATATATATGAATGAAATCGCCCACTGGAAGCCAAATTTGGAGTCTTATCCCAATTATGCTGCAAGTTGTGCAGTTTTGGACAAACAACTTGATCTTTGCACCACAGCTTCACCTCTGGACTGCTAAGAAAGCATATGCAGTTCAGGTAAGGCTCAGTGTTTGTAAAGAAGATTTGGACAGAAATCAAGATTTTGTGTCCTCCATGTAAGCCGCTTTCATTTCCATTTCCCAATGCTATCTGAGAACCAGACCACAAATTTAACTCCACAGCCTTGATATAACAGTCTTCTCTTGTGCTACACACAGGGGCTGCAGGACAGAAGGGTTGAGTGGCTTTCCCACCATCTTTTCAGTCAACATCCAAACCAACTGACTCCCCAAACCTGGACTTAACTAGCAGGTCATTCCTCCATTGAATGAGTACATAGTGGTACATGTGTGTGTATATTAACAAATATAACATATAGTTTAGTGTATAACTTAGCATGTGGTTCATGACAAGTGAGATAAAAACATGAAAAACAAAGTGAAGAAACTTTTACAGAAATACTAGAGAGACAAGAAATACACATCTAAAGAAATCCCCTGTTCATTATGGTGATTGCTCACCTGCTTTGCAGCAGTAGAAGGTTCCTGTCAGGTTAGTGTCTATCACAGCGTTCCAGCCTTTGGCACGGATGGCTTCAGCAGGGCTCGAGAACTGCCCCCCTCCGTTGTTCACAAGGAAGTCAATCTTCCCATGCAGATCCAGCGTAGACTTCACCAAAGCCTCTACCTAGAATTAAATGCAATTTTTTAGCATGGCAGGCTGGGTGAGTTATGTATCCTGTTTCGTTCTTGGGTGAAATCTTCTCACTCCAATCCTTTCCATGCTTAGGGAGGGCTGTCAGAGAGGCTGGGCAGCTGTTTGCTAGGCTTTCATCAACCAGAGAGGACTGGGCTGAGCCCTCATTTGCTTAACAAATCTTCCTGGTATAATGCAAGTGCTACACAAATTATCAGCATTGAAATAAGAAGGAGATCTAAGCTCTGAGAGCTGAGGTGGCCTAGGGGAAGGGTCCTGTTTACATCTCCTTGTATTTTCCACAGGAACAGGGATGTTCACATCAGATGTTAGTATGAGATTCGTATTAGCTAAGTACTTTTTTGGGGGTTTTTTTCTCCTCTCCATCTCTTAACTTTCTAATAACGTTAAGAAGCTGAAATGACAGTATTCACACTAAGAGAAAAGGGTCAAATGTCCAGATAAATCCAAGGTGACCCATGACTGCTAGGAAAAGTCAATAGGCAAGCTACTCTGTACTGAGTGTCTGCTATTTGCAGACCATTCCTGCACAGTGATATGAGGTATTTTTACTCTGTGCTACTGCTGAATTATTTTGAAATAAGCCAATAGGAGTCCCTTATCCACAGTGCTCCATCAAGCCACTCTCACTGCAAGTTTCACACAGGCAGGCATTAAGAATTTATACACTAGCAGAGACTATGATAAGCTGTAAAGCTTACTGGCAAATAAAAGCCTGTACTGGACTCAGAGGCAAGTGTCAGTGCTAAATATCACTGTATTAAGTGCTTCTCAAGGAATCTTGTTTATCAGATGTTCAAATGGCAGGTTTTAGCCTCAGGGTCTCCTTCAGCAGTAGCTGTCACTGGAACTGAAGTACAAAAAAGGGACCTTGTGATGAGAATTCTAATTTATTTGTTTGATTTCAGGAAGACCAGCAGCCTCCTAGAAGTACAAGTCTTTCTATTTCATCTAGATGCGAGTTAAAGAAAGGTCTCTCCAGGGCATATAGCCTGCAGGTAGAAGTCCCTTTCTTTTCCTCACTGGACAGTTTCTATAGCTCAACATTTAAGGCACACATACATATTCCCCTTCCCAACACCAGACTTTTAAGCAGAAAGTTCCTTCCACAATTTAGAAAGGATGGGATTTCTCTCCTCCGCTTTGGCAGTATTTACACGGATGCACCAGAATTAACTTATTAGACCTTGGATTTGAGGAGAACGCTTGATTTGACGGGAGCCGCATACATTCGCAGACAGTCATTATTCCTGCGTCTCAAAAGAAACAATTCGACACGCTCTTCTGGAATCCAACACGTTATGTGTGACAGCACTGGAAGATATTCAAGTAATTAAAATCGTTGCTGCTTTCTAATCACTCGGAAGCACACGGATCACTGTATTCATTCCAGAAGCAGAGAAGGGAGATGCACAAGCACCACTTAGGCGATGGGCAGAGCACGGGAAGCTCCGGTGCTCTTTGGAGAACAGATTCTGTCTTTAAAGATGAACACGACCTTCTCTCCTTTCCAAAACACTCATTGGAAAACTACCCAAAACAAGAAGCTACAGACTGTTTTTGACAGAAATAAGCCTGACAGGTTATGCAGTGGCTGAAAATCCTCCATCAAGAGAACAAGATTATTTCTTGCACAGTAATGAGAAGAAAGCTTTTGCTAGAAAGCAAAACAGGCTCTGAGGATAAAGACACTTTAAAATCGGAATTCATTAAGGTATTCCCATGATATCTACCAGGAAGCTTCTGCAGCAATAATACACCCTTTTTGCTCTTCACAGTCTATAGAGAAGTCTTACAGCTACATATGCACTATATGGAGAGAGATGCATCTTTAATGCTTCAATTTCACAGATCCAACTAGTGCCTCAAAAAAAAAAGTCATCTTCAAAGCAGGTGAGTTACTTCAAGATTCAGAACAGGATGCAAAACAGTCTTCTGATAATTCTGAAAGCACTTTCATCTTTCTTAGATCCTCTCTATTCAAAGCTTCCCCCTCAAGTTCATCCCAATATACAAATAAAACCAGGATGACATTTGTAGGAGCTTTTAGAGAAATGAGGAACAGGTGAGGGAGATGGAGGGAAGAGGGAAAAAAGGCCTGGCACAATGAGAACAGGTGGCTGTTGCTATAGGTGACTAGCCTGGCATTATTTAATGGGAAGATTTGCTCTTCCAAAGGTTTAAATGAGCTGTAAACAAGGATATGCTAATTAAATTTCAAGAATCTTCTTAGGCTTTATTATCTTGTAATCCATCAGTTTGGACATCTAAGGAGGCTTAAACACCGAAGTTTTTTTCCCATTTTTCACCTTCACACATCCTTTGGCGCTCGGCATAAGAGCTGGAAAAGAGGATATGATGAGAACTCGAAGGGGGCACTTGTAGGGTATGTTCCCTAACACAAAGTGCTTTCCTGAGGTAACTACTCTTCAGTCATACTGTATTGAAACCAGCCAGTGAGTTTAAAATTCTGTTTACTTAACTGTTAAATTAAGTTTATGTAGCTTCAGTTTGCAAACACTGAGCACCTAAGCATTAAAAAGCACTACCTTCACTAAAAATGTGAAAACTGAAAATGAGTTCCATGTATTTCTGGTCAAATAGTATTTTTAGAAAGTAAGTATCAATTGGCCAGAATTAAGCAATCTTCAAGAATGTCACTAGTAAAGAACAAACAAAGATGAAGCCAGAAGGATAAGAGTTAAAGAACAAAGTTCCCAGATTGTGTCTAACCAGTAATGATATCTGCTCTTGGAGATGGGCATCTGGAATGGACAACATTCATTTTGTGGCACACTTATGTTCTTATAATGGAATAACAGGAGAGATACCTGCTTTCTCCAAGTATCAGTTTGACTACCTGTAAAATGCATAATGCTTGAACACTTTACAAAAATCTGTAATATCTTCTTCCAAAAAAAGCTCTAGAAGTTTTCAAATGTTAAAGCCATTTTGCCAAATCCATGCTTGACACCTTAAACAAACAGATGGCAAAGAAAGAGGTAGTTTGTCATCTAAGCCCTCTGCCATTTCACAGAACACTGCAGTTCCCACTAACTTGTTTTTAAGATGAAGGTAAAAATAGGATTCACCTGCAGGAGGTTATTAAGCATGTCAGAGTACTCTGTGCAACACAGGCAGGAAGGAAGGCTCTTCCACCTCTTTTCCTTTTTCTTTCATGTATTTTTAATCACTTAAGTTGCCCTCTGACACCTGTCATAAGCTATTACTTTGCACTGCTGATGCTGGTAAATGCAATCCTAAAATGCACTGGTAGGTGAAGTGACATACTGCACAGCCCCAAGGTTCATCTCTTTCAGGAGAGAAAGTCTAAGAATATCCTTATAAATATGTTATAAGCTGTTCTACAAGGGAAGAGTTTAATTTTTGTTTGCTCTATGGTAGTAAATTAGGATAGGATTTGAGTTCACGGCTCCTGGAAGTCACTTATGTTCTGTTAAGTTTTGCTAGATTTTAATAGCCTTCAAAAAGTTAAGCAAAAGGTAGCAAGCCACAAACAGTGGAATGCTTCCTAGCAGTACTGAGTAACTTAAAAGTCTCACCTGAAACTGCATTTTTTACTGTTTAATTAAGCAGCTAAAGAAAACAGGAAGATAAATGCACACTTCTGAAGAATGCAGACCTAGTACTTGTAATTTATGGAAGAGAAGAAGGTGGAAACCTCTCTTAATAAGGTGGAATTCTTCCTGAACTTACTGAAAGCAAGTCTGGCACATCTCAAGTTGTAAACAACAGTTAAAAGACCACTAAATAAATCTATTTCTGTAATGCAAACAAAAGTGACAGGGCAGGATACATCTCAATAAGTAATTTAAATTTTGTCAAGTCACAAAGGCGAGATACTGTGCTATGACTTCACACAGAACCCTACAAAGGGCTCAGGCTCAGCCCTAGAACACACCAGTACTAAGTACTACTTCTCCAAGCAATTCCCATCAACACTTTATGCCCAGCCATACCTATCTCAGTGATAAATACTTTTTTTTGCTTAGGTGGCTAACAAATGGGTTTTCCTCTCGGAAGTAAATCTTAGCTTTACCTGCATCCACTTAGAAGCACCCACTGCACCTGTCTCCTGATCTAAAACACTCCCAAGAAGGCCAGACCTCTGCAGATCTCAGAATGTGTATTCACTATATGTTTTTGACATGTTAAACATTTTACCTCCTCCTCTTTGCGGATGTTGCACTGTACAGGAGTCACTTTGGCAGGACTCATGGCAGCAAATTCATTATTCAGTTCGTCTGCTGTGGCTTTTAATCGGTCAAATTTGCGAGAGGCAATAACAACACTGCAACCTGTTAAAACAAAATGAAAAAGCCCTTAGTTAACGGATAGTCAACATTACAGTTATATTATGTTTTTAATAACATCATGGAGATACCTTACAGGATGTGTGTTTACTAGTCACTGCCTAGAAGATGCAGAGATTAAGTGCTTGCAAGAGAGAGAAAAATTACTTATGTCAGGAGCTTCTTAGCAACTAGATCCCTCTGTGCTAGGAAAAGAGCAATTGAAATAAAATGTCTAAAAGGTTCTTTCTCCTTCCTGCAGGAGGGAAGAGTCTGCCTGTGAGCTGCAGAGTCAGCAGAGCAGCTTTCAGACACAGTTTTTGCTGCCTCTGCCCAAGGCTGCCACGTTTATCAACCATGCGATTTAAAGATGTTTTAACAGGTTGATTACAAAAAGCACTTGCTCCTCAAACCACAAAAATCAGCTTCCAAAACAAGCTTACCGTAAGGCAGGCCGTAATTCTGACTAGTGGTGAGAAAATGTGATGCTCTCCCCTCCTTCACCCCACAGAGCCTGAAGGACAGGACAGCAGCCTTAGGGGGTGAACTCAGGTCTGCAAAACACCCTCAGGGGCAGCCACTTCCCCATGCCACGTCCATGGGCTTCCTCATGGACTAGAACACGCCACGCCAAAGGAATTCCTGTGCAAAGCCACTAGGCATTTCAAACGCCTATTGCAAAGGCTATTTCAAATCAGAGATGTGCAAATTAACAGGCTGCCACTGTCTAGCAGGGAGGGAAGTCTTCCTTCCCCTCTTCCTTCCCTTACCTGGGCATCCCAACACAAGGCATTCCTTCCTTGTATCAGCTCAGCACTCATCAGTTTAAACAGAAACTAAATGAATGCACTGAAGAGCCCGAAAAAAAAATTTTTAAAAAAAAGCAACTTTTGCCAGGTGTTTTTTTCTGTTGCTATTTTACTGGGTGGAATTTGGCCTCCCATGTGATAAAACAAACACCAGAAGTAATGCAAAATAAGTAGTAGGAGTACGGAGCAGTAGCAAGCTGTTCAATTGGCTCAAGTTGTCTTGTGAAAGCATACATAGAACTAAAAAGAGAAGCTAAATTTCTTCCAAAAAATACTGCAACTATATATACGCCTAGGAAGGGCTGCCTCAGCCCTCTAGAACAGCACACATATACAGATGTTAACGAACAGATGTTAACTTTAAGTTAAGAATGCCAGTTGGTTACATAACAGCCTGGCTGATCCGGAGTAAAGTTCACACAACAGCACCCACACAATCACTGATTAACGAGAAATACTAATTCACAGCAACACAGAGGTATTCGTCAGGGTAAGCGCTATTAGCACTTAACTAAATAAACTAAACACCGCTTAACTAAAGCGTTATTAGTATTGTCAGGAGCAACCACAACATCGACTTCATAGGAGGCTACTTCACAAAGATTTTGGATCTTTCTTCATTTTCCTCACATCCTTTGCAGATATTGTTAGACGTGCTTTCTATTTAGCATGTTATAGGAAAAAACCCTCCTACTTGTATCTTACTTGGGCAAAATAACACAGCTGGGTGCAGCTTTACCATAGCCGGGTTATATCACTGACCAAAAGCATGAAGACGCTTGGGAACCTTCCCAAGCTTCTCCTTTAACACAAGCCCTTGGTGCCCTGGCATTCCAGGACGGGGAGCCGTCCCATTTGGGCTGCACGGAGCGCATGGAAAGCGGGATGGAGTGGGAAGCAGCCGCAGCAGCACACAGACCCTTGACATGGGCACCGACACAACCATGGACGTTATCGGGAATCGGGATGCCCACGCTCCCCAGAATCGACTCTGCAAGCTGCAGGAAAGGTGCTGCAAGGCAGCCTGGCCAGAGGCTTCCAAGGCTGCTTTTCACTCCCCAGTTAAGGGCTGATTAAGGGCAGTGGTTAATAAAGAGAGCCATGAGGTGACTGGCTACAGCAGTGCTTCAGCTTCAGGGCATTTCTGTCTCAACCATCAACAGCCAAGCACCCTTTCTCCAAGACTAACACAAAGACGACAGTTCACAGCCTGCTGCTTCAGGCGGCCTCGGTGAAGCAGCACCAGAAAATCACGCAACGAAGCCGGGTGGAAAATAAGACCGAGCGTCCCAAAACCTGCCCAGGTTGAGCACATCCCCACGGTGGCCGTTCCGGTAGGGACCCCCCGCCGCGGCGCCCCGCGAGCCCCGGCACCCGCGGCCCCGCGCGCACCGAGCGCCAGCAGG
>JAUBOD010001105.1:4425914-4451792 GCA_032353885.1 Nothura maculosa
TCCCCCGCGCCGCCGCCGCCGCCACGTGACGCGCGCCCCGCCCGCCCGCCCGCTGGAGCGGAGCGCGGAGCAGCGCTGGGCACGGCGGCGGTGCCGGCTCCGCGGCTGGGCTCGGTTCGGTTCCGTTGGGCTCGGCGCCCTGCAAGGTAAAAGGCGCGCGGTCCCGCGGCGCGGGCAGCATCGTGGGCAGGGGGCGCGTCCCGCAGTGCAGCCAGCCCGGCGCTGCCTCCCTCGGGGCGCCCGCCGTTCTGTCTCCTTCTCCTTTGTTTATTTATTTAACAAGAAGAGCGGGGGTCGCACGCCCCGCACCGCGGAGAAACCTCTGCTCGCGTGCGCATCCTCACATGCGCTTAAAATAGCAGCGCGGTGACTCACAGCGCCGTCCACCGCGGTACCTGCTGCACCGTTCCGACAAACCTGCCGGGATCTGCCCAGACCCCCACACCCCTGGAGCCTCCTATAAACCAGCTGATGGTGCGAGGAGGGCGGCCTTTCCCAGGAACCCCTATTTTTAGGTGCTGTCCCCGGTCATCTGCTGCAGACACGTGGAAATGCAGCCCTCGGGAGCGGGAGCCAGAGCCCCTTCCATAGAGATGTCATTCCGTAAATGCACCAGCCTTAACAGATCCCAGGGAAGGCTCCTGGCATTCACCTAGCAGGAACTTGTGCCCGGGTTTGCAAATGGAAAAACCTGCTCCTCGGAAATGGACTTTGTTGGGAAGATGCTGTAGCGTCTCAGGTGGTCCCATTTTCAGCAGCAGTTAACATGCCCTTAACGCAGCCATTGTTTGTGTTACAGTTCCTTTATGCTGTTTTAAACTCAAGATTGTCCTCAGTAAACCCAACATGGATTATTTGGCTGGCACAGGGGACAGGCAACGTTACTTTCACTGCTGTCCCCCAGTGAAGCAAGTGACAGATCATCGTTGTCCATCGCAGATGATCTTCACTAGCTGTGACGTGCCCAGAAGTGCGTCCGTGTCGAGGGTCTTTCTGAGCCCTTCTCCTCTGCCCACCCCAGCACAAGAGATGTTTGGAGGCCTGTCTATCGCTTCTGCTGTTGATTTTCTCCTAGGGCAGATGGCTAATGTGTGAAGATAGTGATGGAAAAAGATATGTACACATGCGAAGTGGGAAGGTCAGATAGGCCGTTTGGTTTTTCTCGTTTGTAAAACAGGAAAATGCTTATTTTCTCTGAAACATGTTAGGAGGCTTAAGGCTTTAAATCAAGGAAAATTCTCCTTTCCTCTCGATTTTGGTGTGTTACATGTGGGGGTCACGTGTGGGGATGGGAAGTTACTGGTCCAGACCCATTCAGCAAACAGGGACAAGGCAGAAGGAAACTTCTGTGTGGTGGCCCAGGCCTGTATGTGATCCCTGCCGGACAGGGCTGCCTTCCAGATGGGCTGATGTTTGCAGAGTACTTGGATATTTTAAAATGCTGCTTTTTTTCTGGGTGCAAAGTGTGGAACACTTTGGGTGACACAGTAAGATTTTTTTTCTCTTCATTTTCCACTATCTGGAGACTCTGCAGATCCCCATTAATTATCTCGGTCTGTCCTATATATCTTAGACAGGCTGTATCAGAGAGATCTTTAATTAATCCCAGGGAGAAGCATTCATCTGTGCTAGTGAACTAGGTCTCCGCACTGGCCTGCCTGCCATCCCTCCCAAGCCACAGGCCACCAAGGGAAACCCGGGGTGCTGCTCTGTGCTTATTCCCAGCTTCTTAGATCTCCATGCTCTTGCTGGAGACACTGCCAAGGATTTTGCTTCCCTGTAAAGATTAGTTACTTGTTTTCACTGAAGTTCTGGAATTTATCAATAACCACTGCAGTGCCATAAACTGCGGATTTAACACTTTAGATATGAGTGATGTGGGTGGGGGCATAGGGACTGGTGAGCAAGGAGGGAAGGAAAGGAGACATCCCTTCCTTGGCATTAAATGGAGATTGGTGGTACCAAACCTATCCACTCAGAGCGGAGCAGAGAAAAACGGCTTTCATGGGTATTTTCAGCAAATATTTTAGTGGCTTCTAGTGTCTGTTGTGAGGATGGTCTTTGAGCCAAGGATTCAGAATGCATCTCCGAGTGAACTGGATTTACTTCAGAGACTGAAATTCAAAATGATATAAGCTGAAAAGAAGAAAATCTTGTTAACTGAAATCAATTTTAATCTTCTCTTGCATTTATGCTCATATTCCCAAAGGAATGCTCATTTTTCTTTTATCAGTTGAAACATTTTGGTGTGTCAAATGTTTCGTAGAGCCAGGGCACAAATTTGGTAAGAGGAGGGCTCCTTCTCTGTGTTTTTATGTTATTTTGTAAATGCAAGGTCCAGATTCTTCATTTGCTGTGTTATGAAAGAGCGTCTGGTTAGACAGCAGCTGTTTTGGGGGAGTTGGGGCCTGGGGCTTGTGTTTTTGTTTTACTTGCAGTATGTGTCAGCTTGCATGTGGAAGAAAATAAATCTGCATTTAAAGCCTCAGAGTCTTCATTTACATTTTGTGAAGTTAAAACCATCTTTAAGTGATAAACACATGAAGAAAAAAATAAAACATTTATCATTCAAAATGCTTTATTTAACAAAAGAATAAATCAATAGTTTTTCTCCTCCTGTTGCCCCCACGGGTGTCAACTCCTTCAAAAACTGAGATTAGCGTATGCTATCCTTTAGCATCTATCTTTTTATTTATAGATTGGAGAGGGAAAAAGCCGCTTTCATGGTTTTTCAGCTCTCAGTTTGTGCCTTGGCATTAAATGATCTAGTTAAATTGAGATGAAAAACAAATGCTGCATTTTCAGAAAAAGCTACTTTTGTCCAAAGCCAGTGTTGTGCTTTGCCAGCCAATGGTTCAGCTATTCACTTGATGACATCTGCCATTCAGTAGTTGCCGTGCTTTATAAATCCTGGTAGCAATATGTACTTAGTGAATGTCCCTTGTAGCCTGTTGTCCTTGAGGGAGGTTTGTGCATTCCCTCCATTTGTCTCCTCCTATAGCTCTGAATCCGTAGAGGCAAAGCAGCTGTCTCAGGGTTATTTAATACCAACTTGTTGTGAGAAAACAGCTTGATCTGATCAGGAAAGAATGAGGTGGGATCCAGTGAGGAGAGGAATCCCTCAGACCTGCAGCCTTAAAATAAGGAAGCTGATGAGATTTGATGAGAAGTGTTTCAGTGCCTGGATAAGGAAGCTGTGCGGCAGAGTTTGGGTTAGTTAGTCCATAGAGGAATCAGGCTTATATTTCAGTTGCCTCTGCATTCTTGGATGCTTCAGGTTTCTCTCTCTTCTGTGATGCCAGGATTGCGCAAAGTATGACAGCAGGCATCCCTTTTTTATCCTTTTTTTTTCCCCTTCACTTATCACAAAAAAAAATCCTTGAATTGAGCTAAAGGTGATTAAGAAGCTATATGAATTTGTGTTTCCTTATATGTGTCTGGTGTTCTGTGGAACTGGGCAAGAGGCCTCTTCATAATGCTGGTGCTTTCTCTAGTACTTTCTCCTTCTGTCTGTATCATCCTCTGTGGCTGCTTTTCTTCCAGGCCTTCCTCTCTTGCTGGCAAGTGGGAACCCTTCTGGGCTCCTTATCAGATGATGCCTCTCGATCTGCCTCATCTGATGGTTAGATTCTCTGGCCGATCGAGTTGTTCAGGTACTTTTTCTCTAGGAGGGTTCTTTACTCTCCGTGATATTTCAGGGATTTCAACCTAACTAGGAATAATCAATATTTTAGAAATTTTCATCATTATTCCTAGGAATTTCATTCCAGCAATTACAAAAAGACAGGATACACCAAAAGCAGATATCACACTCAAAAATGGAGTTTGTAGTCTCATGAGATGTAGAATGGTATTAAACAGTTGGTAATTGGCAGATTTTCCAAATAATCACTCATCTCACTGATATCATATTAATGATATTGAAGCATTAACTTGTCTGCAATTGAAAGCACCATATTTTTTAATACCCTGGCATCATGGACCTCTGTCTGCACTTGTATCCAATTGAGAGTCCCCTGAGCCAACTAATGCCTGCTGTTAGAGATACCATCTAAACATCTTAGGTTATATTTGCTATGTAATGCATTAAGCAATCCCAAATTACTCTCAGGGGAATCTTCCAATTCTCTGTGTGCTCAGTTTCTCTCTCCAGCAACTCCTGGGCCACAGTCTGCTGTTCTGACTCAGAGAAAACTCAGATCTGAAGCCCCTAAATATCCTGCCCAAATAAGGAGTCTAAAACGTAGCTTTGTGTCACTGTTTTTCAGATAATCATGAGTTCCACAGTGGGTTTTAGACCTGACTGTGTTTTCTATCAGAATGTGTGGGAGCCACAACGTTTTGCTCTGTAATTTGCAACTATGTGTGGTTTCCCTGTTGTTCAAGTAAAGCACTGCTTGATATTCTCACCTCCATGGAGCAGGTAGGAAGAGAAAGGGGACTCAGGCACATTCAGGGATCTTCTAGGTAAGAAATGGGAAGGAAATAGAGCCTGAGGTGCTAATGCCATGTCCTAGTTTTTAGTTATTTTAAGGTCAGCAGGGGTCCAACACGTGTTAAAACATCCCAACTAAAGCATTACATGATTTCCTGAGAAAAGGAAATGGTCTTCAGTGAAATAACCACCTGCCAGCCAGATCTTTCATACCTATCACTTCTGCTTCAAGGCTCTGCAAGCTCTGGGCATAGGAACTTGCCAGCAGGTTTTCTTTGTGTATGTGATTAGGTTGTCTTACCTCTGTGTGTGTTTAGGTACAGCCTTTGTAGAAGGTGTATGCTGGGCAGTCTGGAGAGGGGACAGTGGTGAAAGGAAGCAAGGCTCTTAAAACTTCTGTAATAATATTCTGCTACATGTTTACCCTGTTTTTGCAGTTTACTAGCTATCTAATTAGGCATCCAGGCATCTACTTGTCTTCCTTCCTTCCTTCCGAGGAGTTTGATCCAATATTGTGGGTGACAGAGCCCTGGAACAGGCTGCCCGGGGAGGTTGTGGAGTCTCCTTCTCTGGAGATCTTCCACACTCACCTGGATGCCACCCTGTGCCACCTGCTCTAGGTGTCCCTGCTTGAGCCAGAGGAGTTGGACTAGATGATCTGAGGAGGTCCCTTCCAACCTCAACCATTCTGTGATTTCTGAAGTTAAAACACGAGTTTGACATGTGGAGCAAGCTCCTAGGGCATCTCACAATCCTGTTTAATTTGAAGCCCTCACATGAAGGATATTTCAGATATTACACCATTGAAAACAGATGTCACTCCTGATTGCAGCCTTAAGGCACTGCTGCTGGAAACAGGATATTTTTTATTTTCCTAGAAGATTTAAGCACATTTGTTAAATTTCATCAAAATGTAGATCTAAACTATGAGGATTGCTTTGAGAATTTCAAACCATCTTCCATTACTAATTCATTCTCCCTGTAAAGCCTTGGTTCTCTTTGAAGGCTCATGTACATGTAGCATTCATTGCAATCCTTGGCGTAATATAATACATGTAAGGAAACTGTTCTGTCTGTGGAAGCTTTGACACTTGTCTGAATTTATTTCTCTTTTACCAATCTGGACAAAGAAGTGTGGGAGCAAGGGAGGGAGCACTACAGGCTTTTGCTCTAAGAAAAGGTAGAGCAGCAGCATCTGGGGACTTTGAATTAGTTGGTATGCAAGTAAAATGACTAGGCTTTTTGTTTAATGAAACAAAATGCACAGCTATTCTTGTATGCTATTTTCAAGACTTCAGTAATGCTGGTCTGCACAGCAGTTATTATCCTGTGACATTTGGGAAAGATACGGAACAGCAGAGGAAATAAAAGAACTGATTCATAAAACAGACACTCTGTAAAATGCCTTTGGCTTTTAGGAAAACTCTTCGAAAATGTCATCCAGAAACAATTTAGTGGTTCTTTGCAAAGCTCCTCATCACCACTTTTTTTGCCTGTTTGTTTTGGCTGTACCTGTAGAGTCTCCTTAGAGAGCAATCAGGTCTCTTGCACAAGGCAAGACAAGGAGAGCAACAGGCCCAACCGCAGAGCGTGACCCAGGGAGCCCTCACGCCAGAGCCAAGTGAGACCAGCCGTGGTGCCCCTGCAGCCCCAGCAGCTGAACTGCCCTGGCCTGGTCCAGAAAAGCCAGAACTGGGCAGCTTTGGGTCTGTTGGTGCCTCCCTGCAGAGCCGGTGTCGCCTACACTCTTCCCTTTGGCCTGGTTCAGACCCCTCTGCTCCTGAGGGGAAGCCGTGGGGGCACCATTACAGCACACACACTGCTGGTGCCGTGAGGCGCCTTGCTGCGCTCCGCTCTCCCTAACGGCCCTGCCGGCCACCTCGTGCTGCCTGCCTGGCATCAGGGGCTGCCAGAGCATGGCTGGTTTTCTCCTCTCCCTCTCTCTTTTCCAGTGAATAAGGGTTTTGGAGCCTGTGGGCTGTGCCAGGCAGGGAGGGCAAGACAGACATGATCAATGCACTTTGCTGCCTGCTTTTCCCTGCCTTGCTGGGAGGCAGGAGGCAGGTGTTTCTCCTTGTGCCTCATCCTGTGGTTAAATAGACCCTTAATCCGGCCTCTCTATGGATCACTGTCATAAATGGTTGTTTTTCACCCCTTCTTTAGCCATTGTTCTGCCTTTACTGGTAGCAGCATGGTGAACCTGATGGTGGAATTATCTGGCTGAAAGTAGCTTTTTCTTTTCTGTTGAAATGCAAATGATTATTTTCAGCAGGTATCTCCCTGCAAGTTTGCCACAAGCTGCACAGACCCTGGTACTGTTAGGGAAGGGGGTGCTCACCTTCCCTTACAGCATCTCATTCATCACAGCCTTTCGTATTTGCAAAATTCAAACAACTATGCAAAATAGTTTAAGCTATTTCACTGTGAAATGAAGGAGAACAGTTCTCTGTTTCCAACGGGGTATGGCGAGGATGAATATATGAAAGATTGTGCAGAGTCATTTTGGTATTTGAAATGCTTGCAGAGCTGGCCTACCCCTCTAAGAAACCTTCCTCTTTGGCCCTCTCTCACCACAAGATCTGAATGAAGTTTGTTTCTTGCGTAGGTCTTGCCACACATCTGTGTAGAATCTGGGGCAGTTTCTCCTCCTTTGGACCATTTTATTCTGCCATGATGTGATTGAAGCTAATGGACAGATCTCTTCCACACAGCGGGAGGTATCCGAGACCCTTTTTTCATGTGTACAAGCTGCCAGCAGACAACTCCTTTAAAAATCCTAGAGGTTGGAAAGAGGAGAATGAGTCAAAGGGGCCAGGGTAAAAGGAGCAATGGCTGGAGAGCCACTGAGATGGATCTCTGGGGTAAACTTTCCTTGTCTCTTCCCCACCATGGGTAACCCATAGTGCTTGTAAAACAGAGGTTGTTTTTTTCTTTCCGCAGATAACCCCTGCATGATGTGAGTGAAGATGCAGTGCCAGTCCTTCTTACATGGTGTATGATTTATATGACTATAAAAATAAAAATTGATGTTCCTCACTGCTTACAGTCTACATTTTTTCCCCTCGTGTCTCCTCTGAACAGTCATAAAAAGGTTACTTGTGCTGTAGCAGGGATTTAAGATCAAGGGTTTTATTAGCTTACTGGAAGTTTCTTCCTGCCTTTCTGCATGCAAATGGCTAAGTTCTCCTCCGTTGGCAGTATGATCAAACCCTGTAAACCAATGGAAAAACTTGTTTTGACCTAAATGGTGCAAGACTAAACTTTGAGACTCCTGTTTTGTGTGTCAGAGACTAATGCTGCCTTGGAAAGCATAAGCAGCAGCAGCTTTCCTGCTCAGTAACAGAAGACTGTGCTTCTAAAAATTCTTCTCCTGAGTGTTTTTGCAGAGCTTCCTCCCCAGGGTTTCCCATCTGTTTTCACACGGAGATTAATAAAAATCTCTTTGGCTAATAAATTGCTCCCATCTATCTCAGAAATTTGACCATTTCCTTCTTTCCCTTCCATGGACAATGATTAGATTCCTGTCTATGTCTGCACTCCCATACGGGAGATGATCATCACTGATGCCCGGCCATTGCTGATCTTCATGGTCACAGCAATGTTTTAAAGAGAGGTTTTAAAGGAGAGCAGGTCTCACCGAGCACACGGTAAGAGTAGGGGCTATGAGCAGCTGTGTGGAGCGGAGGTGCCTGAGCTCTCCAGCCTTCTCAGCAGTGCGCTGACGGCAGGTCTCATTCCTCTGAGAAGAAGAAATAAGCTCTGTTCACCATTTTTTGTTCAGACTACTGAGAAAATGTGCCCAGCAAAAGTCAGACAGGGCTGTGAAGCTGTTTAATTCAGCAGTGTCTCTGAGCAATTTGGTCAACAGCTACAGGACACGGGGCTGAGGGAAATGTTCCGAAGGTGGTGTGGGCAGGTTAGGCCTGAGTGTCAGAGAGCATCCAGGCTGCTGTGTTGATGGGACCAGTATCTGAGAACAGAATGAACTCACACTTCATCTGCTATGGGAATAGTTGACTGCTTTGTGCTCTGCAGTGGGAACAGGTTTATCATCAGGGAACATCACAAGAGGCCATCTCCTACCGTGATGGGTAGTCCTCTAATAAAGTCAGAGGACTTCTCTGCATTAACAGCTCTTCCAGGCAGTACCTCAGAGAGTATTTAGAAAGATACTTGGTCTGAATGTGGAAGTTTCCAGTGTTGGCATAATTCTTCATAGCTCCTAATGATGTATGTTGAGAGGTACCTACAACCTCTGTTAAAATGCCTACTTGGGATCTACCCTATGTTTGTATCCTTCTGCTTTTTATCTTATTGTATCCTTCTCTGCTGGATTAGAAGATCTCTTTCACCAAATATTTGTTCCTGATGTAGACTGACATCAGATTTTACATCCTTGCTTCTCAAAGAGAATAAATCTGGGTTCCACCATTTCTTTATCTGAAGGAGCTAAGATTCATTAACAAGAATAAGTTCTCAGGATCCTGACCAGATTCAGAAATAATCTTGTTCCTGCTCACATAGTCACAGTTCACTTAGTCCTTTACCTTTGCATCACACTGAGAAGTGACATTAGTTCATCATCTCTCATAATCCTGGGGCTCTCGTGATGCCACAGAGAAGAAGACAGCACTAGTCATTTTGCTTTCATATGTGTGTGAGTTTACCCAAGGTCACAGCTGGATAAACTTAAAAAAAAAAAAAAAAAAAGCTCAACCTCAAAGCCTCTAGCTTTGGTTTATTTTTAAATGTTATTGGCAAATTGCTGTTTAGTCAGATTTATGTGTCTCCTTTTCAAGGCAGTAGGGACTAAACGTGGGATTACAGCCAGAAGTTTCCAGAATCTAATCCCAGTTGAACTTCCATGTGTCCAAACTCATAGTTACATCATCCTAGCAGCGATGCTTTCAGTTTCTCAGTGACTCAGGCCTGCCTTATTTTTACCATCTCTGAAAAAGGATAGACTGTCACTGCTATCTCAGAGGTTCATTAGGCTCAATTAGGTGATATTAGGATTTTCTAGAGGTAATGGGTGAAGTATTGCTGCTGGTCCTCAAAGAAAAATGCTAGAGCCTCTTTGTACCTCGCAGGCAAGTTTATTAAGATGAGTGAACTTGCTTCATAGACATTTGCCCCATAAAATCAATTTTTTAAAAACATTAAATGAAAAATAGAGGTAAATAGATCTGACAGTCTTGCCAGTATTAGTATTTAAGAGCCACAGTTTGCCGTCTTTGAAGTCAATGGGTGGTTTGATTTGGAGCTAAAAGAGGGAAGTTGAAAGCTAAGTCTTATATTTCACTGTGAAGCTTCTCGCATATCCCATTCTTCTTTTATGTGATAGTGAGGGAAAAACCAGCTATGTGCACCCTGCTCTGCCTCAGGCAGTGAGGAATTGCTTCTCTTCAGCATGTTTGCACTTTTTTTTCTCCCTTAACATGAGACATATTTCTCACAGAGATCCAAAAGGGGCAAAATTCCTCTCTTGCTTTTGCAACGTTCTCTTTAGGAGTTGGGATTTGGGCTGAGAGAAGAATGTGAAGGCAGTGATCATGAACAACCCACAAATTCATTCACACTGATATGCCAGCCTGGGACATTAATCGTAATTATGCCTCTTCCTTCTCACTTCTTCTGATCAACAGGGGTTAAACTAAGTTGCTTTTGAGTATTTCTAAGTACAACGTTTGACACCACAATGAGAAGACTGAGGAATCAGTTTGTGGAGCAGTTTTCCAGTATGTCTGCAAATTCAGGCATGGGTGTTTTGCACGGCTGGTGTGAACTCACCTGGCAAACTGAACAGTCTGTTCCCAGCCATGTCCAGAGTTGGCCAAGCTACTCCCATGCCCCGTGCTTTGGAAGTACTCTAGCTTTCTGGAGGTGGTGTTTTTAAAATTTCACTATAACTATCTTTTAAGCAGTGAAGATTTGCTTTCTATAATGCAAAAATGATTTCTGTAATGCCAAAAATGATCTGAATTGTTGAATTCTCTCTTCTTTAAAGTCACACAGAGACAGCTGGCTACAGATTTAGGTGTTAAAGTGGTGAAATAAATAGTGTTGGAGAGAGGCGTATAAATAGTTGATCTAAAGTTCTACCACAGATTTCAAAACAAACCAGAAAAAAGTTAATTCTGAGGGAAGAGCAGGACCACAATGCCAAATCTAAAAATGCTCATTTTTTTCCCCAGCATCTGTTGAAGTAAAACAATTTCACCAGCATTTATTGGACAATTAATTATAACAACAATATTTCTTAACTTCCCCTTAAGGACATGACTCAGACATTAGTCAGAAAGCTAATTCTTCATCATGTGAAGTCTTTTAATTATGTAAATGTTCAACAGAGCTCTTCCAGAGTTGTTAAAATGTTGTTCAGTATATTCATATTTATACCTAAATACTTCATGAAGCAGAGACAGATATTTAAATGCTGTAAAATCTGAGAACCCACTGCATGTTCCAGGTTGGCGGAGCAGGGCTTGTTTGCATGTTCAGTCAGATCCGCTTTAGTTATCCAGCATTTCCACAGATATCAGGATCACTTACTAGCAGTTTTGCTTGATAGAAGAGTAAAAATCACGCACTTACATTTGTTTTACAGATTTGTAAGCTGTTTTCTTTTTTCCTACAAAGTCAAATGATTTTGCAGTGATTTCAAATTTCCTCCCCAATAAAGTCATCTTGGTAGTAATTTCAGCTTTATGGCCTACATGATGCTAATTTGAAGAGATGTGAAATGTCATTTAATTTGGCATATTTTGATTACTATTTGTAATGTCCTTGTGTAAATCAGAACACGCTCAGAATTAGAAAGGCTGGCACCATATAGATGTTGCAGTGTCAAATGAACACGGTGTTGCAGCTCTCTTTAATCTATGCCAATCCCTTAGCTAGTCAATGCAACTTTTGTCTGTGGCTTCATTATTTTCCTTCTGTGTTTTGGCCAAGGGTATTTATTGTTTTCCTTTTGCTACCAGCATTGCAGAGGAATGTTAAAATCAACCAATAATCTGTGCTTGTTTGATCTCTTTTTGTAAATGTTAATATTCTTTGTTCTAAGAGTAGCATTTCTTTCTTACGTTTAAAATGAGAAGTTAAGAATCAGGGTTAGGCGATAGTACAAAACATGTATCCTTGTATTAAAACTGATGTATGAGACAGTAATAAAGATCTTACCTGCCATGTAAACCAGAAGGAAATAACTCTTTACAGAAATATTCTGAGTTTTATTTTTCTCTATTTTGTATGAAATGGACTCTGTCTTTTTCAGCCTTCTCTCTCATTTTAGGCTGGGAATGGAGTGCATAGTTTGGATGTCAGCAGGGGGCATCTCCATGAAGCAAAGCATCCCTGGAACAATTAGATATCAGTGATTTCTACGTGCAGGAGCTTGTGGATTGGAAACCTGCCAAAAGATGCCAAGTGAGATGCTTGAGAGCAGCAGTGGGATGGAGGAGACAGTGCAGAAAGAGAGCAAACCCGGAGCCCACAGCCCTCGCCACGGCTCCATGAGGAGGCCTGTGGCAACGACTGTCACCTTTGATGGAGAAGCCACTATGGACCGCAGGAAAAAGAAGAAGAAAGAGTCCCGTCCTGAGTCAATAATAGTGTATCGCTCAGAGAGCGAGAATAAGGTGGAGGAAGAGCAGGCAGATGAAGAAGGAGGGGAGAGGAGCTCTGAGGAAGGCTCCAAGTTCCTGGGTCATTCCATGGCGGATGGTACGTATGCCTGGGAATTCCAGTGCCCAAAGGGACACACACCTGGTCCTTCAGCCCAACTACACACCCGAGGCCAAGGGCTAGGATCCCAAACCCCATCCTCATGCTTCCCTGATGGCTGCCTGTTTTAATGGGCTCTGCGGGCTGCCTTCCAGGCTAGCCAGTTAAGCCCAGGAGGGAGCGCGTTGCAGAGCCCCTGAGCTCGTGCTTAAAGCCACTGTGGGGCTGGCTACGTCAGTGGCACTGGGAAGCTGAGGCACTCCATGACTTCAGCACACGGCCCTGCACCTTCCTGCCTTTCCTGACTCATTACAACAGTGAAATAATTGCACCAGACTTCCTTAGAGTTTTCTATGCAAATTATTTTGGATTAAGATATATGGGAAACAAAGTGAAATAATAGCTATGCCAGGTTAACTCCATGGGTGGGTGTGCTTATTCTGTAACAGGAGTCGTTTTGTATTTGGCCTCAAGCATCTATGCTATTCAGGAAGAAATCTGTGAGGGGACCTGAGAAAACAGGCACCTCATTTTCAGTTCACTTTCTGTCTCATTTTTTTTCCTCTAAGCTTTTTTTCATCCCTTTCTATTAATGTGTCTCTCAACTATCCCCCTCTCAACTATTCTTGATTTTTGCTGTCTAGAATTCCTGTCTTATCCCTTATTAGCTTGTCTTTTTCTCTCTCTTTTTTTTAAGTGATATCTTCTTTATACTGCATGTTTCTCTGTCCCATCTGTTTGTTTGTATTGCCAAATGCAATATAACTTCCCCTGTACTGTCTGATTCTGTTTGTGGTCTTTGTGGACTTACGAAATATGCTACACCAAAAAAAAAAGAGAAAAAAGTATCTAATGTTGATGAGCTTCTCTGTGTTGGCAGGTGTCTGGAGTATGCCTTTGGACAGCCGGTACGTCACCTTGACAGGAACAATCACCAGGGGCAAGAAGAAGGGTCAGATGGTGGATATCCATGTAACGCTAACAGATAAAGAGCTGCAGGAACTGGCAAAGTCAAAGGAACCTCCTAAAGAGGATGTACCTGAGAAGAAAAACACATGTGATGTTGGGCTGGACAGAGGCCCTCACATCGTCCTCTGGACCCTTCTCTGCCTCCCCATCAGTTTTGTAGTGTCCTTTGTGGTTTCATTCTACTATGGAACCATTACATGGTACAACATCTTTTTGGTGTACAACGAAGAGAGGACCTTCTGGCACAAAATCACCTTTTGCCCCTTTTTGATCATCTTCTACCCGTTCATAATCATGGTCCTGTCTTTTTCCCTAGGCCTGTACTCAGCTGTGACCCAGGTGACCTGGTCCTTCGGGGACTGGTGGCGTGCGGTCAGGGATATGGAGAAGGGCTTCTGTGGCTGGCTCTGCAGCAAGCTAGGCCTGGAGGATTGCTCTCCATACAGCATTGTCGAGCTGCTGGATTCTGACAATATCTCAGGTAGTCTCTCCGGCAAGGGCTCTGCGCAGGGGGTTGAGACTTCAGCAGTCTGAGCCTTTGTCCTGGCTGGCTCTTTTGGTCATAAGCAAGTGGTTTTCACCTAGAAAATAATTGATTTTTATATATAAATATATTTAAACAAAAACATAATAAATAAAATATTGGGCCCAGAGTGCCCTTTAAATGTCACAGAATGCAAGTGTGCTAGCTGTTTGTGGTCTGGGTGGGGAGGTGCATGGCTCTCCAATGACTTGTCATCTGTTTTAGCTGTTTACAGCTTTGTAGCATAGTGAGAAAATCCAGGTCCATGGGGCTGAGGTTCCATGCGGGCTGGCAGGGATATATACTGAAAAACCCACTTCTGCAAAGGTACTCTTAGGAAACAGGAGATAGCAGTGAACCATAGATCCAGTGAAAGAAGTCGGTACTCAGGAGATGAATTTTAGGAGACAGGAATTCATACAGAGGTGCAGGTTAAGTTGCAGTGTGTTTGATATTCCTGCAGTTTTCCTAGAAAGGGTTACAGCTGGGAGAACTTCTTCAGCCATTCAGACAAATGAACAACCCCTTCCAGGTCGGTTGCCAGGTCCAGGGTTTGAAGGGCAGACAACAGGCTAAGAAGTGCCCCGTCTTTCAGTGGACAAAAACTGTATAGCTCTTGATAGAAGCCTGACACCTACACTGACCTGAAATGCCTCCATCCTGTGATCAAAGTTTAGGGCTTGCTCTGTAAAGCAACACGTGGAAATTTGATCATGTGGCAAACGTCACCAAGAACCCCAGGTTAGAGCAGGTGCCTGTATATGTGATTAGGAAGTACGTGAATTGCGTCTTTTGATAAGTGCAGTTCTAGGAGGGAATGGCCTTTAGGAGTCTTCAGCAAGGGAACAAGGGAGCCTTCAGCAAGAGAGCCTGCAGTCGCAATATGGGTCCAAAAGAGCTGCCCTGAGAAGGGACGGTCAGTTTGAATGTCACTGCCACTTACATGTGCACTCGTGGCACGTGTGTTTAGGGTTGTGGATTTGACAGTGCTTGGGACTGGAAAATCTCACTGTAATGGTCATTTTTCAAGTTGTCCTTAGAGAAGAGATGCTGAATTGTTCTTTCAGATTGGGGAAGTCCCTGAGCCCGCTTTTGCTACAGCAATTGCAAACCGGATTAATGTCTCCGCTCTGGAAGTCTCTCATGGTTAATTACATGGAAGAGCATGGATTATATTTCCTCATGTCTCATTCTTATAATTGATTCTCCAATTTTGGAACTTTGCATGGCATCTTAGCAGGCTTCCCAAACAGGCCGAGGTAGCCGCTTATAGGCTAGAGAAATATTAGTTGTCTAAAAAATTACAGGTAAAAAAATTCTTTGTCTGGATTGGCACTGGACTGCTGGGTTTGGGGCCTAAGGAGTGCACATGACTAGATTTAAAGAAATCTGTAGTAGACTGTAACTGAGACAAGGTTACAAATATCTGAAACCTCCATAATTTTGAGTACTCTAGTTCAGCTGGTGCTGCTAGAAAGTCTGGCTCTGCCCAAGCCTAGAAGGGCCCACCATTTGCATGCATGTAGGTAGATAATTTATAGTGTGCAGTCAGTACAGGCTGCACAGTCATTCATGTCTATATAGGTGTTTCACTTCCCAGTCTCCTTACCAGAGCGGGAGCTGCCTTAGTTTGAGGATGCGAAAAAGAAACATGCGTAAACTGCATTTAAATGGGAACTCAAACTTTGTGTTGCATTTCAAGGATGACCTCAAGGTTTCACTGACTGGCTGTCCAGATGTCCCTGGATGTTTAGGGCCCTGTGATGTGTGCACAAATCTGTCTGATGCTCTAGACCTAACACTGAGCAGTAAATGAAGGCCTTGCTGCGTGTTTGGTCTGTCCCATTCTGGGAGGTCCAGGCAAAGCTGCCAAAGCTTCTGGTTTGAGAATTTAGAGTGTGGACAGTATTTAGGTTGAATATCTTGGCTCACACTTCATTGGCAATGCAGATGTGCCCCTGGGCACAGGTGTAGCCAGGCTGTGTTTGCTCCTTTCTGCTGCACCCGCCTCACTTACTGGCTGAGATTTTAAAGGCCGTGGCACAGAAGAAGATTCCAACCTCTGGGGCAATAGCAGGTAAAAGAGCTAAGCTCAAAAGAGCTAAGATGTGCACTGGAACCAGTTCAAGCAAAGAAATGCCTTTCACAGGATTGTTTCAATCAGAGAGTTTGGTTTGCCTGTGAATTAATAGAAAGGCTGAAGATGATAAGTAACCCCAGTTCTGGCAGTGCAGCAACTCTGCTTAATCTCTTCCTTAGGCAAGAGATGAGGTAGGTGCCCACAAGCCTGGAGAGCGGGAAGAAGTCTAACAGGCTAATGTGAGTGCCACCACATGTTAATGTTAATGCCACCACAACGTGCTGGCAAGGAAGATCCCTTGGCAAGTCTCTCTTTGCCTAGAGAGCTGCAACAGGCATGAAAGGAGGGGACTCTGTGCCTTGGACCCACACGAGGCAGACGAGTGGGCTTGGGGGAAGGATGGCTGGCAAGTGCATCACTGGAGAGGGAGACCAGCCCCATTCAGCTGTCATCACCCAGCAGCAGCTGGCCAAGCTAGAGGAAAGACCAGAGCCAGTATCACAAAGAGTCTTTAGCCTACAGAAGATTCAAAAGGCAAATACCAGCTATTTGCAGAATGCAGCCGTGTGAAATGCCTGCTGAGCTAAGGATTTGCTGTCAGGATTGTGAAGAGCCTGCTCAAGCAGAGACAAACCCAACCTGTGCCTCTCGCTGCTGTGTCCCCCTGCCACGGCAGCTGTGCTTCTGCAAGGACTGAAACTGCTTGGAGGTCACCTTCTGGGGCAGGTGTTGGAACCATCCATCACATGTTTTTACTTCTCTACACTTAACCAAGCTTGCCTCTGTTCCTGCTGAAATCAGGATGCTCTGCCACCAATTTTGGTAGGGGCAGATTTGAGCTTTGGGTTAATTCTGGTGCTATTTGTAAAAATAAAAATAGAAATAATAATAATATTCCAGCTTTTCTCCAAATAACTCTACATAGCTTTCTCTTGCCTGTTGTTCCCTACAGCTATTTGCCTGCTGCAAGATATGGTCATAATCACTTGCTGTAATAGCAAAAAGCACAAGATTTTGTCTTGTTCTACCCTTGCTTTCAGAACTCACGTATAATTTCTGCGTATGTGCCACTGTCAAACTGCAGGGAATTGTAGTAATTATGATTGTTGAGTGTGTTTCTGGCTGCTCTAGCTTGAATGTTTTAAGGTTTTTATCAAGTAAAGGCAGTGTGTGTTTGCTGATTGTTATTTTTAACTGCATTCCCTCTTCCCACCCTTGCTGGCCTGGGTGGAGAATAAAGATATATCTGGCTTCAGAAGAGAGTTGCTGTCCTGCTTCTGCTTGACTTTTTGCTAAATGCAATGCCATGAGATAGATACTGTTCATCTCTGCTGATAACTGATTACAAATCATCCCTCCTTGGAGACCCAGCTTGTGGTACGTATGAAATGGTCCTTAGTTTTGTCTTCTGCTAACCTGTGCCCAGATGGAACTGTCTCTGTGTATCTCTAAGGTCTGAATTTCCTAGACCTTCACTGTGTTTACCTTACGGTAAGCATAAAGTAACCATATGCTGCTTCTTCATTGCATGAGGGGTTCTTCATCAATGAAGCGTTGGGTTCTTCATTGTGTTTTCCTTATAGCACACAAATGAATGCTGAGACATGTATTTCCACCAACGTTTAAAGAGAGAGAAGACGATGAGAATGGACAGCTCCTGTCCTGGACCTCTCATGGACATCATGTTGCTCCGAGCTTACGAAGGCCTTTTCCTTCCAGGCAATGAATTGTCTGGGGTGCTAGTGCCCTTTCTGCCTCTGTCCAAAGATCTGTTGATGTGGGAGATTCATTTCAAAAGTTAGATAGTCCATTTGAAAACATTCCCTGGGTGAGACTGAGAACTTGCGAAGAAATGAGAGAGGCTGAAGCAAACTCAGACCTGTTCCAAATGAGACTGCCCATAAAAGAGGGCTAATCCACTTGGAAAGGTAACTTTCCAATTAATTTGGTGAATTAGCATCATCACCTACATGAAATCTGCTGGTTCTAACAGGCAGCCACTTCAAGAGGATGGAGGGTTTATGTGCCAGG
The DNA here is from genome assembly GCA_032353885.1 of Nothura maculosa. Taxonomy (NCBI): domain Eukaryota; kingdom Metazoa; phylum Chordata; class Aves; order Tinamiformes; family Tinamidae; genus Nothura; species Nothura maculosa. The sequence continues at coordinate 4,443,678 of JAUBOD010001105.1, forward strand.
GGTTCAAAAGCTCCCTTAGCAGCACTTCAGGTAACACTGCAAGTGTGACTGCATTTGAACAGGCAGCCCAGAGAAAAAGGCTTCAGGGCCTCTCATTGATCTCCCTTGGCCAGCCGAGTTCAATACCTTTCAGACTCCCTAATTTCTTGCCATTACATTGTGTACTTGAAGTCTGTCAGAATGCATTAAAATAAAATAAAAAGGGAAGTCTGAGTCAGGCCAGCAATGTTGGTTCTAAATGGTCTTGTTTTTAGTGAGCTAAAACACAAAACTGTCATTAAAAACAGCAGCTAAAATCTCTTTTGAGGTTTGCATGCACTGAAATTTGGTATGCTCGGCATGAATTTGGCCTCTAAGCTATACACGGTTTCTGCCCAAATGTAGTCTCTACAGGGCTGCATTTTCCAAGCATTTATTTTCACCTAGAAGCTTAACTTCACAAGGCAAAAAAGATAACTACTGAATTCAGTAACATGCCCTCCTTGGCAAATAGGATAAAAGCCTCCTCCTAGGCAAAATGTTCCCTCAGGGTTTGGTTTATTATAAGTTTCCCCATTAGTAATGCATATTAAATCCAATATATTTGAAGGCACCTTTGACTATCTCCATACATTTGCCAAATTCCTTTTGCTACTATAGTGATAAATTGGAAGAGTCTATTATCTCTATTACAAAATAACATTTACTCACTGTGATATAACACACATGTACATTAACTTGTTCTAGGCCAGTTGTCTCAATCACCTGCAGTTGTGATCCTAACAACCTCATATATTGCAAGTAAACTGACTCTTTTACAGTGTCAATGCTGGGTGCAAACCCAACAGTTTCTGGGGTAGTCAGCTGTCTGTCTTTCTAATGCCTATTACTTTGCCTAGATTATGGTAGTGTCAGTTTGTGATTTTAAAAAATATATTTATAGTAAGATGTGCATATAATTCCAAGCAATTACTACTGTGTCTTTCCATCGTAATAAGGATTTTCCATAATAACCATAAAAAATTGTGCACAGAATTAATGCACCTATAATTTTGCACAGTCTTCACAAATTTATTCAAATAAGCTTCCTTGTGACTTCAGAAATGAGCAGAACTCTGAGTATTTCTGTGTAGTAGAAAGGAAAAAAAATGCAATATAGTGGGTCATATCATCCCAAGGAAAATGTAATGTCATTCCTAAATGGCATCTCAGGTGTCACCTAATATATGTTAATAGTTACTCTTCAGTGACAAAAACCAATAACAGTTAGGGAGTCCTTCACAGCGAAAGAGTGAGTGCAGTACCACACTGCTGAGGCCATGAGTTCTGGTATTTACACAGTCCCTAAGACAAGAGCTTCACTCGGTTGTAACTACCCAGCCTTGCTATGACAACAGGATTGCTCTGAGGCCCCAGTTTCCCTCTAAAATCATGTCTCTTTGGATGCCTATGTTTGGCATTTCTTTCAATAGAACATTATGTAATCTGCCTTGTTTAGGAAAAAAAAAAAGAAAAAGAAATCAGCCTTTGTCATCTTGCCTATTTCCTTCCCTCTGCCAAGAAATTCCAGGAAAAAGTAACTGACAAGGAAAAAGCTAAATTACTCTTCCCCTGCACCTTGTTCATTTGACATCGTCGCATATCTGATAGTGACATGATCTACAGTAATTTATGTAAGTAAAACCAAACTTAAGTAATTCTTCTTCCTCCTTGAGCAGCAGCTCTGGGCTCTCTGCTTCACACTGCTGCTTTGTAACCCCACAGCCCAAGCTGTACAAACTCAGAGCTCACAAATTAAAAGATTCAAAAAATGAGGCTCTGTTCTCCATACAGTGCTCCACTTACGGCTGCATTACAGTAGATGGTAATTTTTTCCTTTTTTTTACATACAAATTTCCACATTTTCAGCTTTATTTCAGTCTGCTCCCACGTTCAGGCAGACAAATGGGGTTTTAAAATGGGATCCTCGCTTCCTGCTTGGAAAAGGCCTCAGGCAGCAGCTGAGGGCTGCTCGGATGCAGACTCTCCCTGGCCCTTCCTGCAAGCCAGTTTCATGGATAACGAACAAATCCCTGTGTTATGAGGATTAAGCTGCACCACAGCCCGAGTGTGTGAGTGCATTCGTGCACGTGCTGCTGCTGGGGGAGGCTGCAAGGGCTACTAAAAACTCACATTTATGCATCCGCAAAGCAAACGCTTCACAGAGCAAGTTGTCCTGGCTGTGTTGTCCAGAACAACCCACTGCGGAGAGCAGTCTCCAGAGAGAGAGAAATCACAGCTGGATTCCTAAGGCAGAAACACAAACTGATTGCATGTGTGTAGGAAGATTAAGATCGTGAAACTGAGAGCGTGTGGAGAACAAGACAGACGAGATTCTGCTTCTGAGATAGTTCAATCTGAAACAGTAATTGCTGATATGAGACTTGGGGTCTAAATGTTGTTCTGTTTTGTTGTGTTCTACAATGTATCTGGGGGTTTCCCCTGGGTTCTCCGGTGCCATTTCATTTCACTGGTGGCAGTTCTGTGTTTTTAACTTGACTAAAATTTAATTTCTTTCGAATTCTCTGATACACTTCTGCATCTGAATCTGATGCACTTCTGCTGGATTTTTACTATTCCAGAAACAACCCAATCAGACATGAATTCTCAGGTGCTTTCCAGTACCCCAGTAGCTCAATCTGACTAAATCGTTTCTATAAATTATAACGAAAATCAGACCCTAAACTGCCGATAGCAAAGAAATCATGTGTTGTAACATACTTAAAAGCTAATCCAGAAAATTTGCCAGTTATTTCAAGAGTAGAAACATGGGTCTGGTTTTCAGTTACTTAATGATGGGAAATATTTCACTGCTCATGATACCAGGCCAAGTGGGCCTCTCATAGTCTCCCTCAGCAATCCTTTGGCTAATCCAGGGATTTAGAGCTCAGGAAAACATCACCCTAAGCAGAAATCCAGATAAATATATCGTAGATGTAGAAAGAATTTCAAAAATCTACCTTTCAAAAAGGTAGATTCCAAAGAAGAGCAGTTTAAAAATATGAATAGAACAAAACATATTTGTTGCTATTGCCTGGTTTCTGTCCTACGTTTATGCAGAAATTTCCTTGCTGAATGCGGTGCTTGCGGGGTGCTCATTGCCCAGCCCTGCAGGCCGTAGAGCCGCATCTCACTGGGTGACTGGGATCATGTTGCCATCCAGTGGCTGAAGTGAGAATTGGGAGGAAATGCCCACTGTAAAATTGTATTTTTTTTTTTCTGTTTCAAAAAGGCATCTAAAAGAACTGTTTGAGCGTGAAGAATGGCAAATCCTAACAAGTCACATCATGCCAATTTTAAACATGTCCATACAATTACCTGTCCCCCTATACCTTACAGATATTCATTGTGAAGCCACCTTTACTCATGGCAGTACATGCTATTTTGCCCTGGTGCGCCAATCTATTTTACTGGGGACACAGGAAAGTGTTTACTAAGCAGCCACTTCAGTCTTTTGCTTTACTACTCATCATTCAAAGTGTGTCCAAAAGCCACCTTACCACAGATCATTCTAGGCAGTCCCCCAATGACATATGTCACTCCAGCATCTTGGTGCTTCATAATATGTTTATTTTTGCAATAGCGTGTGACATAAATGTTGATGTCTGAGCAAACATGTGGCAACAAAAGCACAAGGACTTTGAAACCTAGAAACATGCACTAAATCTCAATGCCCCTTTGAAATATCTTGCAGCTGATTTTTGGTAATATTTAGCATACTAAGGTATTTTCTCTGTGGAAAGCAAAGTTCTTTTCATGAGCATTAGTGAGTATTTGGTAGATTCCGCACCTGAGCCAAGCGAATTTCAGCCAAGGCAAATGGGAAGCAGGCTCGAGCAGCCTCAGCAGCAATAATGATTTTCCTTGAAAACACGGGAAAGATTTAGGAGATCAGAAAAGCACAAACACAGCACCTGCTTTTAAAAACAGGCCTAAGAGAGGAAAGCAAAGATGTTTAAGGAATTATAAACTGTTTATGCCCCCTTCCAGTTCATTGGGGACAGTATAACAAATAAATTGAACCTTTTTGTAGGTGTTCAGAAGATAAAAGGGAAATAAATAAAGATCATCTATTTTGAAGTGGCTGCAGAAGTGTACAGCATACACTTACTGTATAGAGAGAGCAGCCTGTAACAGCCCATAGTCACTGAGGCGAGGCTGAAGGAGTCTCTCTTGGGCCAAGCACAACCCAGTGGTGACTAGACCAAAGACAACAAATGCTCGTGAAATATAAAACCAACCCTGAACAGAGAGGGCCAGTAAGCACTACGGTAGGTAAGGTTGGAGATAAAAATGAACTGGAGGAATTTCAGAAATGGTCTGAAAGAAAATAAGGCAATTTGTTACAGATCAATGTATACTGCTACTCGTCAGGAATAACTAACTAGCTCTGTGAAAGCAGGTGGAAGAGCTACTGGATGGGCAGCAATTCTGCAGAACAGTATCTGAGTGTCACAGGAGACCCTAAGTCTCATTGTGAGTCCACGATGGTGTGAAAAGGCAAATGCTGCGTGGGGAAGGGGATGTAAGGTGTGGGAACCTGAAACTCCATCATTTCCTTTTCTGTGCCGCCTAGTAAAGCCTCTGCTGAAGAATTAGACCTTGTGGAGGTTTTCTCTCTTCCTGAGAGATGTTGCTTACTTGATCAGTTTGGAGAAAAAGAAAGGAATCAGAGGAGAAGAGAGGCTGCAAATTAAGCAGCCTCAGGAGAGGACAGTGAGGAGGAACAGAGATGGTAACACTGTATTTTTAATGGGGAACTCTGCACACCAGGATCAGCTTTATCCGGATGGATTTGTGGAGCTCTTCCCAAAGTCTTGCTGACCCTTCTGTGGTGATGTGGGGCTAGGACTGCTGCGTGTGCTGCTTGGACACAGCTGGTGGATCAGCAGTGAGCCATTCACCTCGCTGTCCGTGAGGCCCCCCAACTGCCTTGTCATGACACACTCTGAATCAATATATCTCTCAACGCTCCTTTTTATGTTTTTCTTCTACATTTTCCGGTTGTTGAATAGCGTGGTATAACCCTTCCTACTTAGCTTTCCTAAATACTCTTAGTACAATATTTTCCATATATTTCTAAGAACAGCTATTTGCTTTCATTGCATGAGCTGAAAGGAGACCACCATCAGATGGGAACTGCTAAATCCCCCAAAATATATGAAAATACACACACTTTTTGCAATTTCTTTAAAGGCATATTTTTGTGATATACCTGGTATTTATGAGTCATATCCAGTCCATGGATAAATCCAGAGGACTTGCAGCAGGATCACAGCTGATCCTGAGGACCAGTTTTATTTTACAGAGTGAAACCAGAATATCAGTTTTTGAGCTCTCTCTCCAGGTGTATTCCACAGAAGCAGCTAGGCAGAGAGAATGTGTTACTCTTGCATCTCCTGGGAGGACCACCAGGAATCACCACACAGAAATAATAAATACTTTTGTTGGTCTGCCGCAGTTTTGGCTTGTGCTTGCAAGCAGGTGCTTGGAAAGCTCTCTTGGGAGAAGACAACTGTGCAACCTTGTGCTACTGCATGGAGCCCAGTGCAGGAAGACGCTAACAGATGCGCTCCTAAGCTCGGCTTTGCTTTGGGTGCCAATTCCCTGTTTACTTTGTCTTTCAGCTTTTGCCAAGCTTGTATTAGTATAAATACAAAGCCGGTTGGTGTCACAGTGTCCATTCCACATTCTACCAGGCATTTATCCAAAAATGTACCCTGCAAGCAATTGCTCCAAGGGAGGGAAAGGCAAAGTGGCCTTTTTGCTTTTACACTGAAGCCATTCACATGCGCCGAGAGCTGCCAGAAGCAGCTGGGTCCCAGCTGCAACTCTCTGGATAATACATTCCTCCTTGTAACAAAACAGCGAAGCCATTTTCCTTGCCGTCTTGTAAAGGCGTTGAAGCAAGTTCAACACAAAGCAGACTCCTCATAGCTGTTGTCTCACGACTGTTCTCATTCAGTCCAGGCTTAGGTTTGAGGTGGGGAATAAAAGTAGCTAAAAAAAAGGAGTAAGCAGAGAAATGAGCGAAAACCTGGCTGGGGCTAAGGTCTGACTCACTTTGTTGCAGAGGAGGTTACAGCTGATCACTCTGAAGAGCTAAATCTAAGGAGATTTCTCATATTTCTTATTTATACCCAGAGACTGGTATTCTGTAAAATGGAAATTGCCAATTAATCAAAAGCATCTTTTGGCAAGTATTTATAAGTAAATATCTTCTAGTCTTAATCCAGGCTAACAAAGCCCTGGTGTCCCCAGATGCAGCTCATTAATCAAATCTGATGACTACCTACAAGGGAGCTCTGTGCGGACTTGCAAGGGTAAAAGAAATGGAGATTAAAGTTTGGTTTCAAAAATGATCAGCCAGTTTTCCTTTGAGCATTGGAAATAGCTGGGGAAATCTGGCAGCGTGGAGGTGTGACAGGGGAACGTTTAGGTTTATTGGTTTTGTATTTCGGCAAGAGAATTGTAAGACCCCATTTACGGCAGGCTAGAGCTAACGCATAGGAAGATCACAGATGGCCTTTCATGGTCTCATTAGTTTTTCTCAGGCTGTGTAAGGGAACAGAAGGCTGTACCTGGGCCAGGCACATTAACCTTCCCACAAAGCGGAGCAGAGGCTCCTAGCGGATGCCCACATCAGGCCTCAGTGGGTAACGTTTGCAATTAAGGCTCTAGCTGTGAGATTTTGGACCAAAGCCTAGGGCTCAGTTTTTGTGTCAAACCTAGATTTCTGGGAGGGCTGTGAAAGGCTTGGTCCATACTCTGTGCCAGCAGTCAGCTGAGTTTTTACTCTTCGACTCTGGCATAAAACAGTTAAAAATAAACTGTTAATTATTTATGATACTTTGGAAAAAAAATGCCTTGCTGCTGGTATGTGAAAAGCAAAGTTGGTCAATTCTCTTTTCTCCTAACTTTCCCTTGCGTATCTGTGTGTATCTCATTGGCATCTTGACTGCAAGCTCCGTGTCAGACGTGTTGGGATGTGGGGTTGTGTGACTGGCCTTTTAGTCTGTGACAAGCACTAAGATAACCTTTGTGATTATAGAGATAGGCAGACCTGATTGTCTTGGTTGATTAATCTGAAATCCCCTTAGAGACAGATTCATCTCTCTCCTGGAGTTGGTGACAGCTTTTCCTGTCCCCAGGTTTCCCATAAAATATTCCTCATGCTGCCAAGCTGCTCTGTTTCCTTTATGTGCCAAAGGCCTCAAAAAGAGGCTCAATTAGTAACATCCCCAAAACAGGGCGATGTGGGATAGGGGAAAGGAGATTTTGTCTCCAGGCACTGCTTGATTGAAAAAAAGACAAGTGATTTCTCTTAAAAAAGAGAGAAGTGCTGGTAGGTCAGTGACAAGGTAAAAGCTTCCGGATACATTTTGTGTGAGATGTTTGCTCTTCCACTTCAACCAGCTCTACCGATACCAACACTTTTCACCCTATTTCCAGAATGATACTTCAGACTTAAAGATAATAACGTTTTGTGAAATACACTGAGGATAAAAGGCACACTAGGAACGGTGTTGCCGAAGGATATGGGGAAGGTAAGACAGAAGCAGCAGCATTCAATCCATGTGGTGAAGTATGTGGTAAACCCTGCTGCTGATTCAATACCCAGCAGTTACCGAGAAATATAAGGAAAAAGAATTTGTATTTGGACTTTATTTAAGCTGCAGGCTTCAATCCTGCCCATGAGCTTGGATACAATTTGGCCGAGTGATTCCCTCAGGTAACGCTGTGAGAAAGCTGCGGTTGCGCCAATAGGAATAAATAAATGAACGAATAACTAAATAACAAGGTGGACAGGGAGCGGGTGGGAGCGGCAGCCCCGCGGTGAGCGCGGCCCGGCCGCCCGGCCCCGTCACGGCTCCAACGGCTCCAACGGCCTGAGGCGGCGACGAGAAGGGAGGGGCCGCTCCCTCTCAGCCCGCGCCCCTTAGCCCCGCCCCTTAGCCCCGCCCCTTCAGCCCCGCCCTCAGCCCCGCCCGCTCCGCTGCGCCGCGTCCGGCCGCGAGGTGGCGCCGCCCCCCCCACCCCCGCCGCCTGTTGAGCGGAACGCGCGGCGCCGTCGCGGCGGTACCCGGGGAAAGCGGC
>JAUBOD010001105.1:4452551-4489870 GCA_032353885.1 Nothura maculosa
CGGCTGGTGTTGTCGGCCGGAGCCTCGAGCGCGGTGCACCCGGCACGAGCGCGATGGCGCGGAGCGGCGGCAAGGTGAGGACCGGGGGGCTCTCGGCATCCCGGCAGCCTCCGCGCCGGGGCCGCGTGGCGGGGCGGTGCGTAACGGCCGCGGGGCGCCCCGTGCGGGGGCGGGCGGGGGGCTCCGGGTCCCCCTGCGCCGGAGGTTCCGCCGCGCCGCTGGCTGCGGGCGCCCGGCGCAGCCGGTGCCGTCGGAGCGGGTCTGGGAGCGGCGCACGGTGCGGCCGGTTATAACGTGGGTTGTTGGGTGTGTGCGAGCAGCCCCGCTGGCAGAAGGGCCTCCCCGGTACCGAGAATTTGGGGTGTTCTCAGCGTTGGGTTTGTTGCCGACTAAAATGCTGTCGTGGTTGTGTGCTGGGTCTCTCGTGCCCCGTGTTCTCAGAAGTTCCCAAAATACATGGAGAAGATGTTCAGCTTATGGAGACAGTGTTCACCTCAGCCAGCCTGAGTGAGACTTCCCAAAAGAGCTTGGCCAGGATACTCCCGTGGTCATCTTCACTGGAGGGATTTGTCCCATTAAGCAGTTGCTGTAGCTGAGGAGCCACTCCATGAAGGGCAGATCTTGGAAATACCCCAACCAGACCCACTCTTGTAAATGTGGTACCGGGGGGTGCAGCAGGGCTCCCCTTGGGCCCTGCTGTGCCCAGCTGCACCTGAGTGCTGGTTAATGCCCCGCAGGTGGGAGCGGGCGCGAGCCCTGGGCCTGCTCCCCTCATCCCTTCACCTAACCCGTGTTGAGGACGTGTTAGTGAATTGCAGCCCTGCCCTGCCTTGAGGTTGGCACTGCAAGTGCATTGAATAAGTCTCGTTATCTCATTTATTACTGTGGATTTTAGAAAGCTCGTGCTGGTACTTGAAAAGTTTCATGGTGTTCCTTGAAAGGAAAAGCAGGAGATCACCAGTTTCCAGTTGAGGATCCAGTTGAGAGTTCTGTACAAAAAAGGTGTTTTTAGTTTTATTTTTTAATTTTATTTATGTATTAATTGTGTTCTGGAAAAGAAATGTACCCGAGCAAAATGCAGTTACTCCTCTGAAAAGCAGACTGCAAAGCTTGTTTTATTTCTCTAAATTTTCTCTTTTGATGCCCTGATTTTAGCAGAATAATTTAGGCTACTTGCTCTCCACAAGAAAAAATATTGATATGTACTTAAAAATGCTTTAGTTAGTGACTACAAATGTAAACTGACTCTCTGTCATTGCAGTTGTAAGGCAAAACTTTCCCTTCTGACTTAACTGACCTCAGTAACTGCATCATTGAAACAAAGATTAGCAGAGCCTGTGAAAATAAAATTCAGATGAGCTTAATAAAGCTGGTTAAATGGGCAAGTCGCTGTACATGTAAACATGCTGTAATGGTAACCAAATCCTTTGGGTAGCTGTGCTTCCCTTGTCCCTTTTATGTTCCTATGGAATCTGTCTCCTTTCTAGGCAGCCATAGTGCTGTGTCTGGATGTGGGCCTTACAATGGACAATGCTGCTCCTGGACAGGAGTCTCCACTGGAACAAGCCAAAAAGGTTATGACAAAGTTCGTGCAGCGACAGGTACTTGTGACTTCTTTTTTGTAATTGTTTGTAAGGATGGGAAGGAAACATCTATATTTGTGAAGTATTTTCTCTATTTCGTAATAATTGGAGCAAATGAGAAGTAAGAAGTGGTTTCCTTTTGTGCAGGAATAACAGCTGTATATAATTTCAGCTGTAGCTCTGTGGATGAGATCTGATGCTTTGATTGGTCACTGTTTCTTAAGGCCTGAAGAAGTTCTTAGGAAAAAAGAATTTTTTTTTTCCCTAGAATCTTTTCAGCGTTCGTGAGCCTGACTGTACTGAAGACATTTGGAGAAATGTCAGCCGGTTGTATTTGCTCTATCCCAGATAGCCTCATGTTTTAGTGTTAAAAGTCTGTTTAATTTTTATATCTGAGCTAATGAACTCTGTATATGATGACATTTTGGTAGAATTGTGTTTGTGATAGCACTGGAAAGTAAATGCACTGTAACTCACCTTTCACTGCAAAACTGTTTCACCTTCCTGTTTACCTGATAGAAGTGTGTATGAATCTACCTGTGTTTTTATACCTGCTTTGTATTTTCCTTTTCCTAGGTTTTTGCTGAAAGTAAAGATGAAATTGCCGTAGTTTTGTTTGGTACAGATGGTACTAGCAATGCCCTTGCTAGCGGGGATCAATATCAGAACATTACTGTACACAGATCACTGATGCTGCCAGATTTTGATTTGCTGGAGGATATTCAAACTGTGATCCAAGCAGGCTCTGAACAAGCCGACTGTATCCTTTGTGTCCAAGGTCACTTCCTAAACTGCTTCAGCTCCGGGGAAGACGGGAAGCAGCGCTGTGAAACAGGCCTGGACTTGCCACTGAAGTTGGAGCTGCAGACAACAAGCAGCTAATTTGATGCTGTAAATTAGTTCAAAACCAGATTAGCTGCTTTTTGACGTTCTTTTAAGGTAGCAGATGGAGTCTTGGCCTCAGGGAAATGTTGCTCTTGTGAGTGCTCTATTAATTAGAGAGGAAAAAATACAGTAATAGTGCAGTTATAGGCTACAAATAAGGTATGTGTATTAAATGTAGTGTTGCAGAGCTCAGTGCAGCATGCTTTTTCATTAAATAAAACAATTATTGAGAAAATATATATCTTATATTAGCAGAAGTATTAGAAGCCAGACAGAAAAGAATACACTGGAGAGTAGTCAGTTTTTTTTTGCTATGAAGTATTTCTAATGTAGTCAAGTATCACTTATTAATAGTTTATTCTGTCATTAAGTGTATGAGATAGCCTTATTTTGAAGCTCTCTATCCAAAGAGTCTTGCTTTGTAAGTTTTATTTAAAAAATGTTCCAGTTTATCTTGTTGTCTTCCCTCTTTCAGTGAAGAATTTAACTTTTCTTTTCCTCCTCCCAGTGTGAACAGAATAGGTTCTGTTCAGGATGTCAGAGAGCTGTTTCAGAGAAGCCAACAGCCAATCAATTGCATGTTATCACAAATAATGTCATAATCTTTTTTTTGATTGAACATGATGATAAAAACTTATTTGCATTGAAAATTATTCTGAGAAGGAAATTATCAGGAGATGCCAGCTGCAGGTATTTTAAAGGAAAATTAACCTTTACAAAGAATACTTTATATTGAAAATCGAAGTAAATTTTGTTTGTAGATATCAAATAAGATTATAATTGCAAATATTTGACTTTGCTTTCAGTGGTCTTTGCAAGCCTGTCATGGACAGCTAAAAGATCAGGCCCTGAAAGAGTCTTTTATTTTTCCATCAAATAAATGGGGAAAAGATTCTAAGCCAAGCACACTATTTAGGGACCTCTTGTATAGTAGATACTTAGAGAATACTCTGTTCAAAAATTGTCTGCTTGCTTGTTAAACCTAAATACACCTAAGTCTTTCTCTGAGGATGTGAAATTAGAAGGTTGTGTCACTTTGTGGCATGCTTTATGTTTTAAATGAGACTTTTCTTTAATCTACTCAGTTCTGGATGCAATAATTGTTTGCATGGACTTGCTTCAGAAGGAAACAATGTAAGTATGTAACCTACGGTCTTTAGCAGAATTCTGAACTCAAGCATCACAGCTGACCTGGCTTCTTGTCAATACTGCAGGATTGTGTAAATATGGAAGATAATTTTTAAAAAAATCACTACAGGATTTTGTCTCTGAAGACTCTTCATGAGCAGTTTAGCTTTCCTAGATAATTTAAGATCTTTCTACTTCAACTCAGGATTTTGCAGTAGATATATGAATATTAATACCATTGTATAAGGCAAGAAAGATTTACCTAAAATAGTATCGTGTTTCTTGCTATCTGTTCTCAAGAAACGTTAATTCATATGGTAACAGGTGTAGAAAAGTGCTTCTAAATTTATCAGAGTAATAGCATGTTGTAAAAAAGAAACCTTCGAAAGCCTGGGTAAAGCCTTGGCAAATAAAGGCTGCTGGAAATAGGTGGTGGAGTGTAAATATATAGGATAGGGAGAAAATATGTAATAGGAAAAAAACCTGATCTAGACCATGAATAATTTTGACAATATCAAGCATTAAAAAGTTGTCTATTAGAGTGTAAAAATTGTGTTTTCTAACAATTAGTGTACTGGTGTTCTAATAGGAATGCAGAGCAAGGGAAAGAAGCTTAATTCTTAAAATAAAGATTGAGCACCCTTGGAAAGAATTAGCTGGTCTAAATATGATTGCTAAGGACTGGACTCAGTGATGCGAGCTTGTATTTTATGCATAAAGGCTGATCTGGATGGGAAAACTATGCCAATTGAACTTTTAAAACGTGCCTTGTGAATTTAAAATTGCTGTATCTGTAGCAATATAAGTTTAAAGACTTATAAAGTCCTTACCCTTTTGTTCTGGGGTTCACCTTCAGTTGAGGTAATATGGCTGAGGAAAAAATGGATAAAATCTTAGTTATGCAGACTGAGCATTACTGTGCATACTGAACATTTGTTGGGTATCTGTCAGAACTTCCTAGAGTCGTTGTGTCCTAAACTCCCTTTTTAGTGGGTCTTTCTGGTTGGTAAGTTTGTTTGCTAAAAGCAAAGAGAAAAATTAACTTCTGAGAATATCCATGGAAGAAATCTTTGTGTCAAGTTAGAACATTATTCTTAACACTTAAAATTGAGGCTGTGTTTCAGAAATAAAGTAGACTTTAATGTCTTTTTTACCTAGTGATTCTACTGAACTAGCCTCCTAGCGTGGAAAATCCCCACCAACATCTATTTAAAATACATCTAACTTTCACAGGGACAGAACATTCAGTATAATACATAAGCAACCTAATACGTTTCAGTAGCATTAGATCTACATTGAGGAAAACTGAGATGATGCCACTTGCTTAGATATAGTTAATTTATCTGATCATAGGACTATATAGCTAAATTTGGGTGGAATATGTGTATGAGACGGGAATATATATTTAAAAAAAAAAAGGTATTTCAGTAGTAGAAAGAGCAACTTGACCAAATGTAGTTCAATCGTTTAAAAGGAATGTTCTTTTGTTGTTCTTGGTTAGAAGTGTATTACTTCATTTTTGTGAGTAGAGAATTAAAACATCATATTTTTGGTTCATGTATACACACACCTATAAAAAATATTCTCTTGTTCTTTTAAGAGGAAAGAAATATGAGAAGGTACACATAGAAATGTTTACAGACCTTAGCAGTCCTGTCAGTGAGGATCAGCTGGAAATTATCATTGCCAACTTGAAGAAAACGGGAATTCTGCTTCAGTTCTTGTAAGTACAGAAGTGGTTGTTAAATGCTGTCATTTTCAAAAGGAAATCATTCCATCTTTAATAGCCATCTTAGTGGACTTGCTGAAGTGTTTGGTGTTGTTTCTATAGAGAATTAGCCATATGTAGGATGATTGTTGTAAGTAATTACATGGATATATGATATTATATGAATTGCATAGTGTGTGACTTTAAGCTTGGAACCAAGTCTCTTTGTTTAGGTAATGTAGAAATACAGAAGTACACATTAAAATAATGATTTCTTCTCTAGTTACATTTACAGCTTATTTTCAAAGTTTGTAATGGGAAGCTATTTTATATCAGTAGAAGAATGAGGAATGATGAGGCAAAAATCTTGAGAAGCAGTGGTCCTGTCACAGCAACAGTATAGACTATTTTAGATATGAGATACAAAGTGGGGCAGCAGAAGTGTGTGTGTGAATGTATGTAGTGTGTGTCAAGAGGGATGCAAGAAGGAAGAGAAGGATATCTTCCCAATGATGAGCTTGACTGAAAGATGGAATCAGTATCTTAAGCAACATGACCAGAATCCCTTGTTTACCTTAATATAGGTAGTTATCAAAAGAATCAGTAATGATATCAGAATCTATTAACTGTTGCTTGGGAGGAAAAAAAAATGTTTTACGTTTGACCTTTTTTAGTAGTTAGTCTGAGTCCAACATTTTATAAGGAGCAACACTGTAAACTTTATTAAATTTAGTAAAGCCATTTGTGTATATGTCTGCAAGAAGACTGTGATGTTCTTGGAAAAGGATATAATAGTAACTAATATATGAGAAAAGGTTATCTAAGGGAAAAGGTAGATCGCAGAATCGTGGAATCTTCAAGTTTGGGAGGAACCTCTAGAGATCATCTAGTCCAGCCTTCCTGCTCAAGGATCTGCTCTCTGGGGTCCCCCAACAACAGGGAGTCTTTGTGCTGGCACCGAGCACCGCGTACCACCCCGTCCTCTGTATCTGCACCACAGATGTTGGGGCCAGGAGATATCTGTGCAGTGAGCTCCTATAAAAATGATGGGAATAACCTATGTGAACATCATGAGTGGGTCTTCCACATAAAGTCTTCTGTGCTTGAGAGAGGCTGAATGTAAAAAATGTCAGGTTATTCTCATGTCCTGGCTACACAGCAAAAGGAGGTGGTTGACACGTCTCGTCAAGGTGATTTGAGCCATTGTTGGTACGTTGGCAGCAGAAACACAACACCGTGAGCCTGTGCGTGTGCTGTCAGCCAGAGTACCCATCTCTTGGAGTCCTGCTATCTGCTCTGATAGCTAGTGCAGCTTCAAGCTCCTGCTACCTTGTCTCAGCACGGGTTTGCTGTGCTGACGAGCACAGGTGCTACCATCACAAGTTCACATTGCAGTTTAGGGGCCTATGAGGCTCCTGATGCATCTCTTCATTTTTTCCTCTGCCTGCAACATAGCACTGGAAAATCCCCATGGCTACTAAAAGCACTAGGGAAATGTTGTTACAGTGTCAGCTATGATTTTACACCCTGCCTCCCAATCTGCATAAGCAAATGATGCTTTGAGAAATACCTGTACAAATACACAGTTCTTGGGATGCTGGTTAAAAATCCTTTCTTGCAAAACCATATTTTTCTGTTATAACCTGTTTTTCATCTCTTGTGCCCTGGTTATTGATCAGATTGTATCTTGTGGCAGATAGCTGGTCTTCCTCCTTGCTGCAGAGTGTGAAGCAGTAATTTCTGAGCAGTATGTAATTAAAATAGTCCAACTTCTGTGAATCAGGAGTTTGAAGCTTTTTGTTTTTGTACTGACTTTAGAATACAGTTTTCCTATATGTTTTGTGCATTGTTACCTCTGCTTATTATATTTTGTTCCATAGGTAAAATTTAATATGGACTAATGAGGTAAAAGTAAGCCAGATAAAATGTAGGTCACTCTTTTGACCACTTAGTTCAGTGCTAAAATCCTTTTACTTTCTTAAAATGTGGTTTTTAAGGCATCTGGATGGTCTGGATCAGACAAAAGAGCTGAGAATCTGCAGGTGTAGTCAGGGGAACGGAGCCATGTGCCTCTTTCTCTTCTGTGCCTATTGTACTTAGTGTTATAATGGGAAGAGCAGCAAAATTGCATTGTCTGCAAATCCTGGCCCTTTTTTTTTGTTCTTATTCTTAAAATACAGTAAAAATATCATTTTTGGACATAAACTCACCTAGTGTTTTAAATTAGTAAAATTCCATAAACAACAAGTATTCCAGAACTATTTAATAGTTATGCTGCAGAGAAAGACCTCTGTGGCAGAGCTGACCTGGAATTCCAGGCCTGGAAAGGCCTTTAATGGATCATCTAAACCAGTCCTCTGCCCGTGCCCGCTCTGTGTTTGTCACTTCAGAACAGTATTTGTCTAATATTTTTATAAATGTCCCCAGTGATGGAGACTCTTCCATCTCTTCAGGCAGCCCGTTCCTGAGATTATAGTTTGAACTGCTTCTATCAATCCTTACCTTACCTGTGTTACCTTAGTCCTTCATGATGTGTTTTGAGGGAAGGCTTAGTACAAAGAACAGATTGTTGCCTCCTTTTCCACAACAGCTTTTATGTAGTTGTTTTCTAACATCTTTTAGGAGGTGCATGTTCTGCTGAAGTGTGTTACTTGTGTAATACACTAGCCAAGTCATTGCAAATACTGTGCAGACCCTAAGGATTGCTTCGTGTGTTTTGCAAGCTATGTGACTCTAGCTAAATGTATAAAGAGGGACTCCTGATGCAGTTCTTGATTCATTATTAGTTGCTCGTTTTAGTTCAGAAGAAAAATAAGTAACTGTTGCTTCTTGTGATCTTAGCCTACCATTTCCAGTGGATGCTGATGATGGAGGTGGAGATACTGGTGCACATTCTCATTTTCACAAAAACTCTTTTGCAAGAGAGGGGATAACGGAGCAACAGAAAGTAGGAATCTATGTGGTAAAGAAATTGATGCGTGCTTTGGATGAAGGAGGAGGGCTGGAAGAGATCTACACTTTCAGGTAAAGCTGACTAATCTCCTTTATCACACTATAAACTTTTCTGATTTCTTCCCACAGATGATTAAATTTAATAGTCATTTTGCTTTGTTTCATTCAAGTCAGTGAATTTTATCACTGTACATCCAGTACCTTTCAAACAACTTCTTTTTAGCAGCTTTAGAAAAGGTAGAAAGCTTATAGATTTTATTGAGAAATGAATTTTGTTACTTGGATATCTGCTTAAAAACAAGTCAGGAAGGCTGGAGCATCTTCTGAGAGAATGTTTCAGTAAGTGAGATTTCAAAAGTATGTTTATAAAAGAGTTGGAATGTGTGACATGCAGGTAGAACATTTGCATTTAATGGTAGCTTTTGTTTCTTGGTTTCAGACTTCTTATAGCTCACTGGTTTATCAGACTCCCACAGACATTTTGATTAACGTCATTTCTTGAATCCTGCTCTTTAATCACAGACTGCTGTGTATTTGTGCCAAACAATATACTGTTTTAGCTGTATTCCTAACAGGAGAATTGAAAGATTGATATCTCCCTAGTGAAACAATAAAAATAGGTTTATTTCTGGAAAACTACTGCTCAAGTTGTATGTGAGACTCTTCCACACATTCATTAGTTGAGAAACAAGAAAACTGCACGTGTGCTCCAAACGATGTCTTACAAGTCTGATTTTTACCATAATAGTGCTTTTGACCTGTAATTATGAAGTGAGCTTTAACAAAATACTTGCAGGGATTTTATTAGTTTGTAGCTGCACAGTGACTGTCGCATGTAATATTTAGTTGTATGGGGTCATTAGGTGAGAATGGTACCTGTGGGTTTGTGTATTGCTATTTATTATTTACCTATGGGGATTCTTTTCCTCGCCCTGCGAAATTGTTCTGCTTTATCTCAGCAGCCAGATACTGTTATCTGAGCATTAGTAGGAACAGGTGGAGAAACCCAGGAGTGTCACTGCCTATGTGTTCTGTTCTGCCCAGCAGAGCAGCCTGGATCTTTCTGCAAAACACTAACAAAAAAACACAAACTGCTTCAAGAATGTGGAAAAAAATGCAGAAAAAGAGAAAAGCAGCATCTTTCTGGGTCAACCCAATTATTCTTTAGGATAATATGTGTGTATGAAGCTACTATGTGGTGTGGCCCCTTTGTGTTCTCTATAACAGACTCTGATACTGTGTAAGCTGTCTTTGTGCCATGATTTTAGAGGAAATTTCAAATCTCTGGATAAATAGACATTTGGCTAATAGTTTAAAGCTTTCGTTATTGAAGAATATGTGAGGTTTCCGATGCAGTTAAGGTGCTTATCCAGCTTTAAGAAGTTAGCCTTGCAAAACTGTCACGATAATTTACCAAGTCGGACACGCTGCTTTGCTCTTTTCATTATTGGTGCTGGTAATTAAAAAAAAAAGGAGGAATAAAAAATAAAAAGATTTGATTCTCATGAAAATTAATGAGTCATTCCAGGAAAGAAAGTGTGATTAAGGTTTTGTATTGTTCTATGGCTTGATAATGCCTTTAAGGTACAGGGAGGAGGATCCTGTTGCAGTGTAGCAAGCAAGGAAGTTGATGCTCTAGAATTCTGTCAGGAGGTATTAGATGTTTCTGCCAAGTCTGGGGTCTGGGGAGCAGAGGACAAGAAACATTTTTACAATAGGAGTTGAAGTGTGTATTTGCTAGGCTTTCAGCAGCTCCATACATTCAGATGTGAGGGAATGTTTTTCTTCTGCAAAGAAAAGGAACAAAGGATTTAGGAAATTCAGCTAGCATGATGTTGTGCAGGATTTGTTTTTTCACTTCTCTTCTTGACTTTTACGTAGCAGTGTACTTAAGGTCATGCATTTAAGAATATTTAAGCTTGACAAAATACTATTGGAGTTTTGGTAAATTATTTGTCATTAGCTTACACTCTATACTGATGTCTCATCAGAAAAATATCTCTTCCGTTCCTCAAGAAAAATAAATTTAGTATTTGTCCTCATAAAATCCCAGCTCATTATCTGCTTTCATTTTCATGCTGTTAGGATTAAAAATCCTCATTTGAAGGGAATGTAAATTGAAAGAGCAAGTTAAATCTTGTGTCAAGTGGTGATCTTAATTTCTGCCTGAACTACTGTACATCAAGAGAAGTGCATTTAAGTGTTTATCATGATGTAAGATGGTGAGGTCAACGCTGTTTTACCTTAGCTTCATGGTGCAGTGGAGACAACATTTTCTTTGTTGTTTATCTGCACTAGAATTTCATAGCAAAATGGCTGAAAGCTGTTCTGGGATGCAAAGATCAAGCTCATTTGCTTTCACTATAATAAATAAATTTTATTTCCAACTTTTTAGTTTTTGATTTCATTGCTTAACAATTTCCCATTTTGCAAATAGTTTTTGAAATAACACACTAGCCTACCTTTTTTTCCTTTTTTATAAGGTTGCCTGTTTACTATTTGGACTACAAATATTCCAAGCAACTTGCTTCATTCTAGCAGAGCTATGAAAATGAGTTCATTAGTACTATGTTTTAAAAAATGACAGTAGTTAGTTCTTGGATAAAATAATGTTAATGAAAATAAGTCTTTTATTCATTTCCACTGTAGAAAATATCTTGCTGCTTGAGGAGCCTTTTCAACTTGGGTTGTTTGGCCAGCTGTATGCCTTAATTGGGTGAGGAGCAATAAATGCAAAATGCTTAATAAGCAATTGAATCGTTTCCCCGTATGACCTGACATACTGTTTTTAAGCCTTAATGTCACAGCATCATAAAGATTTGAGCAGGGAGTGATTTACTGTTCCTCCTCTTTTGTTCATTCGCTTCTTTTGTACAATGAAAAGATTACTCATGCAGCCTGTTTTCTAATGCTTTCTGCAGTCTAAGCTGAAACAATTGGACTTCTGCATCTCCCAGGAGAGAGTGTATTGCCAGGAACGTTTTAATACAGTTCACCAAAGAGTTCACTTCAGTTTTCTCGATTCCCTCATTTAGAGAGAGCCTGGAGCGTCTTTCGATGTTTAAGAAAATGGAAAGAAGACCTACGGCTTGGCCTTGCCAGCTAACTATAGGTTCTGATTTGTCTATAAGGATTGTGGCCTACAAATCTGTAAGTTAATAAAATCATATTCTTAGTAGTACCTGGGCAGCAAGTTAGGTGCTGCAGCATTTTTTCCTTAAAGCTCAGAAAAGATAAAGCAAGATCCAAATTAGCTAAGGTAGAGATTTTATATGTGTAGAAGGCAGTACCTCGAAAGCTTGGTACTCAGAACAACTCTTTACCACATTGGACAGATATGTAAAGAATTCATCCTGTACCGAAACAGGAATAATTCCTGTCTACAGTATGACACTAAATGGTACTGAAGTTGATGAGCTTAATTAAGAATGCTGCATGTGTGTGAAGCTTTCCGTTGGGCGTCAGTGAAATGCCCACAGCTGAATGAGTCTTAATATGTTTCTTTGGAGCATGGGACACTCTGTAATTGTCTTACCAGCTTTTGTTCTAGCATCTCTTGTTATTTCAGACTTGAAGAACATGTGTCCTTTCAGCTCATTTGATTTCTGTAGTGTTTGCCAGAGCATAAGCAGTCTGTTTCCCTTATAGTTTGTAGTCTTCATGTAGTGTCAGGGGAGGAGAAGGAACTATCTTTAAAAACAAGTTGTGCAAAATCCTGGTTATTGAGAATTAATGTGGCAGAGATGATGGATGTGGTGAGATGGAGCTTATTTGGATTGTGATTTGAAGCTCAAAGTGGGGCCTACCCAGTAGGTAGTGCAAGGTCTCAAAAATACGCGTTAAAGTGGAAATCTTCATGATTTCTGTACAACAGGCTTCTTAGTCCTGGAAGAGCTCTCTGATGGCAGCTTTCCATTTATGCGTATTCATTAATATTTTTAATTTTATTAAGATTTGCTGCCCGGCCTGTGTGAAGCCCTAATAAAAGCCCCTTCCCAAACCTGTTTACAAACTGCATCAGTGGACCTTGAGAGAATGAAAAACATGAACTAAGCAACTAGCCTGAGGTCATACAACAGTTAAGACCTAGAAATAGACTTGCAGTATCTGCTGCTCTTGTCTCTTGTCTTCTGAATTATGCTCAGATCTCCATTTTCCTTCTCATTTACTAGGTTCTCCATCAATCTCATTGGACTTGAGAGGGAAAGGAAGTGTTTTTCTTCCCCTGTAGTCTAGCAAATTTCACTTGTTGCCAGTATTTACTCACTCTTTCTCCTCTGGGTCCTGTAATATAATTTGTATCTCTCTGCCTTTTGGGGAGGCTTAACTAATAGCATATTTTTCATGTCCCAGCATAGTGACTCTGATGCAAAACTCAAGCAAACAAGCTGAACGAGCACGGAGTCTTTTCAAATCTCTGTTTTAATGATGTGTCAAAAATGTGAGTGCAGAAAGGAGGAAAGCAAAACGGGGAGCAAGTCGTTCTGTGACCAAAATGAGCATAGATCATCTAGCCTGTGATTTTAATGAATAACTAAGACAAGTCTGTAGATGCTGCAGTACAGTTTGAGTGTTTGACAGCTGTCTTGCAGCTGAAACAATGTACTGCAAGCACCATGGTAGCTGTCAGTCTTAGTCCATTTTGATAAATAACCCAGCACTGAGTCTGATTTTTTTGTGCAGTTGTTTTTGCCTGTGTGTATGTTCTTTTTTTTGTTTGTTTGTTTGTGGATTTTTTTTGATCCAACTGAAATGTTACATGAATATTTCTTTTCTTTAAATTCTGGCATAAAGCTTACAGAAGAGAAGGTAAAGAAAACTTGGACAGTTGTAGATGGTAAAACTCTCAGCAAAAATGATGTGCAAAGAGAAACTGTTTACTGCTTAAATGATGACGATGAGACAGAAATTCAGAAAGATGATACTATTCAAGGTAGGATGTTTTTATATGTGTTTTGAAGGCAAACCAAAGCTTAATGGCTCCTATTATTAAATTTCTCAAGTTTTTACTTTGGTCAGTATTTGGAATAGTAATAATAATATCAGTGTAACTTGAAGGTACTGCAGTTTTCTAAACTGTGTTCTCCAGAGGAGCTCAGCTCTGTGTTCTGGTGAGTAGTGATGTTACTGTTAGTGTTTTCAGTGCTTCAGCTGGACTGAGGCAGTGCTATGAAAGCTGCTTACGTGTTTTTCCAGGTAAGCAAATGCTCTGTGAGAGCTTTGATTTAAAGCAGTGGTATGCAGAGTACTTGACATGGTTAACTAATTACTCATAACCTTCAACTCCTCTGAGTGGATTAGATTCATGAGAAAAATAAAGACCTCAGTATCAGCATGAAGTAGAGTCTACTCTTTAAAACTGAGTCAAGCAAATATGTATACTTCCTTGTGATTCTATAGGTACACTTTAATTATTTTCTCTCTCTTTTTTTTTTTTTTTTTTTTTTTTTAGCAAGAGCATATGAAAATACCCTGACTTGGTTATAGGAAGAACAAACAAACAACAAGCTGGTAGTCTGTTCATATAATTTCAAATCTTTTGCCAAATAGAACTTGCTTTTGATAGGAAGTATATTTTGGAGCATATATATCCATTCTCTGCTGATGTTCTGGCTGCCCAACTTGGTGAATGATTGGTGATATTAAAGTGGTGACCAGTTCAGAGTTAACCAGTGACACCAGACTGACTTGGCAGTGGTGCGATGCTCACTGTAGCTAAAGGACTGCTTCAAAGAGCTGCTTTAAAGTCTCATGGGTTTTTATGGACATTATCAGAAATGTCACAAGATGATATTCTGCAAGTATTATAAACTTGCTTTGGTCACTTGTTTTTAGGTTTGAGACTTAGCCATGTTGGTTGAGACTTAGTCATGTTCCTGATCTGTGAAAGCATCTCTGAGATGCAAAGGCGAGGGAAGTGGTGTGCAGAAGTGGTCCCTCCATTTCTGTGTTTTAGAGCACTTTTAGTTTTCCATCATACTTCAACAGATATCTCAGATCACTAGCAGTCTTATTTCTCAAAATTCTTTATGTTGTCAGTTCCTCTGTGTGATTTTTGACATGATTGTGTTGGGTTTTCCTACTAGCTTGCAGAGACTGTTGTAGTCCATCTTAAATCTAATCTGTGAACATAATTTGAGTAAGATGCTCCTTTCCCTTATTTTCATTCCTGCTATCTGCAAGAGTAACTATTTCTGTCAACTAATGAAATAATGTAGGTTTTTTGTTGTTAACAGGGAAAGTAATTTGATAAGCGTGCATAGAGTGTAGCTGTGGGGCATGCATACATTGTTAAAATATTCAGAGAGCTAATTTCAGTGTTAAAACGGTAAGGCCATATGCTTACCAGATGCTCCTCTCTTGTTCTCCAGGGTTTCGCTTTGGGAGTGATATAGTTCCTTTTTCCAAAATAGATGAAGAGCAAATGAAATACAAAACTGAAGGAAAATGTTTTTCTGTTTTGGGATTCAGCAGATCCTCTCAGGTATCGTACTGAACCTCTTCACATTCAACACATTGGGCACTAACAGACAATTGGTTTAGGTTTAGCTTCACCCAAGTACTGCTGCTGCATTAGGTTGCAGTGACTGGGAATGAGGCACCTGCCATCGGGGTGACTTTTACTTGCTGACTGTAGTAGATAAAAGCACTGTGTATTCTTCTGATGAAGAAAAGCTCATAAATATGCCTGGGCCCTTGATTAAACTAGAACCACTGATCTCAAATCTCCACAAATAGGCTGCAGCTGTGTTTTACTATTATTTCATCTCAGTAGCTTGAGAAGCGATGCAGATCTGCAACTAAAGATGTCTGTTTTGTTCAGGTTGCTCAGAAACCTTCATGGGCTTTGTCCAGCTGTGTTGCTGCTAAGTGCGGTGTTTATTTTTTCAACTGCTGTCATTAAAGACCCTGGAATCAATTGCATTCATTCTTATTTTTGTAAGGACTAATGTATAAGCAGTGGCTTTCTTCTAGCTTCTACTATGACAAAAATGAAATGTAGCTTCAGGTCTAGTAAGTCATTCAAGATCTGTGCCTATTTCAACAGATGCCTGCTGTTAGGCGTAGAGCAGACGCTTTACCTGTAGGGTTAATTTTGGCTGCCTTTTTAACTAAAAATTGCAAGTAACTTAAATGGAGGGAGTACCTTTAAAAGCAATCCAGCACAAGGTGGTTTCCTACTAGAAAGCTGAGATTTAAGCATTGGGAAAGCCTAATGCAAAGGCCTAGCAACCCTTTCCTCAAGTGATGGAAGTACAGGAACGTGAGTGCCTGAAGTTGTTGGAAATGTTACGGTGCCTCCACTCTTCCTTCTTCAGGAGACTGCAAAGCGTGGCTGAAACTCTACTCGTCTTGCAGGTCACTGCACCCAATTCCCTTTAGCACCAAAACTGAAGGCCCTAAGGAGATCATAGGGCAGCTTTGCTCCTGCTGCTCTGAGAGCCTCCTGTTCTTTGAAATGTCCCATTAGCTGTGCAAAGTAGAAACCTTAAAAGGCTGATGAGAAATCATTATCTTTGCTGGGAAAAAAAGAAAAGCTAATGGAAAATGGGAATATCCATGGGAGCTGACTCCCAAGTGGATGCAGCTCCACGTTTTTCTGTTCAATTCTACATGTTGCATAGAGACCTTTGGAGGACTAGATATGCCCTTAGACTGTGTGCAGTAGACCTAAGTGCTCTGTTAATTGAGGAACCAGGGATTTAAGCTCTTTTAATTAGAAGAAAAGCCAGCCTCAATGGGTTGGCTGTAATCTGTTTGCTACTTGAGGATATCCAGACATCCAGAATTTAAAGCTGTTAGGTAACACAGTAGCTTGTGTACTGAAAATGCCTGATCAAGGGACTGTGTCATGCTTGAGCTTATAATACCTTAACCTAATTAGGGCAGAGAGATGTCAGAGACTGGCGAGTTGCGGACAGAAGCCCGATCCAGCCATGCTATGTCTGAACGTAGGGTTTCAGTGGGACATTTTTTTGTACTTTTTCCGCATCTTACTAGCCTGCAGCTGGATATTACTGTCAGTACCATGTTCTGCAATATTTCCTCATGTGCTATGTTCTCTTGCATTGGAGTCTGGCCTATTATTTCAGCCTGAAGTTTGACCTTCACTAAAATAGGAAGCAGTTTAGAGGAAAATGGGTGAGAGGCATCAAGCTCTTCTTGGTCTGCAGTCCTTTCATTTCAGGACTTTTTTTTTTTCCACCATTGGAATGTGGTGGATATATATGTTCAGACTGCCTGCATAAGATTATTTGTAGGAATAACTTTTACTTCACGTATCCCTTGAAGAATTCCCAAATTGTTTGCAAAACAAAATTTTCGTTATGTACCAAATATTGTTGCTTTTAGTAATTTTATTATGTATTTCACCTATCTCTGGATTCTGTAATAAAAATTAATGTGTTTTCCTGTCCTATAAACAAGAGTGTGAATAATTATGCCCAACAGTAGTTGTGAAAATCTCAATGGAATGACAATTTTCAGATATCTCTGAAAGGCTGAAACAATATTGTTAGGTAATGGTATTGCGAAGTTCTCTACTAAAACTAGAATTATCCAGATCCGTAGTTTCCTTATGTTCTGGTTCCTGAATGTTACCATTTGGAGTCATAATCCTAACACTATTCAAATGTATGTTTTAGATTAAATTGTTTCATGTGAAAACTTTGGAGAAAAGATAATTTATTATTAACCAGAGAAACTGGAGCAGCTCCAAATGCATAATTAAAGAAGGAATAGAACCACCTCATATTATTTTCTCAGTTATTCACATCCCTCAGGAAAGAAGATCAGAGGCCGCTTAAACTTTGATTTTTAATTTATAAGCATGCCATGTAAATCAAGCAATAATACTTGAAAGTATTATAAAAACTGTTTTTGGCAAACAAAAAAGAGGTGCCGTGATGTGCAGATACTTACACTGTAGTGAACATAAAAATGCCCAGATTCTTTAAGATAGATGAGTAAAGAATAATTGCAAGTGCAGCAGTCTGTGTTCAAGAATCCTCCTGTAATGCAGAAACAGATCTGCTCTGGGGTGTGGTGTCACTGACTTCAGCAGTGCTGTGTTGATGCCCACTGTCTCCAAGGTACCTGAAGTTTCATTGTTTAGCATTTTGAAGAGATTTTCTTCAACAAACAGAAATAAATTTCTTTTTTTTTTCTGTGTGTTTTCTTGTTTGTTTTAGTTTGTTTGTATCTTTCAGCATCTATTTGGCACATCTTTGCTGGCAAAGTTTAGGCAAGGCAGACTGGTAACAACTGTGATTAGCATTGTCTCTCACTGCTTCCAGTCAATACTGCAGAATATGACTGAATACCTATATTGTCTGATAAATTCAAACATGAAAAATGTGCGGGACCTCTACTTGCAGGAATTAAATTCTGCAGCTTTTTCACATGAGTAGGATCTTGATGGTTTCATAATTTAATCAGTCCAGTTACATTAATGATATTCAGCTTGGATCAAGGTAACATGACCATTTGCATTTGCAGGTCCAGAGGCAGCACTACATGGGCAACCAGGTTCTCAAGGTCTTTGCAGCCAAAGATGATGAGGTAAGTGGAACAAAAGGGATTCCATCATTGGAAAGAAAAAATAGCAGTACTTGGGATGGTTCTTATGATGTTAATAAAACAGAAATATTCTTAGTGCAGTTTAGGGAAGTTTGCATCTGTTCTTCTGACAAGGTCAAAGGAGTTGGATCAGATCCCAAATGGGTACAACATCTCATGAATAATGAGAATCTGGTAAATATTATGTGTGTGTAAGGGCACTGAGAAATTGAATTGATATTTAGATCCATTCTCACACGGAACAAAGTTGTTGTGTTACTGTGGTATTCTACAATAATTCATCAGTCTGATGAAAGTATGAGAAGTAAAAGCTTCAAAGCACTCTATTCCGTTAAGGGTCCAACTTGCCTACCTTTGTCCTATAGCATTTCAAATGTTTTTAGATAATTTTTCTTCAGGTGTAGTGGAAATTCTTTGTGGGTTAATTTAGTGGGAATTCAGTATATTTCAACAGACATTATTGAGAACTGGTGTGAATTTTACAAACTTTTCCTTTCTTTCTTTCCTCTTCAGAATGCAGCAGTTGCTTTGTCTGCCCTTATCCATGCCCTGGATGAGCTGAAAGTGGTAGCCATAGTACGTTACGCTTATGATAAAAGATGTAATCCACAGATTGGTGTAGCCTTTCCGTTAATTAAGGATGCATATGAGGTAATATTGAACTCTTGCTGTTCTTTAGAGATCTTCCTTACCAATGGTTTCCTAACATGGTTTAATAAATAATTATAACTGAATCATATGAATTTGCAGAATGATGAAATATCAGAAGATTTTTTTTTTTGTGGGAGGGAGAGCGAGTGGTTTTGCAAGATAATAACAATTCAGAACAGGTAGTTTATAATATATTCCTTAGGAATTTTAAAAAAAGGGAAAAGTCATGTAATGCATTTGTATTAGTATCCTCATTATTCAAAATTTTACTAAATTTTTTTAAATTTCATTTTGGGGTCTTGGATCTCTTTTTTTAAATAAAAGGCATTTTCCTTTTCTAAGGATAGCTCTAGTGCACAGCAAAATGGTATCTGAAATAAAATTGAAGAAAATTCCGAGAGGCCCAAAGCAACACAATATTTCAGAATTTATGCAGCATATGTTTCCACTGATCTTACTTCAAGGAGACTATTCAGAGATCTAAATATGTATAGCATGGCTAAGGAATGACTAAGGTGGGGGCGGACGTAAGTCTTCAGACTTTTGAAGGATATAAACATAAAGGACGGAAAGGAATTATTTAGGGTGATATGAGCTGGAGGAGGAATTTGAATAAAGAAAAAAAAATAATCTGAGAATGTCAAAAAGCAACTTCTAGCTTTCAAATACAGTAAGCTATGATAAAACCTCCCAGAGCCTCATTGGATGGGATATTTAAAGCTTGACTGAATGGAACTTTTTACAGGAAACCACTAAGAGAAAGGAATTGAGTAAACTGAACTCTACATTAAGCCAGTACAGACCAGGAGTTTAGTCATTGCTGTATTTTTAAACAATATTTGTTTTATTTGGTTTATAACTTGTTCTATAAATATGTTATTTTTTTGTTTATACATTTCTGTGGAGAGCGCTTCTATGGAACTTGAGATTTTTCATTTTAGAATTGATTGTTTCTTTTTAAATGTTTTTTCCCTTCATTTCACTTAGTGTCTCATCTACGTGCAGCTACCCTTCATGGAAGACTTAAGACAGTATGTGTTTTCTTCCTTGAAAAACAACAAAAAATATATCCCTACAGGTAAGAGAGCCCTTTCCTCTCCATCTGGACAAAATAACGTAATATGATCTAAAAATAGTTAGAATATTTGACTTTCCAATAGAAACACAAGTTTTGTGATTATTTTGACTTAAAATCAAATAAAAAAACCCTACCAACAACCTTTTGCAAATATGTCAAAGTGATGTCATCCTAAAGTGTAAAGCTGGTGTCAGAACTCTAGTTTTGTAGTTTCACGTTTGCAGCAGTCTTTTAAAAATGCCTCATTAAATGGATCCTTGCTTGGATTTGGTGATTATTAGTCTCATAAGATCTCTGTGATAGAGATCTAACATCTTAGATCTCTGAATGCATTTGTACAGCTAACTAGCTATGGCTTGTGGTGGATTCTACAGCCTATGCTTAACTATCTAGAACAGAGACATCAGCTTTGTTCATACAAAGCTGATCCAGCAGCCACTTGCAGTATGGGTGTTAATGTAACACCAAAAGGTGAAGACTGCACAGTATTTTTGCCTGAAATTCATTTTGTTTTTTAAAGCATGGACTGTCTAAATTGATGTGGAGGTACCTGGAGAGAATGTGCAGGTCCACAAGCTTAACTTGCTGTTCTAAGATGCTTTTCATAGCATAAAGAAGTGTGGTTTGAAATTCATTGGAACTTATTGAATTTGTTGTGGGATGAACCACTCAATGGGTGGTGGCTAGTCAGAAAGGTGAGGTGTTTCCAAGCCTGGCCTTAGTTTCTTTTCCATAACCATCAGTTTTTGAAAAAATCTAACAGCCTGTTAGACTCGAAGCAGTAAAGGACCATCATGAACTGAGTTATTTTACAATCATAACTTTAAGTTGTATTTAGTTTTTCAAATCATTTGTTGTCCTTATTCCTAGAGGTCTAGAACCTTCTATTAAAAATAAAAACATCTTGAAAAAGAAAAAAAATGGCAGAAAGAATTAAGGGCTTCAAAACAAAACCCCAAAGGCCTCATAACTTTAGATGGTTCTTAAAGCAGGATTTGTATTACTGTATCCATTATCCATATTAGATGTTAGCAGGTCTATAACTACATTGGCATTTAATGCCTCTGTTAAAATCTCTCTTCTTTGAAATGAATCTTTGTTTGTAAGTTGTTTCAAGAAACACAACCATTTGCAAATGTATTTAATTCCTGTTATCTCAGCGGATCAGCTATCAGCAGTTGACTCGCTGATTGATTCTATGAACTTAGTTCACGAAGATGAAGATGGAGAAAGTTTTGAGGACCTGTTTAAACCCAGCAAAATCCCGAACCCTCATTTTCAGAGACTATATCAGGTGAGATGAACTATATGTTGGAATTGAAAAATGTCTTATTCATTAAAACTCTTCATCTTTCTATCTTCTCCAGTTATGATTGAAATGATTTGCTCTGTGAAGAGTATGATTTAAATTGTTGTATGTAAGTAATGTTTAGTGATGGTTTCTGTGATGTTTCTGGCGTATGTTTTCTTCTTAACATTTATGGCTTCCAAGAAGCCTGAAAAAATCATACCCACTCACATGTGCTGAGATCTTCCATAGCATCCTGGAAAATCACTGACACACGGAAGTGATAACTTGTCAGGGCATCTTAAAATTGTGTTGCAATGACCATGATGCAGGTATAGACCCAGCCTTCAGCTTCTAGGCCAAGAGAGACATTGACTGAAACGTGGGGAAAATCAAGCTTCTTGTTCTGTCCCAAGCTCTCTTGAGTGCAAACACTTCTCTGTTAATCACTGCATCTAGAAGTGGTTCTAAAACAGAGTGGTCTAGGGTAAAAGTGGTTGGAAATAAGTGGTTAATAGTGTTAACATATTCCATTTGGATGTCTAAGTTGACACATTTTACAGGCAAACAGAACAGTTCACGCTGCTTGCATTTATGCTGTCTGCATTTTGATTTATATTCTTTTTACATCTTAAAGTTTTTCTTTGCATTCTGAGGCTGAGACTGATTATGCATTGGAATTCAAGTGTTCAAAAAAAATGACACAGCAAATTCAAAAATAAAGACAATTACGATGCAATTTCTGCAGCTGCAGAATTGTTGTGTACAATGCCGTGGAGCGAATTGTGTAATGACACTCTAAAATTGACCAAAAGTGACATTGGAGCTGTATTTATAAAGTCTCAACAATTCCAGATGGTCTTTTTTCAGTCTATAGTTAAAGTAGTTTTAAATTAAGAAAGATCATCCTGGCTACCAGAAGTCACAATGTCTCTTTCTTTTTTCCTTGCATTATCAGAAATAGCAAATTTAGAGGTCAGATTTTCACTTCAGGAACACAAGTAACCCCAGGGTCTTCAAAGCCTACTCTGATTGACGCCTGCAGTACTAAATGTTCCCTTTTAAATTCTGCCAGTCAGATTGACAAGACAGTGTGCAACCCAAATGGGGGACTTGGTCAGCAAAAGATTTTGCTAGGGAAGAGCTTAAAATGGATTGACATCTACATCACTTGTATTTTAGGAAGAACTATAAAGCTTGGGCATTAGGTAGCAAATATGATCTTACTTAGATATCAAGCACATAGGAGACTGCAACATAACTGAGAAATTCTATATACAATGTGCATTTTCTTTCTTGGCGTTGTCCCTACAGTTAAGTGCTGCTACAAGAGAGTAACTACTTATCTTGACAGTTTTCTTGAAGAGTAATAGGACTTTTAAGAGTGAATGCTGTTGATAGAAAATAAATATATCAGGTATCATGCAGATCTGTCTTTACTGCTTACTTTCATAAAGCCCTGTTAGCACTTACCTCTTATTCAAGTACTTTTGGGTTTTTTTGGAATGAATATCACTGCTTATTTCTTAGGTGAGCAAAAAAAAAACCTTTAAATCATGTTTTAAATGTAGCTAGTAAATTGATTTGGTTGAACAGGGTAGATGACTTGGAAAAACAGCACTGAGGAGGAAATGAATTCTCTATTTCCTTGTTCTGGTGCCTCAAAGATACTTGGAATAATAAGCAACAAGACTCAGAATTTAAACAGAAACATCAAACTAAAATATCTCTCTAGAAGTTGTAGTGGGCATCAGGAAACAACCAAGTGGGTGGAAAGTTGCTAATGCTTGCTGGGTGGGAAGTGGGGAATATCCTGTACCCACAGCTTGAGCTGCATTTTTGTTTTTTGCTCTTCCCTTGTCTCTACAAAAGCCTGATCCATCTTCTATGACTTTGATGGTGTCAAACTTCCAATTTGAATATTAAGGTTGATTCTCTGCAGTACAGCAATGGGAAGTGTATAGGATGTTAGGGAATGAAATGCCATGGATTTTATTTGATATCCAGACAAATAAGTTGCTCACTACTGTTCTCTGCTGAGACAGACCTGAGGGGTGGATTTGGGATCAAGGTGGCCTGCAGCACTGTGTAGTTCATGGGATCCAGCAGATTTAGATGCAGAATCCACATCTAAACATGCTGTAATGGCTGTTGTCAGGCCCCATGAAAATGATCCTGGAGGACTGAGCTTGTTGGTGAGTAGATGGACTGTTCAGTGATGATGGGATGGGTTTTCTACAGGCAGGGTGGAGAGGGACAGGAGGTTGTTTGCATCAGCTCTGGAACATCACACGGTCTCTTTTTCCACTGCATGAAGTAGATCTGTTGCAAGGTCATTTTAAACCAGTCACAAATACTCTGAACACTAAGGCCCTTGTGATGAGATCCGGTTCAGGAATGTTTATCGACCTGGAAGCTGGCAAACTGCGGAAGCGCAGTTGTTTAAGCACGTTGCACCATCTATGAAAAAGGAACCTTGGAAAGTGAATCATCCTGCTTACTTGGGATGTCACAAACGAAACACTTATGATTGTGGAGGATGAGTAGCTAACTCCTTTAGATGAGATGCTTAATACCAACAGCTGTATATTATTACTCATGTTCTGCAGCTTTAAATACTAGTCTATTCCTGCAGTCTGCACAGAACTGCTGGGATATGTTCTTCAGAAAGTATGTTCCTCAATGCTGGATGGAAGAGAATGAGGCGGATGCCTTTTTGCAGTTAATTCCTGTCTATTCAGCCATTTATTCTATTGCTCATTACTGTCTTGCTTCAGTGTCTTGCTCTCCAGTGAAGGTGGGAGAGCTTCTTGCTGGAAGAAAGAGGCAGCAATATTACAAGGGGCTGACGGGTTAAAATTTCAGATAAGTCTGAAGTTGCTTTATCTCCATTTAGTTCCTACCTCAGGTTTCAGAAGTCATCTTCTGCTCTGAAAAAATGGAGTATATGGAGGCTGTGGCTGCTTTTCATTCTGCCACACTATTGCAGCTACTCACTTGGGAACTTTAGATACAAAAGCAATCACAGTAAAGGGCTTTATTTATTTATTTATATATTTTTTCCTCATGGGTTTAAATCAATTCCCTAATGCTGTTTAAATATTTTTTATCCCTGTATCGCAAGAGCCATTACTGCAGCTCCTAGCAACATTTTACTTTCTTTCATAATAATTATGCCTTAAATCATTACAAGTGTTTACAAATCAGTAGCCTTTTGTGACTGCCTCCTTTTGAAAGTATGTGCTAATATGGATTGGAATCTTAATGGCAGCATGAAAGCACATCAGTATTGATGTGTAGCATATGGTCTGGATTTTCTTTATTGGCAGCTCTTCAGCATGAATAGAATTTTTTTGTTTGCCTTGTTGTTCTTTTTTTTAAATTAAGGTCATGTCTGACAGCCATCGGGGAGCAGATCTAGCCTGTTCTCCTGGTGTACTGGGTCATTGTATCCATATTGTCTGATCCACATAGTACAGGGGACTGGGAAAAATATTCTCCTGCCTACAGCATGTATGTTAGCATGTGATTGTGAACGTATAAATATATATATATATGTGTGTGCATAGCATGTCCACGGACACACATACCCACTGCTATCCCATACTTGACAAGATTTAAGAACTACCTGCTTTGTATTTAAAATTCCCATTGGAGTTTCTGTAGCCGGCCTCATTAACCTGCTCATTCCTCCTCTGCGGGGCTCCTGCCTGTGTGCACTTACACTTTGGTGAAAGAGCCTTCTCCTGTGTGGCTCCTGCCATCTGTTCCAGCTCTTCTGCACAGCTGTCAGTCCCTCATTCTTTTCAAGGCTCATCTGCAAACACAACTCTATTCTGTGCCTCACCTGTGCACCTCGAATTTCTCTCTTGGCATTTGCTTCCAAACTGGTGATAAATTCTTTTGTTGTGCATAGTGAATTTTATTGATGAAAAATATTTTCTTTTGAGAAGAATAAATTGTTCAAACAGCTGGAATACCAAGTTGAGTGTGTCTTATTGACTAACTATGGAATTCCTGGAAGCCCCTGCTATGTGACAGTATTATGTAAAAGGACTATAAGCTAAAACTAAGTTAAAAAGCTGAATACTTGAGAACAACTCTTTCATTTCTCTGGATTTCCATAATTTTCTTTTGAGCGTGTTGCAATGAGTGCAGGTGTAGCCATTTTTAATCCATCATCTTGTTTAATATCTTTATAAGTCTCCTTAAGCATCCTGATCGTATGATTTTCAATCCGCTTGAGAGCTGGAATACTGCAGCAATCTGAACATAGCCTCTCCTTTGGTATGGAAGACATTTTTTTAATAAAGCAGATGAAGTCAGATACACAGGCATATTATATTAAAAGCATATAACCTGAAAGTCTGTCTTTGCTTAACGTATTTCTTGCAGTGTTTGCAGCATAAGGCTTTACACCCCGATAAGCCATTGCCGCCGATTGAACCGCACCTTTTGGAGATGCTGGAGATTCCCTGTGTGGTAAAAGAAAGATGCCAATTTCCTCTTGAAAAAATAAAAGCACTTTTCCCCCTGAAGGACGTTGGCAAGAAGAAAGAAGACAAGACAGCTCAAGACATCTTTAAAGACAAGTGAGTTAAATGCAGAATCTTTTGAACATAAAATCAATGAGTTACGTTCTGTAAAATTATGGTTGTGATACCACAGTTTAGGGTGTTGTAAAGTTTTCCAGATGCTACAGGGCAGGTTATGCTGGTAGGCACAGAATTCTTGAGAATGAAACAGCCCCTGGGAGGTCTCTTGTTCAACCTGCCGCTTAAAGCAGAGCCGGCTCTGAGATCTAAATAGGTAACGTGGGGCTTTATCCAGTCTGTGCTTAAAATCATCCGAGGATGGAGACTGCAGAACTTTTGTGCTAACTGTTGCAATCCTTGACTGCCTGATGGTTAGAAAGTTTGATCCCCTTCTATCTATAAAACAGATTGAATAACAAAATCTCATTCAGCTTAGTAAGTACTGTGGAGCTTTAAACTGTTTGTGAAGGTGAGTCTTCTATCTCAGCGTGCTCTATATTGGTTGTTCAATAGCTTTTCTTTTGAATGCCAAGTCCCCCCCCCCCCCCAAAAAAAAACAAAAAAAACTTCCTTTAAAGAATATTATATGTTATGCAATAAGGTGTATGTCTTGGAAAAGAAACTAGCTCTCACAGACTCTTCCTGGAACATCTATTCTCTCAATGCTTTTAAGGTTAAAAAGTCTTTGCTTTTATGTTACATGATTTGTGCTCCAGATCTGAATTGCTTAATTGGTGCTGCATTCCACTCCTCAGCAAAGTTGTTCAAGCAGTTTTTATTGAAATGAAGTCTACTTCTTAGAGCTTAACTTAGTGCATGACTGTAACAGGGCTAGCTGGGTTCCTAGCGTGTTGTGGAATCCCGAGTTACCTCCTCCTTTCCTTTAGTCCCCTCGGGCTCGCTGTCTTTGGAATTGATGTCTGAGCCACTTCTAGGCCCTGCTCAACTAAGCTGTCATATCCTTTGTCTTTGGTTGACTAGAGCCTCCTCAGCAAGTTATCATTTTTGGATTCATGCCTCCTCATGAAACTGCTCTGCAATACTGATTGAATTGCAGAAAAAAAATATTTTTCTGTAAGCAGACTAAGAAGTACCTGATCTTTATATTTTCACTACACTGTGTCCTTAGCTTGTCTTGGTGTGTTTGTGAATTCATACTGATTAAATTCACCTGTCCTTGTATTGTGCCCCGGTTGGTCTGTGTTTGTGTATCTGCTTGGTATATTTTTATGTATATTTATAAAACTGATGTTTTAGGACCAGTTCAAGAAATCGCTAGAACTTGGAGTCAAGCTAAGGAATAAATGCGAACAAACAAACAAAAAAGCCTTATATGTTATTGCTAGTTGCTTAACAACACCTTACCCCAAATGCTTAAATATGAAAGGCTGTTTTTTTGCTTTAAAAAGGACAAAAACAAAACCCCTTCCTTTTGAGAAGTAGAAACAACTAGAAAAAAATATAGGAACTAGAAAATGCTGTGGAGCATTCAGATAGTTTTGAAAAAAAATCATAGAGCTTTTAGGTTAAAGGGTACAAAGGTTCAACTGTGTGAAGAAAAATCGGTGGTAGTAGGATTCAAAAAATACAAATGGATGTAATTTGGTTTTGGTGTAGAAAGACATGAAAATGGTAGCATTGTCAGCACTACAGCAGAATTGATAACTGTATTTCTGCCTTGTGTTTGCAAAAAGCTGATCGATGCAGCTAAGTAATTTGACAAAAAATACCTCACAAAACCAGTAACTACGTGGGTAATAGCAGATAATGTCCAACTTGTTAAAATATCAGATCTAGAGAATTTGTGCTGAAGTGTTTTGGAAAACCTAGCTAGAAGCTTTCTTGACTGTTCTCTTAAAAGTAATTTGTTACTGTTTTGGTCTCATTCATTTGATATCTCTCATCATGATATTGACCTGACTTATTTCTGGTTAATTATTATGGTTAAATTAGTTTTTTTTAAGAACTGATGGGACTAAGCCAGCATAACTGCACACATGGTATCTTTGCTTTGAATTTTCAGTATTTGTTTATTTCACTTTAACTGTGCAGTGTGTAGTAGAAAACAAAAAAACTTTTACAGCAGAAAACATTTTACTTAATTCTTAGGATTGCTTTGGAGAAGTTGTTAACTCCTCAAATTTTCAGTATGTGAGATGCTTCTCTACAGAAGTAGAAGTGGATTTATTAAATTAATCTTATTTATGCTTTAATCTTTTTTCCTCAAATAGTAGTGGTACACTTCACATTTTAAAGATATTGCTAATCAGTGCCTTACATCAGTGCATTTCCGTAAGAGACTCTAAGTGTCAGCACCTTGCCTGATATAAAGGGGTAAACTTTAGAGTTTTTTTTTCTATGTGAGGATGTACACACTCAATTTGCATTTTTGTAGCATGGTTTGACTGCTGCAAGTGGAAGCTTGTAAAGCTGTCGTGTGCTCGTGGAGAATGTTGGTTAAGTAGAGTTGCCTTGTGAGAACACATAGGTGTTAGCTGTCAATTCCAAGACTAGGACTAGCAATTTTGGAAGAGTAAATTAAACTTTAAGTTTTCAGCACTGCTTCATGTGTAAAATGAATCTCATGAGAATTCTAAGTAGTTTGTTGTTACTGTTGGAACAGCTGAATAATGAAATTTTTGCCAATGTCACCTTTTCAGTATGTATTTCAGAAGTTGACTTACTCCATTCTTAGGTTCCATGGTAATTTTCTTGAATTAATTGCTTGTACTAAACTTATGACCTTCTGATTTGCAGCAAAGAAGATGAACCCAGCCTTAAGAAGCTAAAAACTGATGACGAGGAAGGTGGCTTTAGCATCATAAGCATCGCTGAGGGCAGTGTCACCTCAGTAAGCACATTTTACAATTTTCTTTTTTTTTTTTTATTTATTTTTTTTTTTTTTTTGGAAGAGCAACTTTTATTTCTGAGAAAGTAGCTTATTGGTTATACACAACTCCTGATAAAGGGAAGGTTCTAGTGGAAATGTAACTCAGATATTGGTAGCAGACAGTCTCAATATTCTACAAGGGGATGTTTTAGGAGAACTTTGTTCTCTTAGGCATGTGTTAGCCCAGATATTTACATCAGTCCCCTGTCTTTTTAGGACGAACATCTCAGGTGCATGAAAATTTGAAATTTGTGTGCCTAAGAAAACAATCTCAAATTTGTGATTTAGTGGTAGAATTTGGTTTTCATTTTGTAACTTCTGAAACAGAAGTTACTTCTCTATTTGATTTAACAGGCGTTGATTTCATAGCCTGT
This sequence comes from Nothura maculosa, assembly GCA_032353885.1. NCBI lineage: Eukaryota > Metazoa > Chordata > Aves > Tinamiformes > Tinamidae > Nothura > Nothura maculosa. The sequence continues at coordinate 4,481,203 of JAUBOD010001105.1, forward strand.
TCTCTGCATGGATTTGTGTTTTAAATCACATCTTTATCTTGACTTGTGTTTTATGAATCTGCATATGAGGAAGTGTAGCATTTCTGTGGCTTCTTTTTAATAGGATAACAGATATGTAAAGATTCCTGTTACTTCACTGGAAGAGAAAGAGATGGATATTGGCAAATAATTCTAAGATTTTTGGACTCCCTTTAGGTTGGCAGCGTTAATCCAGCAAAAGATTTCCAAATTCTGGTGAGGCAGCGGGGTGCTGACTTCAAAGAAGGTAAATGACTTTTATCTGTCCTAATTATTTTTAGTTGCTCCTTCAGTGTTGGTAATGAAATCCACTTCTCTAAACACGAGTTGCTAGTGCTGAGACAATTCCAAGGATGCTGTGTAGCTTCCAGTGCCACTCGACAAAGAAGGAGGTTGCTCATAATTCCATCTGAGGCATCTAAATAACTGCTTAGGTTTTTGCAATAAAACCTCCCTTAGGCACTAACCAGTTGCCTCATTTGGGCTGTATATTGACTTGTCCTCAAGCTATACGTGATCTTTCTGCCTTGCAGTAAGAGTCCCTTGGCCAGACACTGCACAATAAAGTTCTCTGCTGTCTCTTTTCTCTGTTCTTTGAAGAAATCAGAATTTATGGGATGGGATTTACATATTTTCATGCCAAGCTCATTCCTGCCTTTCCATCAAGCAAGGGAAAGGGATGGGTGAATTGGGAGAGAGATGTAGCTAAGGTGTAATAAGCAGGTAGCTTGTTGCTGCGAGAGGCAGGAGCCAGCTCTGCTGAGCCAAGCACTCGGCACACTGGGAAGGCAAGACAGGTTCTGAGACCTGAGGTAGAGGACAGCCCACTGGTCAGCTCCTGCCTCAGCAGCTGTGCGTGCTCTACACCTGAAAATGCAACTTCGCATTTCTGTACTGGAATTGCTGTAAAATGTAGCCCAAAGATATCTTAAAAGCAATGCCCAGGATGTATGGGCTGAATTAGCCATCCCTTTCTCCCACCCTCCCCTTCAAGTGTTGGTTTTAAAATTGCAGTATGATATACCTAATTAACTTGATAGTCAATAATATAGCCTTAATTTTCAAGGGAAATAGAATGCACATACACTTAAGGGGAGGGTGGTGGTCATTTAACCTTGGCCTGTGCTCCTTTTTTGGTATAGCTGGAGTTAAGTGCCAAAGCGCAAGATGGTTGTTTCCTCCTCAAATTTATCAGGTAGTGTGCCAACTTTTCATACTTGATTTAATCTGGAGGAAATTCTGTTTATTAGGAAAAATATTTGGAATTTTCAAACATCAACTATATTAAAATACAACACAAAGCTTTGGACAAGATGCTAGAGTACAAGCTGGCTACTTTGTAGTAGAAACCGGCTTCTTTGTTATAATTTAGAATTTTATCATGTAAGAAATCTTTAAGGCACAAATAAGAACACTAGTTGCACTGAAAATTATATAAATAGATTGTTTAAGTATGTCTACTCGATAGCTGTTGTGGAGATGACTACACTTGGAGAAATATGCCTATACTAAGTGTATTATGAGTTCTGGTATTTAAAGATGTGGTTACTAAAACATGGTGCAGTCGCCCATTTGAAAGATACAAACCACTATAAATAAAAACATGCTCTGCATATTTTGTTTTCTTATTGCTTATTTTCTTATTGCTCGTTCTGCTTTAGAGCCTTTTAAGTAGCTTAATGCATAAAACATGACAGGCATGCCTTTAGTGGCTTACTGTCTTGCTGTCTGCTTATGTAAATGGTAGATTCTACTTTAAAACTCTTCAGTGGATCTAGGGATTATTTAAGGTAATTTTACATCGTGTTTGATGAAGAAATTTTTTCCTTGTTGAAAAAAGTCTCATTGAAGAAAAGGATTATCTATGACATTCAAATAATGTATTTCAAAAAAAATACATTTCAGGATGCACATACAAAAAGGAGGTTTTGTCCTTTTTTTGTTTGTTTCTTCTAGAGAATAGTCTACAATTTAATTCCACACACCTCTACCTTTCTCTCCCCCAAAAAATCACAAAAAGGCAGGAAATCCCTCTCCTTTGCTTTTCTGTACAACTAGTTCCCTCAAAGCAGAGGAAAACAGTGACGTTTGGAGAGTGAGGGAAACGTTTTCAGGGTTTGGAGAGAGAAAGGCTTTTTCTGTCCTGTTTTTTTCAAGGCGGGGGAAAAAAGGATTGAGGTTTGGCTTTTGTCATCTGCTTTTTTTTATGATTATTAATTTGAGCCTCTGTGTAGTAATGATGGAAAGAGTTGCACTTAAGTGACTGGTAATACCATGGCTTTTTAATTGAGGTGAGACTTAGCACATACCTTCAATGCACAGTACTTTCCACAATAAAATATCTTAGACATTTTACCATAACCAATCCCAAATTATAGTGAAAAGAGAAAATCTTTTGAACTCCTAGGAGTATTTATTGCCCAAAAGGAGATATCAAGGCATCCTCTGCAGTGACTTTCCAGCAATTTTGATGGTTAAGGTTCTGCCTTTGTGTAGAACAAACAGGAGTCTATGTTAGGCAGAGAGCAGGAGGAACGACAGGTCCTGCGTTAGCAAGAGTCTGGTCACCACTGTGTTAATAGTCTTTCAAAAATGTGGAAAAAAATCACATTGGTGGAGGTCTTAGTGAAAGGTTTTCTGAGACTGGCAGCTCAGCTCCTCAAATGAACTTCCCTTTTAATTGACAACTCTGTGGCTCATTACTGTAGGGGCCCAAGTACAACTTACATGATCAGTTATGTGCCAGGGTGCCAAATTACTCATCAATGTTTATTGCTGATTAGAGCAGTATTGTGGTTCCCCTCCAGAGATCTTCACGCTCCCGTTTGTATTCATGGCCAGAGAGATGTCATTTTATGCAGGTCTTGTTCCGAGCAGGTTACAAGTGCACGGTCATCACAAAAAGCAGTCCTCTCATAACAGCTTCTGACACTTTTGTCAATGAATGCAAATCAGATAGATTTGTCTGCCTGAGTAGAATCTAATCTTTACTCCCAGGGGCAGATAACAAGTTTCCTTATTGCTACAGCTGTGGAGGAGCCAGGAACATGGTGAGTGCTTGGCAGCCTTGTAATGCCAAAGGAGTAGCCATGCACCTACGGAGTCACCCTGTTGTAAGGCTTTACAGGCTACTGCTCCTCTCTGCATTGCTGGAGAGCTGGTGTCTGCTCAATCTTCATAGGATTTGTGCAAGTTAAGATGCCTTATCGAAGGGGTAAAAAGGGATACCAACACATGCGGTATTTCCTTCAGTTGGAGAATTTGGGACAAGTTTCTTGGCCCGATTTCATTGCATCTTAAGGTGTTGCTGGTCGGGAACGTGATGTCTGAAATCCTGTGGTCCAAAGTTGTTAATTTGGGGTTAATTTGGGTTTTTTTTGATCTGCTGATTTTACTGATTATCACTGAAGAGGTAAATGTGCCAAGACAACTGTACAGTGCATGGACTGTGCAGGAAAAATATCCAGAGATAAGTAGTACCAAGCCTTCCCTTTTTTGTGTGTGTATTAGTAGCAGTCAGTGTTGTCTTCTTTTTTTTTAAAAAAAAAGAATTCCTGGACATTTGCAGAAAAACCAAGTTGGTCAGTAATTGCATTTGCAGATTTCAGCAAATATTCTGACTTGCCGGAGGTGTCACACTCTTGCCTTGGCATGTAAATCACTCCTTGAATGAAATGTATAATAAGGCTGCTTTCTACCGGATGCTTCATATGCATAAGAGAATTGCATATGACAGATTTGCACTAGAAATTTATGAGGAGGTTGCAGTAGGGATCATATTTTCTTGCAGGGTCTTTCTGTAGGAGGAAGTGTAGCTTTCCCCCTTTCTCCACTCAAGTATTGTGCTTTTTTTGTTATTTTCAAACTAATATTTACTTTCACTGAATTTGACTGAATTTATTATTGGCTTGTGTCTTTACAGGTCATCAGCATTTTTATCTTATTGAATGTCTTTCTGTATATCAGATGCTGTTCATATTCTGCTATTAGGTAGGCTGAATTCAGTGACTGGTTTGAAAATGATTCAATCCTTGAAGACTATTTGCAACTCAAATACTTGAATGTAAAAAACCACTTTGAAGTTTGCTATGTGTCTGCTTCACAGACGAGACCAAGTCAGACTTCCCTTAGAAGGGCATTGCAATAGGGTGAGAAGTAAAATGAAATATAGATTAGTTATTAGACATGGTGATCAAGAGCAACCAGGCAAACATGAAAGTCTAACTACATTAGCAAACTAATGTTTGCTTGTTCATAGAGAACAACAGATGTAATTGGCAGTGGCATATTTCACAAAAAGTAACAGTACTAACTAATATATCATAGGGTAGGGAAGGTTCCATAATGCCAGTGGGAAGAGGTTAGTCTTCCATTAGAATTAGTAGATCATCTCATAATCTAGTGTTTTTACTTGTCATTTTCTAGCCTATAATTGCTCAGTGCACAATATAACCAATTGGCTCTAGTAAAAGGAGGCAGGAGAAATTAAAATTACCTGGATCTGCTGAAAATGGTGTTTTAGGAGATTTATGTTTATGCAAGATGTACAAGTTCACTATTTTACTTACTTCCCTAAGAGGGCTGCAGAGATGGGTAGACATAGAAAAGGAAGTTGCTTATACCATGGTAGTCTGCATGGTCAGCTATTGCTCTGTCATTTCAGAGAGACGTTGTGGGCAGACCCAGGTTTAGCCAGGCTGCTTCAAGCTTTTAAGAATCTCACTGAAATGATTGTTGCAGTGTAACCTGTCCCCTGCATATATCATGTATCCCCCTGCGTATATCATAACCTTGTGGCACAGCATGACATAGCAAAATGATGCAGGACTCTGGTAGTTCCTTGCAGTAGACTTCAAAATGAAGCAGATCAGTCTGTAGCTGGTTCTTCTGATACCTGCCAGTGCAACCAAATAGAAGGAGATTGAAAAAACTAAATACAGAAGAATAAGTAAACTCTATGATAATTCCAAATAGTATGTTGGAATCATTCTGACAAAGAAGACTCTTATTACACTCTCTTAATGCCTGGGGTTTTAATTTAACACATCAATGAAAAGGCAGCATATAAAATACCACCTCCACCACCAGAAACACCAGCAGGACTTGCTTTTATTAGTGCAATTCGTAAGAAATTAGAACATTTAATGAGAAAATCATTAAGCATGAAAGGAATGGGCTGACTAAACTTGTGGAGCTTAAGTAGTGAGATTTCAATTTAGTTTGTCAGCTTCTGGTAAATAAATGGAGTTGATCACCTGTGGAAAAGTGAGCTCTTTGACTCACTTTCCATGTTAGAGTAGGACAGAATTACCATCCACCTCCTTTTCTAGATCACAAAGATGAGCAGCCAGTGGGAGACCTTCAAACACAGTGTGTTTGATTTATTGTCTTTTCCAAACTGTTTTTCTTGAGACCCAATGCAGTTGGACACTTTTTATAACATCCACCTAATGGCTAAGCTCTCTATATACTTATGGTCAGCAGAGTGGAATAAAGTACTCGAGTGCTGTGCGCTTCTCAGTGCATTTACTTGTCTTTCCATTCGTCTCTGATTTTTCTGTCCTGACATTTCCATAGCTGAAACAGTTGTAATGACCCCCATGCACGTGGCAGATGAAGGTAAGAATGGCAATAGATCAGAATAAAGATCCTTCCAGTCCAATAACCAGTTGTGAGCAGTGGCTGTCAAGAATAAGAGCAGGCAGGAGCTGTTACTTGTGCAGAATGCTTTCCTCCTCTTCCTGCCTGAATGGCAATGTGTCTTCGTGCTTAATCTCCTTTGATAGATTTTTCTCTTAAAATAATTTGTTCAAGCATTTTTTGAAGCCATTAAAAGCTGAATGTCTTGCTGCAACCTGTGGTAAAGAGTTCCACAGGCTGCCTCACTGTTTTGAGTTGGAGAAATGCTTTCTTTTGGTTATTCTTAACCTATCTCCTTGCTCTTGTCAGGGAAGAGTCTACAGACTGTTGTCTTTTTTGTGATGCTTGTGATTTTTATAGATCAACCCTTTTCAGTAGCTTAGATAGCACTTAAGTGGAATAACTTGAGGAGGTCTGGATATAATTAACTCCATTTGTGCCAGTCAAGATTGAGTAGAATAGTAAGAGAGAGGTAAAGGAAAAAGCCTTTCTCACCTTGAAAAACCTGTGATTGTGGTTTTTTTGTTTTTTTTTTTTTTCAGTGAGTCAACAGTTGATGAACCGCATTGATCAGTTTTTGGAAAATAGAGGTTTACAGTACTACATGAAAAGCATTAATTGTATCAAAGTTTTTAGAGAAGAGGCCATAAAGGTAATGATGATATATGGAAAGTCTAATCTCTGTCAAATTGAATTCTTGCTGTATGAAAAGCTTCATACATGATGGCTGTAGCAAAAAGAAATGATTCATAGGTTGAAGTGCAATTTACTGTTTGAAAGTTTAGAAATACCACTTGTACTTTTTATTGTCTTTTTTATTCCTTCTGGAAAAGGGACTAGAGTCTCTGTGCTATGGATTGCTGTTTGTTTTCTTTTAAACATGAAAACACAGAACCTGGGATCAAATGCTTTTAAAGTGTGTTGTTTTTCAAAATTCTTATTAAAACTAGTCACAAGCCTTTTTCCAATTTCTGAAATGCCATTTATTTTTTACCTTAGAAATCTTGAGTTTAGTAGAGTTGAATATGTAATGATGAGATAAAGCTGTGGTGGTAAATCTTGAGTTGTCTTTTGTGTTCACCCTGCTAGATAGCTAAGTTTGAAGCTCTCTTTATAAAGTGACTTTTCTGTCTCTGTAACAATTGCTGCTGTGTTGGATTTTTTTCAGCTGTTGGAGTTCCAGTGCTTTAATGACTTCCTGTGGGACCTGAAGTCCAAGGTGGAAGATAAAGTCTTACCTGATTTCTGGGAGCTAGTGATGCAGGGTATGGTGGCTTTTTAAAATTTTTCTATGAATTGTCCATCATGTGAGAAGAAATCTTATGTTAGCAGTAGAACACTCAAACTAAACACAGCATTTCTGGTGGAGTTCATTCCTGCAGCTTGCAATGTGAGAGAGACCAGAGCTTTTCGTGCAACTTTTTCTTTTTTAACTGATGATTTAATTCCAGTAATATTTCATAATGCCATGCCAAATCTTGTTGAAATTGGTAAATTAATAGTGTGAAAAGAGAGACAAGTTAAATGCTGCAGGGTAAGGAGATATGATTTCAGATGAATTTTAAAATAAATGGGGAAAACTCCTGCAGCAGATATAAAAAGACTCTTCCATTTTAAGCTTTCAAAAAGGCATGGATACAATTGAAACATGTCACTGACTACTTTATATGTAAGCAACCAGGAGAACAGAATATGTGGTAGTATGACACCTACCTGTGATTAAATTGAGAGATACCAGGAAGTACAATGCCAAGAGACATTCAGAGACTGCACAAGTAGTATGTAAAGGGACATTTGCACAAATAGAGAGGCTATTAATGCTGAAGAGCATGCCAACAGTCACTGAAAATGTAATTCCTGATAGATTTTCCACGTTTCATCTGTGATCTATGATCTCAGTGTCTCATTAGTTTGATTGTCATCATGTTAGCAGTTTCCTAAATGGATACTTCCGCAAGCTTATGAATATTCTCATTAATTTATTTTTGTATCATGGTAGTTGATTCATTTATGCAGGTCATGTTTTCCTTTGAGCAATATTTTTTCTAGTGATGATGACACATTTAGAAGTAGGAATTTGGAAGGTTTTTTTTTTTTCTTTTCTATCACTAGCGGATATTTGGGAAGCCTTGTAATGATTTTGTTTCTTTTTTTTTCCCTCTTAGACAGAATTTCTTTGATCACTAAAGATGAAGCAGAGGGAAGTTTGGTGACTAGAGAAGAAGCTGAAAAGGTGTGTGTGTGTGTGTGTGTGTGTGTGTGTGTGTGTATTTTAATGAGCATTTCTTTGTGTAAAGCCCTTGCTGTGGAACACTTTCTTATATGGATAGCACATACCAAGTACGACTGAAGGAACAGACTGGATTTCTTTTTTTTTTGGAGGCATGAGGGAAGTTTCTCATCATGTACAGTTGTATGGAGTAATTGTTTCCCTAATAGCCATTTTAAAAAGCATCAGCATTTTGCTGTATATTCCAAAAAGGCTGAATATATTTTGTAATTTTAGAAGTTAATCTTTCTTGAACTTAATTTTTTGGATGGAAATTACCCTTGGTGTTCAAAATGTGCCCGCTCTATGTGAAATAGCATCTCTTCCTTAAGGAAATCTCTACTAACCATAAAGACCTTATAGCATAGAATTGTCATACTGGATTTCAAGTTTATAGGGTTGATCTCTGAGGAAACATGGAACACTTCCAAGGTTGTGTATTAGAGAGGTAACGTGCAAGGGTTTACTTTTGATTGAACAAGATTAACCTATGCACACTACTTATAATTCAGGGAGAAAAAAAAACATAACCATTTTTTATCCTGTAATAGCAGAGGTGCTACTTGTGGAGTTTAAAGATGATAGGTTAAAAGAGTGTAATTGTCAAGAGTGGTTTTTTTTTTTTTCTGGTTGCTTTAGGGATAATGCAACTAAGCAACTAAACATGATTAAGGGAATGGAACATCTCTCGTATGAGGAGAGACTGAGTGAATTGGGCCTGTTTTCTCTGGAGAAGAGAAG
>JAUBOD010001105.1:4490293-4615864 GCA_032353885.1 Nothura maculosa
CCGCCTGGATGCCGCCCTGTGCCACCTGCTCTAGGTGCCTGCTGGAGCGGGAAGGTTGGACCAGATGATCTCTAGGGTCTCTTCCAACCTTGAAGATACTGTGATTCTGTGAAAATAATGGGTTGCAGCATAACTATTATGTGTAATTTGCTTCTGCATAAATGTAAAACAGATTTCTATTAAGACAATTCCAAATGGTATCACTTGATAGAAACTTCAACTTTCAATTTATTATAAATAAATCTTTCTAAAATTCTTTCTTTCTTCAGCTAATTTAGTGTGGGAAAGCTAATTTTTTTTTAAGACTTCAGAAAAAAATGCTACTTTCAGAAATACCATTTTACTCTTAATTAACTGTGAAAATTGAAATTTGCTCTGGCACAGAAGACATTCAGAGCTGACAATGTCATTAGCTTTTAGTTGTATAATATGTGCTTCATATTAGTACTAGATTGAGATCTCTTCCAGGAAAAAGATACACAAACATATGGCATCTTGAAATTCTAATTCCTTGTATCTTTGCCACCTTCTCATTTTTTTTCTTGCAGCTACAAAAACAAGAAGAATATTTAAGCTTTTTAGTCCAAGTGTATTGTTTTGAAGATGGATAATGCTCTTATAGGGATCTCTGGCTACTAATCCCTACTTTCTCTCTTCAGTTTGTATCAATGGTTATTACCCTTGTTTACCTGTCCCCTGAGGAAGGATGCAAGGAGGCTTAGTGTTGTTGATAGCAGGATCTTATCTGTCTATATTATCTTTGCAGTGACTCTATGCCTGTAGTAATTTAAGTCTTCAGGTATACAGTAGTTCTGTAAGCCTGGTGTGATTGCACAAAAATGTTACCAAAGCTTTAAACGAGTATTTATAGATTTAGTGATTTTTTTTTTCCTAATTAGGTGTTCTTTTTTATCATCCAGAGCTATGCCCAAATTGTTTCTGAGTTGGGAATGATGCAACTTGAAAAACCACATAATATGTGGTATAACTTTCTCCTCCCATTTCTCTACTATCTTTTTATCTAGGGCAGAGAAAAATAAAGTTTAATATTTATACTAGTGAGAACACACTTGATTCAGATGTTTTTATTTTTTTCTACCATTATTGATAAATTACTAGTTTGTGCATTACCTTAAGACAAATATAATTCAGAAGTAACTGTGCTCCAGCTATTGTCTGTGTGTTTATTTCTGTTAATTCAGTGTCTAAACTGGTTAGCTTTACCTTCTGTTTATGATACCATACACTGTGAAGGGCATATGGTGAGTTGTATCAGCAGCTAATGCACTAGAACTGTACATAATGACTGTTCTATTTTTAAAGACTTCCACTCTAACCAGCTTGCATGCTAGAGCTTTTATTTTTTTAAATCCATGTCTTTGTTCATTTGTTAAATGTTAATTGAGCTAAATGAGACACTTACTGGATTCCACATAGAAACAGGATGTAGTGCTTGAGATCTTTGCCAGCAAAGAGGCTGGTTGACTTGCATATGTCTCATTAGCACCAAGGAAGGTTTTCTGTTTTTTATTTTTGCTTTTTTGTTGTTCTTTATCCTTTTTTTTTAATCATGATACCTTTTAAAATTACATTGTTGAGAACACAGGAAAGGTCATACGAAGTGGAGTTTAGACTAGACGATATTCAGAGGTTTCTTCTAACCTCAGCCATTTTAATTCCTTTTTAAGCATCTACAGGTTAGTTTTGATATTAAAAGTAAATGCGTATTTTTAACATTAAAAGTCTGAGATTTTAAATACAGTTTTGTTTTTAGTTCCTGGCCCCAAAAGAAAAGCAAAAGGAAATTCCACCTGCTGCAGATGAAGGTGGCGACGTTGATGATTTGGTGAGTGCCATAGTGACATAATGTGGTTTTAGAATTAAATTTTAACTGGAAGGTGAATTGAGAGGGAGAGGAGCTTAAAGCAGTACATTACAGGGCCTTGCTTAGAAAACACCAGGAATCTTAAGTCAGTGGGAAGATGCACAAAATTACTAAGCTGCTATTATAAAATGTACCAAATTATCTAATTCAATGGGGCTAAAAAAGAGCCTCTATGGTAACTTATTTCTACATAAATTGATCCTGTTTTCTAGCATCTTTCCAATTATCCAATAAAGCTCATTTCATAGCAGATTGTTATAACTTAAGTAATAATATTTAACAAAGTTTGTAGATATAAAACAGCTGCTTGTGTGGGGAAAGTTAGATTTCTAAACCTTGACTATATGTATTTGCTGGAATTCAGTGATTTCAGCATTAAATTCAGCATTGAATTCAGCATAAATTATTTTTTAATTGGTACTTAGTTGTTTTTAAATGTCTCTGAAGCTTAGTTTTTATTTTGAACTTTATAGCAGATGAATTAAGTACAGACCATGTATATCTTATCATGAGCATTTCTGAATTTACTTTGATTTCTAAGTGCTAAATACACCAAGTACCTGAATTCAGTGCCTTTTTTATAAATTTATTGCTTCTATTTGCAGCTGGACATGATGTGACTGAGCACTGCAAGGTGATCCTACCAGTGAAGGTTTGGGAGAGATCTCCCTGTGTCATGGGGCACAAAACAAGATGCCAGACGAGCACTGTATCCATCTTTATTTTCTCAAGTGAGAACAGAAGTTCCAGAGACATTTCCAATTGGTGTAAATGTCATCTGTTTTTTTCAAAACTAAAACAGACGATTGAAATAATCTAAAGTATTTCTGGAGGAATGATATCTTTAAGATATCTCCTTTTTTCTTTAGCACTGAATCTAGCTTATCCTCGGTATTCCCTCCAGCTAAACAGCACTAAATTAAATGAGAGCCTGCACTGGCACCTGATATCCTTGTTGTGTTGCCTGCAAAGGAAGACAGAAATGTCATTGTGAAGTTACCAGGTAATGTTACCAGGTACCTCTAATGGAGGTAACTCCGTAACACTATAGATAACAAAGGAAGAAGACTATACATTCATGTTTTTCCTCCTATAAAATGGCAGAAAAAGGTTTATTTAGAGGAAAAAAAAAAAAAGGTTTCTAAGGCAGAGAGGTCTCAAAATGATGGCTTAAAATCTAAAATGATTTAACGGACATAGCAAAGTGCATTTTTATCTATGTATGTATATGTGTGTATATACGTACATATATATATATATATTTCATCCTTCCCTCATCTCCCACATTGTCCCCAAATGGCAATGATTATTTGTGTGTGCTAGAGATCAGCTCAGCAACAGTAAATGTCCTCAAAGCTTCTACCCGTTTCTGTTATGGACTTGGATGTTCTTTATCCCAAGATTTTCTTTTATTCACAGACTTAGTTATAGTAACTGTGGTAATTGCTATTTCTGGCACTCCATTTTGTACATTGCAAATAGCATGAGCAGAAGACTCTGTAGAAACTGCACCTGAAACCTGTGGTAACTATTGATAGTAGTTAAATGTCAGTAACCTGAATGGACTGTCCATACAAAGCAAACCAAAATAGTCAAATGCTGCTCAGAAAGAGACGCTGGTAGGTGATTTACAGATCTAAGGAGACATTTAGAAGATCTTCATAAATGCTTGCATGTTATGGGCTGATTCATTCCTTAAAATGCTGTTCTCCTGTTACTGAAAAATATAGAAACATCCTGTGCAAAATGGTGTTGAGATTATAGAAAATACAAAATCCATGAGCTGTAGGTAAAAGATTTGGTTTGGGATATCTGTATTTTCCACGAAATAGCTCCTGTGTGAGAAATGGTGATTGCTCTTGCCCATACACCTCCTCTTTCCTCTCTTTTGTTCCACCCTTACTTAGTTCATACAGACTTTGAAGAGATTGCTGAAATGCTGGTGGGCAGGAAGAAGGGGTTATCTTCAGACTGTTGGAGCTTTTGTGTCCTTGCAAGGTGTTTTGGTCAATTGTAAATGAGTAATCATTGGTCATTCCATTGTTTTGACTGTCTTTTGAGGTGAATTATTGCACATATTACTGGCTGGAGTTTTCTACCTTTTTTAAATCAGTTTGATTAATAAAAATGATTAATAGATTGCTTTTGTTTTCTTCAGGGCTGTTGGCTAAAGTTGGGTGGTTAGCTGTCTGTGCTATGCATACCTATTAGAACTACCAAAATGCCTCTTCTTACCACACATAGAATGCAAACACTGAATATCAGAAGTCTTCTACAGAAGTTAATTAGAAAGAGCCATAGAAATATTTATTCATTACAAACACTAAACTGCACAGCATGTCCATGTCCATCTCAGTCTATAGAAATGATGGAATGGTTAGTTGTCCACTTAAGCAAACTTGGAGAACATCATGCAAATATCAGTGTAACATCCTGCTATATACTTCATAACCTGAGAAATTATCAGTGTTTTAGAAAAAGTGGAACTTTTATAACTTGATATCTGGAGGGAATGCCTCTTGAAGTTCTTGGGTTGCAACCCTCCTTAGCCTTGTTTGCCAAGAGATCAGGTCTTGAGACTGTGTTGTCTGTCTTTGTGTTGTCTTCTGAAAATGCTTTGAAACCTCTAACTCATTGAGCAATATCAGTCAGTTTTGGTGAAAGGGTAATGATTTCAGCAACACACTCTAAAAGGATTTTATGAAAGCAAATGCTGCGAATAAGAGAAGGGGAGAAAAGGAAAAGCTCTGTCTTCATTCCCTTTTTTGGCTGTTCTGACAGAAGGTTATGTGTTTGAGGACCACATATGATGCTGGACTGGTTTGAAATGGACTGCCAAGTCAACAGTAAGTATTTAACTGTAGTTAACACTCATTAGCCTGCCTGGAGAGCAGTGGGAGCAAGAGGCTGTTGCTGTCCCTGTCTTTACAACATGACACAAAAATTTAGCATATATCACAGGAAACCTCTCTCATTTTTTAAGTTTGTTTTGCTGCACTGCCGACTCTTACTTGTTGTAGCTTTCTTGCTAGCTTTTTGCTTTTGTTGTTTCTGATAGAGTTGGTCAGTTTGGTGATCATGGCAGGGCCAAAGGGTGTTAGGATCCCTCTCAGTATGCCATGCAGCTGTATTGACTCCTCTGGCAGGAGGTTTTGAAGATGACAATAGAACTGGTAGATTGACCAGAGACTTTTTTTTTCTTCTTGGCTCCAGTCCTGTCTTGCACTTTTTTCCTATTTTGTTGGGCAGTAATATCCAGTAATAACTGTTATTTCCCTTTCCTCCAAAAGGGCCTGACTATTACAACTCTCTAGATATCCCAGAAAATGGACAGAAATTTCTCTTACGGGGAATATAAGTAGAAACACTTTCTATCTACTGTTTGAGACAAGGCATAAAGGGAGCATAAGCCTCTAAAGAGTCTGACTGTTAAGTAGGTAGTTTTGCCTGTAGCATGTGTATCAGAAATATTGCTAGGTAAAGTAGCTGTAGTACTGGATCACAGGAGTTTCATATTATTTCGGTATGTGGGAATTCCTTCTTCTGCCTACTAATATAAATAGTCAAGAAAGGCTTCTCTCACCACAAAGTGAAGTTCATCCAGAAGGTGAAGGGGTAGCATGCAGCCCCATGTATTGTACTGGATTTTTCACAGGGATTGCAAAGAAACTGCATCAGAATCATGAGAATGCCTAGGACTCTTTCATAACAAAACAAAAAAAGATGGGGAGGTGGTTGGGGAGAAAAGAAGGTGTGTGTGAAGTTGCTTTGGTCCAAGCAGGCCAACATGAAAAATGCAGAGCTGAATGAGAGAACTGCCAGCAGCTGCTCTTTCACGTTCCAAAATAGCATTAATTCCACAGGAAGTTCATCTTCCAGCCCTCAGCCTTCCTGGACATTCAGGGAATTATATGTCCCTTCCTACAAAGGATAAAGGTAAGATCAGAAATAACATGGTAGTCTTTATAAAGTGCCTGGGGATGTGTGTTCTTCACACCGGAGACCTCTGGTACTCCTGGTGAACTTGTAATTGGTATCCCCACTGACAGTCCCTTTGGTGCAGAACAGGCTTATTTGGCTTGTTCACTTGTGTCTTGATATGCACAGCAGGAGCAGTAATGGTTTTGAGCATCTCTGTTACAAGGTGTCTACCTTGAACCTAATTTGCAGGGAGGTATTTCCGGCAACTGTCAAGCGTAGAACGTCTGTGTCTCAGCCAGCCCCCAGATAAATTTAACATAAGTAGTCATGATCTGCATTTCAAAAAACTGTTGGGTGGCTTACAAATTTGTCTATCGTCTGATTTTTGGACCAGCTTTTAATCCTTCTCTGGAGGCTAAGCTTGCTAATTCCTTTCATTTGCATCAGTGGAAATGTGGGGACAACAGGTTATCGGTTGTAATAGAGCTGGAATGGGGAAATTATCGAAGAGAAGAGCCAACAGGTATCTATTTTTGCATAAGGATAAAGAGGAAAGGACACAAAGGATTTTGAGGACAGATTTTTTTTTAGTGATGTGGTAATTGCAAGTGACTTTCCTGCCACTTGAAGTATGAGAACTGTCAGTGTTTTCTGTAAGTTAAACCATTGTTTTGCTGATATGGACTGTACATGTAGGTAATGTCACTTTCAAAGGCACACATTTAATGTAGGAATCTCACTGCCTTGCTTCATCTGAAAGTAAAAGGGCTAATCTTGTGGTTCCCTCTTGGAGGACAGCAGCAGTAGGATTTTAGGCAAAGAATTTTGGGGAAAAAAAAGGATTAAAAAACGAGTAACTGTGGTATCACCAGGGATCTTTAGAGAATGTGATTATTAGTTTTGAAGAGAAGTGAAGCTGAGGGATTTCTGTTATGTGTCTCCCAGGCAGCAGGAAAATATCTGCGAGAGGCAAATATTAAAAAGAGAAGACCATGGTGTTTTGGAACAAATACACAATCAGATATTCCATGTAATGACTTTGAAGAGCAAGGAGAAGAAACAGATGAGGTTTGAAGGCATATTATGTGAAAGAACATGCTTTCTACATCTCTTTCACACTCCAGAAAGAATGAATGTTTTAATGCACACTTACTTATGGTTCTCCTGGACACACACATGCGTTCACTGATGTATTTAAAAATGCAAATGGTTACAAAAATCCCTTCAGGCAGTGACAAAATCAATAGAGAAGGAATAGGGTTAGCCCTGCAAGACAATATCATGTAATTGGGTTGTAGCTTGTCCAGGAAATGATTTTTTTAGCAGTCCTCAAGAGATGGGAGCAACAGAGGCTTTAGCATTTCAATGGCTGTCAGCTCAAGGTGTACACATGAGATTATGTATAATGACCATTCACTGAAAGCTGATGATGACTCGGATAACAGAACTGTAATGAGACAGAGGACATGTGAGAGAGAAACACAAGATAAGGGTGCAGGAGTGACCATTTGTTAAAACAGATCAATGTAACTCAAAACAACAGGAGTGATATGTACCAAGGAGACCTCTGGAAATTTAGGGAACCCATTCACTGAGTAAGCTCACTAGGGGAAGTGGGTAATTTGGATCTATCAGTAAGCACGTTCCCTTAGGTTTCATTTAGCTGGACACAAGCAGGCAATAGGGAACGCAATACTGAAGAGAAAAGTTTCAGTCTTTCTTGAACTTTGACTGACTTTGACAATTTAGGCATTTGTCATCAGCTCCAAATACTACCCTATGATAGTTCTTACGGCCACTATGCATGGAAATTGTCAATATTTATAACGTATGAAACAGTCTCTCTTAATACACACTAGCTCTTTGTAGATAACACCCATGCATCCTGGAGCTGCAGGCTGTTAATGGGTTGCCTTTAACAACTATTATTGAGCTTGGTTTGCTTACTTAAAGGCATTCTGCAGAGGTTACAACACACAAAATACAACAATTTCTGCAGTACTTCAGTCTCTTCATAAGCAATCATGCTTTCTGGACCAGGCAGCTCCAGTCTTTTGCATTTATTCATTTGCCTAATTAAAGGTAAGATCCTCATTCAGCTCATACTGCTGCAGAATCCTTAAGAGTTGTATGTGCCTGTCTGCCCCCAGGATGCAGTTTCGGGGATCAGGATAGCATGAGGGCCTGAGGGTTGTGTGCCCTGAGCACATTATCCTTCTAACCTGCCTGAGGAGCCATCCCTGAGTAGCTGCACTTAGAGCTACACAGGAATAATGTAGTGAAGAAAATAAAACAGAAGGATGATGTATACAATGCTGGTGCTCTGTGCAGTCAGTTTCCGAGCCCAACAGGATGGTTGGAACCTGCATGGTGACCCAATCAGGTTCTCTAGTTTCCTGTTTATTTCCTGTGGGGCAGGTTGCCTTTCTGGGCAGGGTGGTTGTGATGCTTGGCCATGTCAATGCACGTGCCTGTCGCAGATGTTCCCATACAAGCACGCAGCTCTGTAGCAGCACAGAGCAGAAAATACTGACGTCTCAAATTTATTTTTAAAGATGTGAAATAGATGGATTATACCCTTTCACTCTCTTTGTTTACTGCTGTAATTTGGGATAAGAAGCAATGAGGGGTTTATGAGCTGCCACAGGCTGTATGTGACTTCTTTAACTGATGGCCTGAGGAACATCAATGGGGGCTTATTGGCTGGCCAGTTGGCTGTTAACACCCTGGGAGGAAATACATAATTTGTATTTATTAACAAAGCTTGGAAGTACAGTCTCACTTAGCTCAGCAGGCCATCGAGCACAAAATATGCTCAGGTAGTTTGCCTTTTGTGCGCGGCACAGACAGCAAACAAGCCACCTCTTTTACTGGATGATATTTTCCTATGCATTGCTGCTTTTAAGCAGCAGTGATTTTGATAGTTGGTATTGAACAGCTCAGGACTTTAATGTTCAGTAGCTCTGACTTAGTTTGAGCGGACAGTGAAAATCTATCTTGCCATCTCAGACAACAGAGCTGATTTGGGAGTCACTTTGAGTGTCTCTGCATGCTGAGAGTCTCTCGTGTCTTCTCCTTCTCTGCTGTTGCCACAGATCTCTTACATTGCAGTTGCTGCTGGCACATGGGCCCCTTGTACAATGACTGTCATGCCATGAAGAATGATAGAATTGAACGAGAGAAAAAATGTTTAGTGGAAGACATCAACATGCGAAACTAGGTGGCTTTGACTGCAAGTCCTGCATGATAAGAGATGTTTCATTCCATGTTAGCACTGTTGCCTATACAGTGAACAGTCTGGCTCAGCTCTGTGTTGTAATTTGAAATGAGAAGCAACGTGTGATATATGAGCTGCTATTTGAAGGCTGTGTTTGAAGGCCTGTGTTCAAAACCCCAATACCTTGCTGGTCAGTGGGAAACAAAGCCAAAACGGTTTCTGGAACGTGATGTGGAAAGACAGTCACTTTTTGAACTCGTTGCCTGGTACCTTCTCACGGTCATCTTTACTCGCCATGTGACCTTCCTGTGCAGCATCTTGGAACTTGGCTAGGGGTTTTTCTGGATTTCCCTCTGTCTTTGCCCGTTTGTTCTTTTGTCTTTTGGGCTCTTGCAGCTGCAACCACATGACTGCTCCCTCTGACCCACACTCTGCTGTTTCATTCCATGCTCTCACTCTCAGCTGGAGTCGGCTTTGTCTGCTGCAGGTCCAGATTTGGAGGCAAAGGCCCTGGTTGCAGGACGTTGCCACGTGAGCTGATTCTGACTTTCAGGCACAGGATTGAGACTCCTCAAATCTTTCTGACCTAATTGTTTTTTTTTTTTTTTTTTTTTTTTTAACTTGATCTCTTCAGGAAAACACAAAGGAGACTCCAAAATACCATTCTTCAAGACTGTGTCTCTGTAAAGCTGTATGACAGATGTCCTATCAATTTGATGTCTGCAGTGTTAGGATGCTGCCTTTACTCCTTTTCATCTTTTTCTTCCTATATAATAAAGCTTTGGTCTCTGGTACATCTGTGAACCTGGTGGCATGTAGCTGCTTTTCACAGAATTTTCTTGTGCTTATTTCTGAACATCATTCTGGCCAATAAAATGAGAAAAACTTGCCTTATGCTGCAGCATATATAAACACTTCTGATGTCAACCACATGTATTTAATTCACTTCCGAAAATGTAGATAATGGATCAAAGATTCAAGTTTTCCTGGACTGTTTAATTTCTAGCTTGTATAATTTTCCTTTCAGCAAGAATCTGTTAAATAAATTCAAGACTTTGTGTGATTATTAACAACTCACAGCATAGACTGCTGTAATAGTCTACTTTCATCCCAAGATTTTCAGAAGGTCAAGTGTTGCTCCTGTTTTTTCAGGTGAGTGAATTATAACATAGAGAGGCAATGGGGGTCAGTATGAATAGAAATAATGATTTTTGCAGGACTAGATGGCTTTTGTGGAAGATTTTGAAGATGTTGGTTTGGGATTGGGACACTTTCAGCTGCAGTTGTTCTTTATGTGCATGCTGTACATAAACTCCCCTACGTATGTCTGAAGGGTGTATCACTTTCCTTGCAGAATTCACACAAATCCTTTTTGGTGCCCATTTGTCAGTGGACAGCTGCAGAAAGGGGCAACTGGAAAAGCTTGTGCGGGATGTGAATGATGTGAAAAACAAAACTGCACTGCAGGGATAGAGAAGAGGTGGAGAAAGTGTGGGAGGGTGAGGAGGAGGATGACAGGAGATGCTGCAAGGCAGATTCTGAATGACTCCAAAAATACCCTTGCTGTTCCTGATTGCAGGATGTGTCTCTGTAGGCTCGAAATGTGCCTGCGTTGAGACTAGCGTTCTCCCGTCATCTTCTGTCAGAATCCAGCCTTTGATAACTCTCCAATCTAATCTTATTGAGCCTAATATAAGCCAAACTTCACTAACTCATCTGCGTGTTGCTATCTGAGCACCTGTAGCGGGAGTGACACGGCAAAGTCTTTCATGAAATGCACCTTGGAAGTAAGCACGTCTTGCTTGCCTGTCTGGCTAAATATAGGCTGTAACTGTGAGAGACATTGACGCAACCAGGGAAATGCTCATTTTAAGCATGTGTGTTTTTCTGTAGTAACACCTTTAAACTCTGATGCACTTTGCAGGCAGTGCTTGAATTCCAGACAGTCTGCTTTACATCAGCAGCGTGTTTCTTGTGGCAATTTCTGTGTTTTCATGGACTGGTAGTAACCTTTACCTGTTCCAGTTTCCAGGTCTATAAGGAGCAGCTAAGTCATTTGCTTCAAGTCTCATAATTAATTAAAACCAGCAGAGCTGCAGACACGTGACTCTTACAATTTAGGTCAAAATATGGAGGAAACTGATAGATTTTTCTTTATGTATTGAAGGCTCCAGATTTTCTGGATGAATTTCTGGGAAATACATTATTAGCCAAATAAATTAAGGGGCTCAGGGGAGAAGGTCAAAGTAAATAATCCAGTTACTGCTCTATCCAGCTTGATGGAATATGGAACAACAAAAATAGAAGCGTCTAGCATTTTGTTTTGCATTAGAGGCACCTGTTATAAAATTGAGAGAAGTTCTCCTTTCCTTTAGTAATGCAGATTGACTGAGGTTAGTGCAAGCGCCCAAGTTTGGAGAAAGTGTGCCTTTTCCCCCAGGCTATCAATGGAGAAAGGAAAAGTACCTTTTTATGTTATTACTGTTTATTTGTTTATTATTTTAGGTAGATTAACTGGTCTTTGGCAAAGCATTAACTGGTCCTTTGCAAAGCATTTAAAAGGATTGTCATGTTAGCAAGTTTGTTAACAACCAAAAAACTGAAAACATTTCTAAAACTATAGAAGAATTTAGTAGTCCATTTGTGCTTAATTCTTTAAGAGCTTGCAAGAGGGCTCCAGACATAAGTCATCTCAATGCAAGAGGTTGGTTTTGTGCTTTGCTCTCTACTGCATCTTGACTGGCAGAGAAGACAGCATGAAAATGTGTCACTGGGGTCAGTATTGCTCCCTGCTAGCAAAGCCAACCAAAGCAGATAGAGACCTACATGCTGGTAGCCAGGTCTTGCTGTGCTAGTTAGGTAGTTAGTTAGGAATATTTGGGACAGAGGCTAGGATTCAAGTTTTAGTTTTGCAGTGGGTTCTCCTTCTACCCCAAGGGCAAGTAATTCCTAAGTCCTTTGGTATATTCAACCCATCTTAGCACTTTCTTGGGCAGCAATCCTCCTTCTTTCTGTGCTTCAGTTCATTTCAGAGGAAACACTTGGTTCAGATGCCACCTGTGAAAGTTCTCTGAAAATGCTGTATATTGTGCTAAGTAGGTAGATGGAGAGTTGAGGGGGACGAGGATAATTTGGTTAGAGGAAGGGGTTAAAGGTTCTACTATATTATAGGTGGGTGAAAGAAAAATCAGTGTAAGAAGAATGAAGCTGAATCAAAAATCAAATCTAACATTCTCAAACCCTAGGCTGAGTCTTTGTATCTTGAACTGAATTGCTCTTGCAATGGGCTGAAGTGAGTGCTTGGTTCCAGATACATATGAATTGAAAGTTCATCTGTAAATGCACCCCTCAAACCTGGGATGGATCTAGCAAGTTAGGAGTAGCACTGTGTTTTGATACTGATTTTGCTGGTTTTCCTACCAACAGTTTCATTGTCTTCAGCAGCAAGATGCTTTTTTTTTGTGAATAAAATAAGCCCTTGTGCATATCTTCATGCATACAGCAGGCTGTGGCAAAAATAGGATAGCTACACTGCAGTAGCTGGTCAGCCACCTCAAAAACTACACAGTATCAGCAAAACGTTGTTTATTTTCCCCCCCAAATGAAGAGTCTTCCTCCTCTCGCAGCTTCTGAACATACAAATGAGACTTTCATGACATTGAGAACGGAGAATGTAATTAACAAGTGTCTAACGTGCCAGTCTAATTAGTGCTTCTCTCTCTGTGACAATAATGCCATGTAAGTGGGGATATTTGGCTTATGAACAGGAACTAGAAAGTGGTATGTTCTTTAAATTACACTTGTACTCTATTCCAGGGTATGGAGAAACATGGTAGAAGCGCAGGAGAGAATTGCTGAGTTCATATGACATTATTTTCCAGTGTATTGGGATACTCTGCATATACCTGGTCTGAACAGTGGAGAAGCATCACATCAGGACAATTGATAGTGATAAGCAGGATATATACATAAGCAAGATATACATAAGCAGGATATATACATATTCATCTTACCTTGCAATGCTTGCAGGGAACTTGGAACAATAGTATTTCTTAGAGTTTACTGGAGAGATTGAGATTTTAATGCTAATAATACCTAGTTATTTTTTCTAACTAGATTATTTGGAGGGAGCTATGCATTTAATATTAAATGTCAACATGTGAAATAAGCCTAAACCTGAAACCTTCACTTCCCCTCTCCTCTCAGACAAAACTGTCCCTTACTCGTTTCTGAGTGGTCTTTAGTTGAGTTGCAGGTGGAATAAGAAAGAAAATCTGACCCAAATCTCAGGTTGAATGATGGATTCACTCTGCAGTGGATACACGTCTGTACGTGTCTGTCATATCAACTGATCTGCAGAGTCGAGCTTTCTGATCTCCTTGCTAAGGATGGCTTAAAATGGCAGAACATGAGCCTCCTCTCACCCTTTAGGGAACGCAGTGCTCCAAGGAGATCCTGGCATGACTCGGAGCTTGCTGCCTATAATTCTTTACCCTGGAATGGCTAGGCCACATCTGCCTGCTTCTGCCCTGCATAGTACAGATATACCGCGAGGCAGCTGAAGCTTACCTGAGCAGTATTGTTCCTTGTGTGGTTTGGTTACTCCTCAGAAATTTTAATTCCAGGAACATCTGGTCTGTCCTAATTTCTTTTCCATTTTTCTCCTGGGAAATCTACATATGCATGTGGCATCTGTCTCTCGCCCTCCTTGGTTTACATGAAGACAAAGAGTTATTAGTATTTGCAAATACCCGTTTCATCAGTTGGAAGTACTTTCCTGCCATCCCCCTTCTAGGTCCGTTTCTTTTCTAGTCTCCAGTTGTTCCTACGACTGCAGAAGTGGCCTGTTGCTGACTGTGCTTGCAACTTAAAAGGTCCTTCCCTTCCAAATAAGTTAGCAAGCCCTTTTGTGACAGTCGGAGAGTTAAGTTTCTGTAACTTAAAACAGAAGCAGTGCAAGTAGAAGACCATATTTGTTGTCCTTTTTTACCTCCATTCACCTCTATAGACACATTTCTTTCTCAGTTACTGAACTGAAGACCCAGGAATAAAACATCAAGCAAGAGACTCATCAACTTAGGATATTCTTCCTTCTTTCTCCCCAAGGTGATTAATAAGCAGTGATCTATGTGGAATGTGAAAGTCTAAACTTATTAAAACTAAACTCTAAACTCTTCCCTGTCCCATTCTAGTATGGACAACTACAACCTGCACCGCCTTCAGCTGGGGCCGCTCCTGCAAACAGGATTCTCCCCGTGTTGTCAGGAGCAATATTGGCTAGGAACAACGTGCTGGCGCTTATAGTTGAGTGTCAGACAGAGATTCTTGTATTATGCTAATCACTGCTGATAATCGTTAATAATCATGTCTTGGATCTATGGTATAAAGAAGCTTTAGTGTCTCAGTTTTAACTGGTCTTGGTAGAGGATTTGCCTAGCTGCAGTCCTGCAGTCCTAAGTGCCCTGCTCTTGCAGGACCTGGTTCGAGCTCCTAACATCTCACACTGCCAGACTGGCAATAATGAGCTTGGCTCATCTGACTGAATCAGCTGAGTTATGATACTAGAGTTACCCTCTGTCTCCCCAGCTGCAGGAGCGTGATCACGAGTGCACTTCAGTGAGGAAGAGGGTTTGAGCGAATGTGGAGTGTGTGCAGAGTGGTCACAGTTGTTACTGCAGGTCAGCTCAGGGAGAGAAGAGCAGTCTATTTAGTGGCTTGGGAGTTCATTTCCATAATGTGGTGGTGCACTGAGGCAGGTTTTTGTACTTGGCATCTTTACTGTTAAAGTAATCTACAGGTTTTAGGGTGGAAAACACTAATTCCCTGTCTCAACTGGCTAAGGCAGGTTTTCCTGGCACTATGTTTTCAACATTTTTTGCTCTTTAGAGATCATATAGTAGGACTTTACCCTTCTCACTGCTTTACAAAGCAGTTCTGGAGTCTAGGATTTCTCATAGTTGAAAGTCCTTTGATCAGCTTCACTTTTTGCTCTTTACGCCCTGCTTTTGTTTCTGATCCCCATGATCTGTGTGTGGTTTCTCAGATTCTAACTCAGCACTTAGTCTCTTCTTGACCTGTTCATGGCTATATTTGTTTTGCCGCCAGCTCTTGGGAAACTACTGTTCTTTTTTTTTTTTTTTGGTCTTTCTTTAAAAGATGAACAGGGAAAAACATTGGAAGAGTTCAGCTGCTCAAGTCATTTCAACATCCTCCTCTGTCAGGACTGTTTTCGACTGATCTGAGAACAGACATCCAAGAGAGTGAATTTGAACCCATTTGCTGAAGTGCAGAGAGTTTGGACAAAAGGAAAATAGGACCCATGTCATCTTAACAATACCCCCAAGAGTTCATATCTTTTACTGAGATGTTACGTCCTCTGATCTTGGGAGGGTAATGAGAAGGAGCTTAAACAAGAAGTTACAATTGATAGGCCTCAGCTGTCTGTCTTCCACCCAAATATTAGTGTATCTTGTAGAGGGTATTTCCAACTCCATATCTGCTTTGCTGCCTCTCTCTGGAGCTGTTTGAAGTGTCTTGTGCTGCCAGCTCAGTGATGCAGGTAGATTTATTGAGAACTCTGACAACTAATTGCTTTTAGACCTGAGAAGGTCTCATTGTCGTCCATCAAAGTTTTAATTAATCAAAGAGGCAGATGGGTAGTATTGGCTTCGAATACTGATGTAATTAACTCATTCATTATCGTTTCTCTTGCTCTATGATGGTTCATAAAGGGCATCTTTAATCTGGCTGCCATCATGCTGCCCCCGTAACAGGAGTTAAATGATTTTCATTACTCTTTATTGTAGTTACTCTGTATCCTAGATAAGAATAGGGAAGATGTTAATTTTATACAATAAAATTGTGAGACTTTCAATGGGCAAGTAGAGTTTGACCTGCAGATGAGGGGGCTGGTGAGAGTCAAGTCTTCATTGGAAAAACCTGTCTGGGACTTCTTTTAATTCTCCTGCTTAGGGAGATCAGTACATCCGGGTCATGTTCCTCAACGGAATGTCTGCTGATTGTCAGGATGGAAAGGTGGCCAACTTTTTCACAGAGCACAATAGATCTTTCTTACCTTGGGATAATTGAAAGAACACACATTTCCAGGCTTCGAAATTGGATGGTTAAAGACTTTTTAAAAATTCCACTCCCCTAGCAGATTAATTACCCAGAATTCATTACAAAATCCATGGATGGTATTGATCCAATTAGGTTGTCAGTTTGTGTTTACACGAATCTGTCTGTGATCTTTCTTCTGCAGGAATCTGGGGAGAGAGGGAGCAGACTGATGATATTAATAGAATCTGGAACAGTATTTTTTTTTCCCCTAGCTGATTATACAACTGTCTAGCATTTTGATTTTAATCTCACGCATCTCAGTAACAGCAACAAACACAACCATCACAAGCCCAGAGAAAAGTGTGAAGATGGATGCCAAAGGCAATAGTGTGTTCTTTCCAGAAAGGTAAAGCCATGGATGTTTTACACTTGTTCAGAAAGTGTTTTCTTGGAAACATACTGTGAGTGGTCTAAAGAACTCCTGGGCTGTGGTTTTACCCCAGCACAGAACATTCAAATTTAGTGCAAAACAAACAGGTTGCTGCTCCACAGTATCCAGTGCTTGTGTGCTGAGGCTGTTTTGCCCACTTGCTGATGAGCAGTGATGAGAAGCCAGTGACATCTGTGCCCCTTCTGCAGAACAGAGGCAGTATCTCAGCTTTCCAAGATGAGACAGACTGAGATAAGAGCCTGTCCTACATGCAGGTCAAGTGATGGGAGAGGAGTGCTGCTCTTCAGGTAGCTGTAAAGGGCAACTCAAGGAATGTCCTTTGGTGTGAGCCTCTCCCTGTAAAATGTAAGACTTCTCTCTTGGTTTGGAGGGCCTGGTTACCGGTTCAGGCGAGCAAGCTTGCCATTGCCTGCTGAATGGGGTCCTGAGTGATGTCCTTTTGCAGATCAGTTACCTTGGAAGGTGCAATAGATGCCAAGATGTTTGGCTTGCTGAGCTCTGATCTTCAACCTTCCAAATACTATTTTAAAGCCTCAACACATTGCTGTATGCTGCTGCTTGTTTGTTTTGACTGGCAGGCAAATGCCTTAGTTTAAAAAAAAAAAAAAAAAATCTAGGAGAAATTTGAAGACCAGGGACTATCCTTCAGCATGAAGCCGTGCATTTCATCAAGCCAGTGGGCTGAACATGGTAGCTGTACTGGCTCCAAGCTGCCTGAGCACATGGTCTCTCCCTGCCTTCCTTTCTCTGTTGTGTCAGGATTTTATTTTTCCCTTACTGCAGCTGTACACAAGCAAACAAACAATTCCCTGAAGCTCTGAAAGATGCTTCTGATACAGGATGTGCTGTAATGATTAGAACTCTGCAGTATCAGGAGCCACAAATTTGTGACAGTCGTGGAACTCGCTGCCTTGCTATTTAGAAAAGATTTTTTTTTTGGCCACATTTCATTTGCAGCCTTGTAGAGTTTGCTGCTAAAAACAGTTTTTGCTTAGTATTTAGAAAATCAGGCTTGAATTTTCAGGAGATAACTGTGACTTGGGGGTGCTCACTTTTGCTTAAGAAGGTGCATGTGGAGGAGGTTGTTTGTTTGTTTTTGCTTTTAGGAAAAAGCAATATTCTTTGGGGACTTCTTAAAACAAAAAAAGTACTGAATAAACTGAAGATTTTGAGTTGCGTCATCCTTTCTGCAAAAGTGTTGTGAATAGGAGACACGCTGCAGGCAGTAGATGTGATGGGCTATAGACCACAAAAATAAGTTACTGTAGAACTGGGATGTCTGGTGGTTGGACTCTTGTACTGATTATGGATTATACCTTGGCTTTTCTTCTCCTTTGGTAGCATGAGTGAAGAAACCAGTGCACCAAGGACATTGTATTCAGCCTGGTGGGATTGGCTTTCTGTATTTAATAAAGTCAAGGGAAAGATAACTAATTCAGGCTGCTGATTTTCTCATGCATGAATTGGAGAGGCGGGTGTGTTTTTTCCACACTTTAGGAATGGGAGTCAATTTGAAATTAAGACCTTGGAGGCCAGTGAAGCATCTCAAATTGCAGAAGACAATTGTGTAGGCCGTTTGGTGCTGAGTACAGTTGGGATGAATAATTCCTCAGAGCTTTCTGTTTTTCTCTGCTGATTACTAGGGCAGCCAAGTGGCCTTTGGGTATACAAAGTTGGGTGAGATGCAGCTTGTAGATACCTAGGTTAAATACCTATTTAGGCAGGTTGAAATACATGGCCTTTGCATAAAACTCAAGCATTCATAGAAGTGGTTATTGGAGATTGAGGCAGGACTGATGTAGCTTCCTCATTCACTTCATGTGCTGGTGAAGAGTTCACTCCAAATCTGGCATTTTTCACCACCAGGAAACCTCATATGAATGGAAAGGACAAACATATGGGTTGCATGCGAAAGTGGGAATGGAGTAAACTGATTTAGCATCCTGTTATTCTGTTTATAGCTTTGAAAAGGATCCATTTTGCTCCAACCTGATGACAAGACTTCAATGACACAAAAAAGTTCATAGCAACTCAGCATTTCAGTATCTGTGTTCTTCCAAAATGCAGGGAGTTGGCAAAGACCACAGTGTTATAACTTCTACAAATTGGGACTGGCTGGTGCATAGGAAATTAGTCTTGGACTGAGCAGGTGCTTGCCACATTTCGGTTTTAGCTATATAGCTGCATGGACAGAAAGAAACCCTGTGAGGCCTTCTTAAGTTACGAGTAATGCTTTTTGGCAAGAACAATGAGTTACAGATCAGGTGGTGGGTGTATTGCAGATTTGCAAATAAGCATAGCCTGACTGCTGCAGCTTTGTGTTAATTGGTGCTTATAATCTAACAATCAGGTTGCTTGCCAGGCTACAATATACGAAGGACCCATTTTTGGTCATGAACTTGTGGAAAGATTGAACTTGACATTGAAGATCTTTTCCAACCATAATGATTCTAATGTTTCTATGAGGTGAACTGGACAGGGCCCCAGGAGGTCTAGTCGGCCAGTATCACAGGTCCTTCATCTTTTCCTTGAGGAGCCTTCTAGGGCTTGTCTTGCCCCTCTTTTTTTTTTTTTTTCTTTTCTTTTTCTCCCCCCTAAACCATCAGTGTCACTTCTTCAGCAATCACTAGTTGCCATCAGCCATTTCATACCTCATATTATTCCTTTCTGCCAGTCCTATCCCTGCTTCCTGCCATCTTCGCGGCCTAGTTGCTGTTTCTGCTGTCGTATTTCCTCCATCCGCTTTTCCATCCTGCACACTTCTTTCCTTTGCTTTGCTTCCTTCTCCATCTCTGTGCATTTCCATAGACTTATTGAAACAGACTTGTATAGAAGAACTTATCTGGCACTGGTTTCCTGGGTGAAGGACAAGGAGCTTCCTTCAGCTGCCTGACTGCCTTTCGGGACAGGAACTTCACATGTGTAACACATGGAAGTCTGCACCACTTCATCAGGAGTTTTCAGGGCTTTTCCAGATGGTGTCCTTCATGCGCCCTGTGCCAGCCGCTTCCCACTGTGATGCAGGCAGTTGCTTTCAGCATTCCCAGTTTCTCTGTATATATTTGCCTGTCAAAGTTGACTCTGCTGCTGCTTAGACAGGACATACAAAGTGTCAAAGGCATCTGTATCTTTCCTGGGCAGACCTGGGCATGGTGGGTAGTCTGAGAACAGAGCATTTTTCAGTGCTTGACACATATTTTACCATGGTTTCTTTGAACATTGCCTGCTTTTCGCTTGCACGTGGGGAATGTACTACATGTGAATCTTATAGTCATGTTTGGATTATTTTTTTCCTCTTTAGTAGGATAAACAAATCCTAAGTTAAATTGCTGATATATTGTACTAGCTATGCTAAGCTATGGCCCTTTTTGTTGTTGTTTCCCCCCTCCCGCCTCCCCAAAACCTCTAAGTAAAATCTTGACCTCTGGCATGTGAAGGCAGAAGACAAAAGTTTACTGTATAAGGCCCTGTGTGGATCATGACCAGAAAGAAAGAGACTTTTATTGACCAGGAATGGCAGTAAACAAACAAGGAGGAGGTAAAGTTCACAGTGTGTGTTACAGGTTAACAGAGAAGGAGAGAAAAAGATTAACAGAGTCTTTAATTCGCTTTTTTTTATTATGTATATTTTCATTAGAAAACAGCCTTAAACACCCAGGAATAGTTTTCTAATAAACGTAAGCTCATGAAGAGCACTTGGAAGTTTCCATTCTGGGTTCAGGAGAATGACGGGACAGTAACACAGTTGACATGGTCATTCCTCTTGGTCAATCCCTCCCTCGTGGCTGCTTTTGATTTACATGACAGCCTTCCCTTCCCCCCCATGCTTCCTGCCCTGAACAAAACCAATCCCCCCCACCCCAACCCCACAGACATCTATGTGGAAAGTCTCAAAGAGTATTTCTGCATGGACATACCACTGTCTCATCCCATCCTTCAGTGGATGTGTGATTGTTCAAGGCCCTATCTGGGACCTTGCTGTCAGGCCTCGGAGATCCATGCAGAGACACCACTGATCTCTCCTGGGCAGATCCTACAGTCATGAAGGATCAGTCTGGTCCTTGGAAATGTTTCAAAGGGGATTCATACCATGTGAGGAGAATCAGACTGCTGGGGATGCAGATCCAGGGACATGTTCTTTCCATCCCTTCCAGATATCTCCCTTCTAATCTCTGCCTCTTTGGCAGGGTTGATTCCTACTATAGACTGGTGGTGCTTGTGGCATGAGGAAGATTTCTGTCTCAAGCCTGGCCTGTGTTGCCTATAGAGGGTTTGTTTATAATGGAGAACTGATGCATATGAGCTGAAAACACAAAGGACAAGACCATTCTGTGTATAAACCTTACAAAGCAGATTCTTGCTCCCGTCTCACCTGGGCAAAGCTCGCTGAGTTTTATCACTATGTGGAATTCAAAGGTTTTGTCTTCACTGTATTTCTGGCTTGTGTTCTTCATCCACTCTAATTATCATGAAGAATCAAACAAAAGATTTCCTATGCTGTTGTCCCAGAGCTGGATAACAGTGAAGGGAATGACTGAAAGCGTTTGTTCTTCTGGAGCAAAAAAAGCTAACTCTATGAATAAAAGTTCTGCTGGGCACACCAGCCTAGAGGGATGTGGAGGAAGGTTTGTGGGCCTGTTAACAAGGAGGAAAACGGCTGTCTACACTCTTGTGTTGGAGATACTTGCCATTCAGTGGATGATGAAGCACCCTTTTGCAAGGGAAAGGAGAGATGATGTGTAGTGAGTGAATGGGAAGAGGAATGTAATCTCATAAGAACAAAGATATCAAGAGCAGACTTTTGGTTTCCTCTGTGCTGGAGAGAGATTGGATAGATTAGGTAGAACTCTTTCCTGCTGAAGAAAAGCCCTAAACTGAACCTCAGATGTGCAATGGAAAAGCTTCTAGGGAAGTGTGAGAGACCAATGACAATTTTTGTGATTATTGATGTTAAAACTGATATGAACTCATAGATGCTCAGCAATGGTTTGGTAGTAACAGCCTTCTGCCTGTTGGGAAAATGTCTTTCTTCTTCACAAGTTACCAGTATCCAAGTTGGTGCCTGCATAAATGATAAGTTTGATCTTCCTGAGACCCTGAGCCCCTATATACTAGTTTGCATGGTGGAGACAGGGTGAGGGTGGAGATCTTGCCGTAGAGAGCTGTAACTGGAAGGAAAACGCAGTTGGTTGATTATGGTGGTCCCATCCAGAAGAAATCTGCTGTTCCTGCAGAAGCTTAAGCTTCATGAAGACTCAGACTTGTTTAGGAGCAGATTCAGGTACCAGGGTACAGAACAGATTTTGATATCCTATTTCTGTTTAGTAAAATTCACCTCGATGCATTATGTAGCAAAACATCTCCCCTTAGCACCTCTTCTCTAGTGTTATTTAATTCATTAAGGCCTGTGTATCAGAACTGCCCAACCTTTTTTTTAACCTAAGATGTTTTGGAAAAAAAATGGTGTTATTAAGAGGTAGTGAACAAACTGGGAACAATACCGTCAATGTGGCTTGGAAAGAATTTCTCAGTCCTTCTCCCTGTTCAGAAATCCACCTCTTGTCAAACAGTTGTGATGGCGAGTGTTTGTGCTTTTGCATCCTTGTGCTTGTTTGGGTATGGCTCACATGAGTTAGAGGAGTCTTCAGTCCATTTCTCGTGTACTTGTGCATTGATTAAATACTATACAAGAATGAGTATTAACCAAGGACCACATGAAATCATTTCCCTTTTCTGTCTTTGCCTGTAGTTGAATCACATGTAGTACTTTCCATGTAACGACTTCCTAGCTCTTCTCAAGACTTATTCAGTGTAGTTAGATATTCTTTTGGGTTTATTTTTTGTTTTCTTTCTATTTTCAGAGCAAGTTGTATATATGTGTGTATGTGTATGTATATATATTTTATCTTGCAATTCCAGTTTGGAAGATAAAACTTTTTTCTACTTCAAAGGAAAAAATTCACCCACTGACCTGGAGGTAATTTGAATAATGAACTGAGATAGTTTTTGATGTTTGTATAAACAGCACTGAAGTGTCAGATTCTGTTCTCCTTGTATCCAACATGATAGATATGAGATCAAAGACTGCCTTCAGTAACTGCAGCATGTCAGACTGGCGTTAGTGTGGGAAATGTTCCTAGAGCCATCAGCTTATTCTTTTCACACAGAAACCAATTGATGTTTTCACTGTATCTCCCTCAAGGTGCAAGGGGAGATGAAGGTCAATGTAATAAACTCGTACACTTGTTCCTCCTCACTGGCTTCTAGTATGAGATTGGCCATTGGTAAAACAAATCTGTCTGAATTCATGAGGAATCTGTGGCAAGTCTGTAAATCTGGTGTCTAAGGAATGCTGGGTCTGTTCAGGAGATCTTCGGAGCTAGAGTTAGGTACCATAGAGAGGATGGTGAATCTGGTGAGTCAGGAAAGAAAAGGAGGTGTCCCATGTGAGGTTAAGAGGAGAGGGGCTGATAAGATCCCCAGCCACTGGCCTAAGGCAGATGTGCTGCTGTCCATCAAGGCAATTACTGCGGGGATTTTTCCTTGCAGGGGCTTGACTGATGGTAAGGAATAGGTCTTCTGGCCTTTTACTGTCAGTCCAGACACACAGGAGTCCTGGTGACTTTTTCATAGGTTGGAAGTGCAGACAATGCAGGCTGCTGCTACATCAGAGGTGCTGCTAGGCTGCTTATACATCCTAGGGCAGGTGGGGTTCCCACCATTAGGGTTTTGCTTAGAGAAAGTTGCTGCATTGTGTCCTGATGAGTTTTTATATTTGCTTTTTTAAAACACTGCAAGGAGCTGTGAGATATAGGAGAGGTCTGACAAATGTATATATTTTTTCCTCTTGAAGAAAATAGGAGTTTGGATGACTGACAATTAAATTTGGGTAGAGCATTGTCTTCAGTATTGGATAATCTTCCGATGTCCTCCATCTACAGGCATTGGCTCTGATATTCTACTGCTGACAGATAAGGGCTTTGAGCAATGTCAAAGAACTGGCAGACATAAGCAGTATTTTCCTGTCTCCCTGAGTGAAAGTGCAGCAGGCCACAGATGCCTCTCTTGACTCAAACCTTTGTTGCTGACTTGCTCTTTCCTTGGCTCTGCAGGGCATAATAAAGTGAGATATGGACCTTTTCAGCACCTGGCTTGAGAAGCCACACTCCTCGCATTAATTCCCACTATCAAAAGGGAATACACTTATTTGAAATACAACTGCTGACTGCTGACATTTGAAATTGGAAACCAAGTGTTGCTTCGATGTACCGGTTTTTTGGTGGTTCATGTTTTGTGGCAACCAGTTACAATAGCAGGTACTGAGATTGGCAAAGCGAATATATATCTCAAATAAGAATGATAAGGGTTACAGAGTCTGACTGTAATCCATGGTCCCTGTGATCTCTGGTCACCCTTAGGGTTAGTGCATGTGCCTGAGCCAATGCAAAAATGGAGGAAGAGGATCTCAATGTGGAAGTGGATATTTAGCAAGAGACTGAATGGCAAGAACTGGAAGAGCTTTGGAAGCTGGAGGCCAACACTGATGTTTCTGTAGGCAAAAAAGCATTGAGAACTTGCACAGAGTTAGATCACCTCTGAAGAACATTGCCAGAAAGACCTGTCAAAACTGACATAAAATTAGGAGACTGTAGGAGAAATCACAAGAATGATCAGGACCATATACACACTATTTCTGATGGTGGGTCAACGCAGTCTTCCATCTTGACCACCCTCAAACAGAGCTGGAGGATGACAAAGCCCAAGAACGGAGTGGTCTCCACAGTGATAGGACCTAGAATTTTCTCCGTGGGGAGAAACAGCTGCCAAACACTTTACAGGACTTGATTATTGGTGGAAGCTGGTCTGTGTGCTTTGTAACAAAATACAAGTGATGTCTTTTTAGGAACCAGCAGACAGGACCAGAGGAAAGGTGTCAGTAAGAAGAGATGCCTTCAGTAGCAAAGCTCTGCCTCATCTTTTCAGTCTGCTGGAACCTTCCTCTACACAACGCACTTGGCGTGCCTCAGGAGCATGCTGTCTCCATTTGCACCTTTTGAAGTCCTGCATAGTAGCACAAAGGGGATGGCCCAAAGAGACTGAGGGAGACGAGAGAACTGTGCTATGGAAGGAAGAGACCCTCCTTGATGTTACTGCCATCAATGCTGGGGGGCAGGGGAGGGGGAAGAAAATCCCGAACCCAACACTGTGTTTGCACGTGTTCTCCCAGGCTCGCAGCCTAGAAGTTCATAAACTCAGAAGCACCTTGTTTTGGAAAAAACTGATTTGCAAACAGTTTCCAATGGCTTTCCCGAGTTAACTGTGCTGGTGGCAGTCCTTCAGCTCCAAGCTGGCGCGCGAATGAAGCTCTTTGAACAAGTTTTGCCCCTCTGCCCATCAAGCCAGGTAATGACATGCTTCGTATTGCACAGAACACAAACAATTGACAAGTTCATAATGTTGTTTAAATATTAAACAATCTAGACAGGCTTTTGAGTCTCAGGCCAATATGAAAAGGCTCAGACCACACCCATCTCTGAAATTGGGCTGCAGGATCATTTGCACAGTAAGACAGACAGTAAGACTTGTATACATTGCCATGCAACAGAAGAGACCCCGAACCACCAGCCCTAAGTGGAAAGTTTATTTCTAAGCGCAATATATGGAAAAAAAAAAAAGAAAACAAACCAACAAACCCCACAGATATAGAAAACATTGTAGCAAATCCCTGGTCAAGTAGGACTTCATGTCTGTCACTACCCTGCACCTCACAGCTGCTTAAAATGTCATGCAATGGAGGAGAGGGGACTCAGATGACATCCTCCCTTTTGGGTCAAGGAGGGTCTCTGAGCAGGAGAGGTCCTGTAGACCCTCGCTGAGTAATTCAGCCTATAACCATCAAAAGGGCAGCACCGCTCACCCCGCAGACCTGTGGTGCGCACGCATGAGACTTAGCACTTCAACAGGCTTTACGAATGTGAATTCTCACAACACCCCTGTGAGGTAGGTACGTATTGTTATTCCCCCTTTGTGTGGTCAGGGGACTGAGCCAAACAGCCCAAGGCTACAGAGTTGGTGGCAGAGCTGGAGTGAGAGTATGCAGAGTCCCGTGTGCTCAGGTTACTAGATCATGCCACAATTTGATGGCAAGTTGTGCTTCTGACCTTATAAACTTTCAGCGTTTAGTCAAGTTAAAGGAATTTGACTTCTCTGTATTAAATGAATACAAGACGGGGAGGGAAATAAATTATATCTTACAGCTATCCCTTCTGTTGTGTATGCCTCCTGCCTCCCCAAACCACCACAATTACCCATCTCTAGGAAGAAAGACATCTTCCAAGGAGAGGGCGGAGGGGTGAGAGCTGGCTGTGTTTGCTCGCCTTGATTGTGTTTCTCTTTGTTGTGGAGCAGAAGCTGTTCTTCTAGAGACCCATTCGTTGCAACACTTTCATTCTGGGGTAGTTGCTTTTAGAAATGATTGGAATTGCCTCTTCCCTGTCCCTTCTCCCACCACTTTCCCTTCCCACCCCTCAGCCAAAAGCACTCTTTGGTAGATAGTAAGGTTGGTCACATAAAGGTACAGGTCTCAGAAACCATGCTGTGTGCATGGATCCTCAGTAACTCGGCTTTCTTGGCTGGTGTTTCATCTCCCACTTTCTCTGCCAGAAAAGTACCTATTCTGTTGCATTCAGATATTCAAAGGGACACTGTCAAGTAGTTGAGGTGAAAAAGACGACCTGCCTTAAGATGCTAACCTCCATCTTGTGCACTGCAAAATGGCTGATGATTTTGAACACAGAGCTTAAAGCTTGGTGTCTTCTGCAGTCACCTCACCCATGACAGCCTCGCTGCCGGAGATGCTGGTGACTCGCATCTGCCCCCAGGAGAACTGGTGGAGTGACAAAAGGGCAGTCAGACACAGCCATTGTGCAGCGCTGATCAGCACTTCTGCAAAACAGATGACGTTTGGCTGAAGTCCTTACATTAATTTGAGGGGGGGCTGAGTTCAGGCTTGATCACTGTAAGCTCACTGTTTTGGATGTACTGAG
This sequence comes from Nothura maculosa, assembly GCA_032353885.1. NCBI lineage: Eukaryota > Metazoa > Chordata > Aves > Tinamiformes > Tinamidae > Nothura > Nothura maculosa. Next base: position 4,516,873 of record JAUBOD010001105.1, read on the forward strand.
CTGTCACTCCTGGCTAATCTCTGTATTTCTGAGGTTCCTACTTGCATGCTTCCTTCGTGGCAGTTACCCTGGCCAGCTCGACCCCTCAAGGCTGGGACATACCCTGCATGGCACAAGGACAGCGAGCATGAGGTCAGGAACATGGCACCACGCTTGACTCCCCGTCGCAGCAGAACGGTGGCGATGGTGAGAGGAATGGGGTGAGTGGAGAGAACAGCACATGGCCAAATGGAAAAGGACAAAATCTGTAGGGAAAGAAATTTTATTTTCAAGCTTGTAAGAGAATATTACAAACAATGGAGAGTAAAAAAAGCCCAAATCCTAAAAACTATTTAAAAAGTACTTGACAGTGTCCCTTTAATATCCACAAATGATTCAGCCATTGTGCATTGAAAGAGGATGTTCCTGAAAAGCAACCAGTACCTTTGTAAATATATCCCAGAAAAGGAGGCTTATTAGAAGCATAAAACACATGGTCAGCAACTGTGCTCCCTCTTCAGACTAACTCACTCTGGTGAATAATTGGACGGAACAGACTCTGTAGTAAACTAACAAGTTGAATATGGAGGATTCAGCCTATGGGACTGAGTGAGACCCTGTTGCCAATTGAGCAGCAGAGATGCACACACGAGAAAAGATGCATATTTCTAATGTAGGAGTGTCTGAATTAGCAAGGAGAAGCCACCCACCGAGGTGGGTCACCTTCTCTGACTGTAGGGAAAATGGACAGAAAATAATTTGGAATGTATGCATGGAAAATGATGTGTGTGAGTGCAAAGATTTGAATGCTGGATTTGGGGGTTATGAAGGCATAAATCACGCCAGTACTTGTGCTTGAAACACCTGTGGAGCATTTGTACAAATTTGCCAGAAATGTCTATATGTCAAATAAAAGTCATAGAATGCCACTCCCAGCCCCACCCCTGCAACTCCACCCTCACAAACCCTTTGTCAAAAACATTATGAAAAACCAGAATTTTTGTTTTGGTTAAATCTGGTAGGCTTGGGCTTTTTTAGACTATCTTGCTGAGGTGATTAAATTCTTTTTTTTTTCTTTTTTTTTTTTTTTTTTGGTAAATCAATACTGAAAAAATCCCCAGCCGTTTCAGTTGAGCTCTCCTACGGTAAATTGAACAAGGTTCCAGAGTGACTCATGACTCATGAAACAAAACGACTCATAGCCCTGCTTAACCGCAGACTGGGAAAAATAAAAATACCCAGAATATTTCATTCCCTTTGTTGTTTCTCTCAATCTCACACCTGTGTGTGTGTGTGCACGGGATGTGTGTACACAGCATTACCTCTTCAAGGTAATAGAATCTGAAAGACGTGCTAAAGCATCTGTTCCTCTGCCTCCCCAGAACTCTGCCTACTCAGTTCTTAGTCTGTATTGCACTTTTTTTTGTGATTTGTGATTTGTGTTTTTGTTTTTTTATTTTTTTTTCTCTCTTAACTGGCTGGAAAACATGAACCTTTTTAGCATGAGTGTGCAGCTCTCCCTCCACCTGTTATTTCCCTCAGCTGACAAAGCGTCGCCTCTTACATATTGTGCATTTACCAAAAAAAAAAAAAAAAAAAAAAAAACAGAAGAAGAAAAAGAAGGGAAAAAAAAAGAAAGAGAAAGAAAAAGGCACACCATGCTCCTCTGCTTTATGAGTTCTTGGTCTCCTCCACTCCGCGTTAAGGCCTCCTGAATTCCTAGGCTCAGACCGTCGTGACCCTCATGACGAGCTCTCTGTTACTACTAGACTGGCTCCTCTGTTCGTGAGGCCTCAGGTGGCTGAGTATATGCAGGATGGTGTAAGCACAGTGGTGGTCAGAGAGGGTGCCTGTGGCATGGCCGGCAGCCCGGGCCCCGCTGTCGGCTGGAGCGGAGTTAGTGGCTGTACCACCGGTGGAGGACGAGTGGGTGGTTTGGGAGGAAGGGCGCTGGTTTGTCCTGGTCCCTGTTTTTTGCTCCTCCATGTCCTTTGTTTTGTCATAGTTCAGCACTTTCCACTGCTGATTGACCGCCTGCCACCGCTTAAAAATCCGGTAAACCGAGGGCCCTTCGTGTATTATTAGACCTGGAGGGAAGGGGGAAAGAAGTAAACATAAAAACAGAAACAAAACTTTAGGAAGAATCATAAACCTACCCCAGCATCACTCCCTCTAGCTAGCTGATTAGCTCGGCTGTCCCTTAGCCACAGTTATTCAATGATAAATCGTGTTTTTTAATTACCGACTGGCAGAGCACCAGTACTCCTGCTCTGCTGGGTCCCTTGTCCCCTGAATTAAATGCATTACAGCTTTATCTGGGCAATCAATAATCTTTGCAATCTTAAATGCAGCAGGGTGGGCTATGCTCTTAGAGCAAAACAGTATCTTTTCAATAAACGCCTGAGGTTTATCCGTGGCTGGCCTGGCTTTGCATGCTGCACAGGCATGATTCACCGAGCCGGGTGTGCGTTTGGAGGGGGTGTCGTGGAGCTGACGTGCTGGTGACGTCTGCGGCACCAGCGTCACGGTCTGCACAGACCAATATCTCCACGCACACACAGCAGCAAAGCAGACTTGCATATGGAGGCCAGAGACAGGAATCAAACCAAAAAAAGGTCCTATACCTGTAATTGTTTTTTTTTTCTCGTAGGCAAACATTTGCTCATCTGCAAATCAGGTGCAGTGATACCTTGTTGCTACCTTCCAAGGGCAGAAAATACCACTCTTAACACAGAGGTAGACTCGCACAATACATGTGCTAACACCACGTACGCACACATTACATATCCTATTAGCAATCTGCACGTGACAGAGTTGACATCCAGAAGCGGTAACTGCCCATTAGGACTCCTGGCTTCCAATGCTGTCTGCATTCCAAAGACACAGCAGCTCAGGCCCGTCCATCCATCAATTAGTTCATCTCCCAGTGGTTTCTGGCATCTCCCCACCTTGGCAAGATGGTTGGAAGGGTCACACAATGTTAGAGGTTGTTTAGAAGATGACGTTAACTGAGCACTAAGCACAGTTATTATTCAAGCCACCAGGCCCTGACTAGATGCTTTGAATCCATACTCACTGAAACTGGAGGAAACTGGAACATCTCAAGTAGACTGGCTTAGGTGACACAATGCAATACAGCTAACGAGCTTTGGCAGAGTTATTTCATGTAAGGGTAGGGTTTATGCAGAACGAGAAGGTCTGAGGTCTTTCCTTTCTATTAGAAAAGTTCCCTTGTGCCCCGTATGACTGCAACCAAACCAACAAGCGGTATATATATACTGAGCAAGACAGCATATAATTAATTTATTTTTTCTTAATAATGATGGCTTTACTATTATTTGGTCAGGATCAAGATTATAAGAATGTTTCTCAAAGGAGCAGTTATCCTGCCTATCTGTTGCAAGTGTATAAATGTGAAAACAAACATCAAAAAATGTTCAATATCTAAGAGTCAAGTCATGCCAAAACCAGGAGCTTTCCTTGACCACCAGTGTGGTGTGTGAGCAGAACGTCACCACTGAAGTGGTTCCCTGCTAGCCTTGATGAATCACATGCTAGAGTTTTACCCTCCATCCAGCTTTTCCAGGCTCCTCTGGTTTCTGACAGCAGCTTATAATTGGAGCAAACCTTTAACATATAAAAAATCCAAATATCTGTAGGTCATCCTACCGCTAGGACTGAGCTCCCCTGTGGGAAAGCTGTATCTCTTATGGGATACAGCCATCTAGTTTTTTAGCCTTTACATCAGATTTTACAGAGTTTGAAATCTAGCTTCAATATAGATTGAGTTTCTAGCCTTTCTGGTTCTAAACATAACTAGAAGCAATGCTGGCTTGATCACAAATTAGCTTTAGGGGAACTCTCACATACATCTTAATGGGGTGCTGAGCTTGCTTAATGGCTGTAGAAGTAATCGCATTAAATCCTTTAAATATTCAAATCTGGCTATTTTGGGACAGGGAATAGAGCTGGGCACAAATAGGAACTTAGAATATGAAACATATCCCACAGACCACTGAGATTGCACAGATGTAATCCTGCAGTGATGCCAGTTTTTCATTACCAAACATGATGATGTTGTAACACGAAATTGTGGGTTTTTGCTTCCAACATTGACACATAGCAGAAATTGTAACACTTCCTGATCAAAGGGTGAACCATAAAAAGCAGGGCTGTTCCAGTAGGATGTGGAAGGAAGCAGACCTTTGAAGCAGGTCTAAAGTGGATTGGTTTATGACAAGAGATGTGAGGCACATAAATATATAAATATATGTCTAATGTTCTATATTATATGAACTGTCTCATCTGTAATGAATGAAATTCCACTCTGATCAATTACATAGCCAATGTTCCTCTGAAATCACTTTAAGCCATGGATAAAAGAGCCTAAATTAAGTATTTTCTCCTTGGCTGTACAACATCCTCCATAGTCCCAAATCCATTCTCCCAAGTATTAAACACTGAGCCAGGAATGTAAATCTATTCTTAATTACCTTATCACAAATATTTAATGTGCAGCCTGATTCAAGAGGGTTGTTTATAAAATTCTTGTTTGTTTGCCTTCTAATTATAAATGTTTATGATCTTATGCAATTAACTGTGTGATGCTGATGGATGGGTTGCTGAGTCAACTGAGCACCTGTTTTCTTAGATAATTTTGGCTTCCAAATATTTATAAAAGTACAAAATAACTTGTTTTCTTCTATATTTGCTGGACTCTAAATTACTTATCGATTTCCCGGTGTCAAGCTCAGGAAGCTGTAAAATTAAAAAGGGACCAAGCAGAGGGGTGGGCAGGGAGGCGTAAGTAACAGTGATTCATTTGCACCAGTGAATGGCAAGAGAAAGCACGAGTCCATCAGCTTATATCAAGCTACAGGAAGTTTAATGCTCCTATCGAAACAAATTTTGTCTGCCTGAACTAAATTATGATTGGAATTCCTAGGCTCAGCTTTGTGCACCCCCTTCGAGACCAGCCCCTGTTAAGGATCATTCTTGTTAACTGAGGTGAATCTTTTCAATTAAAGACCAGACTTAAGTAGAAAATCCTTCAGGAATAACTGTATTCTGCAAGAAGCATCTAACTAGAAGCAACAATTCCAGAAGCCAAATGCTGAGTGTGTGGGGAAGATAGCTTGCTGGTGTGAACTCTCTCTTTTCAGAAATCTGTTTGAGAATTTTGTATGGATAATAGTAGAGGCCTAATCATTCTGCACTCCTCCCAAGTTCATCTTTGCCTCTTCTGCTTCACCAAACATACTCTTAGTAGATTCTCTGTACCAGCCATCTTGCTGAGGAGGAAAACCTATGTCAATTTAATGCAAATCTATTTCGGTTGAGGCTGTTGTTTCACCCACAAAATTCCTTGTTTCTGATATTTGTGAGTTGAGGATCCTTTAGAACATGGGTAGTGGAAGACCTGTTCCTATGTTCTTAGAATTTTTTGTTTCCTGAGAGTTGAGTTATTAAGAGACATCCCAGATGGCTCTGGAATTGGAGCTGGCCTATATATGTGATGGGATCATTAGCCCTGCAGAAAAGTCTGCAAAAACAGTCTGAGCCTGATTGCACTGCCACATTAATGCGGCTGTTCTGTTTCCTGGACAAGAGATAGTATCTCAGAGTAGGGAGGAATAGGGGGAAGAGAGAGGCTAACCCAATGTTGTGCTCTGAATTAATATATGCTGAATATTGGTCACCTGTATGCGCAGAAAACCATATTGATGTCTTTCCATTGAGATGACTCTCAGTACGTATTAAACTCAGACTTCTCTGCTCTTTCACATGAGGCTTATTATTTGTGAGTGCATGCAGGGGTTTAGCCCATTGTCAGCTCTGTGGAGCTCTGCAGAGTTGAGACATGAGGGCCGACACAAGTCCAGACTGGTGATATTATCCTGGATGGAGTTATTACTTCCCAGACCCTAGAACTACTGGGAACAGTTTAATGTCCATGTCCTTCTGTTGCCACAACTAATGTGCTCTGCACACTTGATATACAGAGAGTTGGGAGCTGGAACATGATTAAGAGTAAGTATTAAGATACAGAGATGAGGCTAATATCACTGTAGGCTTTGCCTGAACCTCACAATACCTGTCCACCCCACACCATGACCCATGTGGGAAGTCTCCATACAGTGAGGAAAATGTTCTTGGTGATGAAGGAGGACACATATAAGCTGTGTGCAGGAGGGGGCATTTGCTAGAAGAGATGACATCAGTCAGGACAGAGGTAGGTTGTCACTTGCATGTCTGCACCAAGACTACTTGAGGGAGGGGCCTTCAGGTGTTGGCAAAACATGGGCAAAACTCAGAGGAAACAGAGAGACATGAGTGTGGGGATCAGTTTATATCCCACCATCCAGTGAGATTAACCTAAGCAATTATGAGCCTTCAGTTTAAGGCACCTTTGGAGCAGCAGCTTCCCAGAAAGGACAAGTAGTTCAGGTTCTGCACACTGTCAGCCCCAACCAGCGAGTGATCTTTCACCAGGACCTTCAGCCTCTATTTAACCTCCTGTTCTGTTGTTCCAACACTTGTATTGCATGTTCCTAAAAGAGATAGATAAATTCTTTGAAGCAAAAGCTGTCACTCTGCTGCTGAAGGAACTAACAGAATAAAGTTCTTGCTGACTGTGAGTGGTACAACACCCCTGCACTGTGACTTGCATTATACACAGGAGAAAAAATTCCAGCTCTTGCGAGGTGCTCTGTCCTCCTCCTCGTAAAGACTGACCTGACATCAGAGCCAGCGTCTCTCATTTCCCACCTTCAGCAGCTCTTTGTCCCTTCTGTTTCCTTCCAAACACAGTTTCACTTTAGCCAGATGGCTGCCAAGCTTCAGCCTTTTTCTGCTTCTTTCATTGCTGGGTTTGAAGGGCAGATTATGGCAACTGTGATCAAAGCTTAATATTTGCATCCACAGGAGCAGTGTCTAAGTCCAAGGCAAACTAGTCCTGGGAAATAACACTTTTACTGATGGCCTTTTCCTTTAATGACATCTTGACTGAACACAAACCCTCCCCTCCCTTTTTGTGGATTCTGTCGTCCTTTGTAGCAGTTTCCAATTTCCCCACCTTTGTTTCCAGTGTTCCTGCAGCTCATCCCTCACTTATCTGTTTGCCTTAATCTCATCCTATATGATCAGTCCTCACCCTATTTTTACCTTAACCTAAGAACAGAAAAATTGTTGTACTGCTTCAGACAAAAGTCTGTTTATCATAGTGCCCTGTCTACAGAAGTGGTTAAGGCCAACAGAATGTTTTCTTGATGGGCTCTACATGCCATAAAGGACATCCCCAGTCACAGATGGGCCTCTTAGGCTCAGTTTTAGTCCCTAATCATAGGCCTCTAATGCGGTACAAAGACTATACTGACTTTTGCTGTGTTCTGTATTTGTTCAAGTTATGTTGCCCTCCATATTCTGAGTTTTTATAATCCCTGTGAGATTGCTGTGTTCCAAAATGCTTTAGAAATAACCATGAATCTCAGTCTTATGCCAGCATTGCAAGTATCTCACTGGGCATGTGGGAGATGAGTCACTGAGCTCCCAGTGGACCCTTCTAAAACATACTGCTTTTCAATGCAAAGTACTGCACTCCCTGTACTTTGTCCATCATTAACAATGCAAGATAGTCCTTGGTGATAAACCTGGATGAGAGAGTCAGAGGGATCTTTTCAAGGAACCATGGGCTTGGATAGGGGCATCTAATACCTGGAATCCCTCTGCACTGAAGTGGGGCCAATTCCAGGTAAATTTGACAAACTCCTTAAACACCCTAACATGTTCTTTAAGTCTACTTGTGGCCAAGACTTAAGGCTGCAAAACACCACTCAGCAGAGAATGAGGAATAGGCTGAACCAGGCAGAGAGGAGCTAGCATTCACCATCCTGACTCTCATCCATCATCTCCAGAATCTTTCCAGTTTGACCTCCTTCATCTACAAGGGAGGTCCCAGACAGAGTGCAGGGCCCAGAGCAGAGAGGGGAAGGATCAGGACTGTACACCCAGCCCTTCTTGCAATACACTGAGGGACCAAACTGACCTATGTTGTCATAGCTTTGCCATCTTGTTTCCAGAGACTGATTTCTCCTTCCTAAGCATGACGTTCACATTTTGTTTTATTGAATTTCATCTTGTTGATTTCTCCAACTTGTGAAGATTATTCAAATTCCAATCTGAACCTCCAGAGTGTTTACCAAGCTTGATGTCATCTGCAAATTTTATAATTTTATATAATTTTATAATTGCACTTTGTATTTCATCATCTAAGCCATTAATAAAAATTACTGAAGAAAGCAAGAGTCCCAAATGGTCCTGCTTAAAAGATATTCCCAGTTTAACAGTACACCCCTGACAGCTACCATGAAAGCCTTTTTTTAATGTTACACACCTGCCTCTTAATCGTTTCCTATGGACCACATTTCTGTGTTTTGTTGAGCAGAATTTTCTGTGAAAGCATCAAAACATTGTTCGAGACAGGACGTACTAAACTGACTGCTTCCTCTTTAGCCACTAGAAGGGCTACCTCATAGAATATGGTTATCTGCTAGCGCTGAACATTTGGTCATTTAATGTTTTCTTCTAATATCTTTCTATGAATCAGGGTTAAGCTGATTTGCTCTTCATCTCCTTGATCCTCAGCTTCCACCTGCTTTAATGATAGGGATTATATTTAAAGCTAGATACCCAGCTTGCATTTTTTTCCAGCTGCCTGGCACCTCCTGCATCAAGCTCCTCATGATAAAGTGCTCTTGGGTCAGAGATTGTTCCTTCAGCTTCCTCTGGAAGTTCATTAGGATGTGCTGCCAAGGACACAGCTAACTCATCTAAATATTTTTGAATCTGTTCTTTTCCAATTCTGCCCTGGGCTCCTTTCTCCTCATTAAAATTACTGTAGTTAAGTTTTGAAGCCTGAAACAAGGGCAACATTTAAGGGTTTTTTTTTTGCATCAAATATTATTTGAGTTCTTAGACTTGCCTTTTCTCCGTTTACTTTATATGTATTTGTGGACCTGTTTGTTGTTGCCCTTTTTTATCTCTGGATGGTCAATCAGGGGCTCAACTCCCTTACTCTACTCCTCCATCCCTATGTGATTCCTAGGTGCTTGTTATTAGCTGCATGCCCTTTTTTTCTTTTATTTGACTTCAGCTTCTGATTTTGGGTCCTCAAAGGCCTTTTCATGCAGCCTCGGTGCTGCCTTCCCACGCTTCTGAGCTTTCTCCTGCACAAGCACAGTTTGCTGTTGTGCTTTTAATATCGCCCCTTTTGGCAACTGCGGGCTGTATGAGGCTCTTTTATCCTTCAGATTCTCTTCCCAAGAGATACTCCCTGCTCTGGTCCCCTGAGGCTGCCCACTTTTCTGGAGTCCATTATCCTCATATCACACTTTCCTGCAGCTCAGGGATGCTTTCTTTGCACAATCACTTTTATGAGAACTACCGGTAAATTCAGATTTTCAGACAGTTCTTTACTTTCAGCCAAAATCAAATATGAAATATCAACTCCTTCATAATCGGCTCCTCTGCCTTCTAGATTATACATTTTCTTTTCCCCAGCATGTTTCAAGATCCTAGTGAATGGTTTATCCTGCATGCAGGAATTGTTCAGGTAGTTGATGACCTGGGACTCCTTTAGTCATTTCTGGTAGTTTTGCTAGACATTGGGCCAGTGAGCAGAAAACCTGTAGTCAACAAGAAGTACAGCAAAGGTCTGCTCTAGTTAGTGCTGGAACTGTGCAAGGAGGATGTGCAGACTGCAAAATGTCCAGCATCAAAATGTAAATAGTATAAACTGCAAACCTGAATTCATAGTGATTTGAGCTTGAGTGAATGCTTAGCACATGGAAAAAAAGTAATTAACTGATCATAATCGTGCATTTTGCTATCAATCATTCTTCATGCACATATTTTATTTCTGAGGGGAACTAACTAAATATGCACAGGGCTAAGCTGTGTCTTGGCTTGGCTGAACTGGGTGGTTGCATGGTTGGACCCTGCTGGCTCTTGTTGATCACTGCATGATGTGGGCCCTCAAGGAGACCATGAATTTAAGGAAGTCAAACCCCTCCTTTTCCTCACTATGCTTTCAGTCTATTTACTGTAGTGGGGCTCCACTGCTACCCAGCTTTCACACTGATGTGTTTCTCATGTAGTGAGACCTCTGTGGTCAGAAGCATTGGCTGGGCACAGCTCTCACCCACGTATGCATAGAGAATTTCTTGCAGCTGTCTTGATGAGATATTTTCTGGAAGTATAGATTTTGCCTGATATAATTTCCTTTCTTTAGGATCATTCATAGCCTGCCAAGGCTGGACTCCAAGCCTTCATTTTCCGATTATGTTTATTGTGGCTTGGCCTCTTAATGCAAGCTGGGGTTCAGGGATGACTGTGCCTCCAAACATCCTCAGCACCAGGCGTGCCCACAAAGGCAACAAGAGCCCTTCTCTTCCCTTGCCTCCTCTGCTCCATCTGGCAGAGCTGCAGGAGCAGCAGGTCCCATCTGAGAGATTGCCTAGACTAGCCCTCAAGCTCTGTGCAACCATTAACACCCATCCTCAGACTCAGCAAGAGCCTTGCTCAAGGAGAGATGACTCCAGCATGTCAGGACTGCCAAGGGTCACCACAGCTGCTGCTCCACCAGGCAAGCGATCACTACTGCCCTCACCCTGTTCACTGCTGGGATGGGGTGTGAGGGGGCTGTGGAAAGAAGGTGGCTCTTTCATGAAATCCTCCTGAGGCATCTGCTGGGCTGCTCGGCCTGGCAGCTGGGAGCCTTTCTCCCCAGAGCAGCACTGTGATTTCACAGAATCCTGCTGTGTGATGGCAAGAGACGATTTCCAAGCCATGACCTTGCAACGTGTCATGCATTTATATAGTGTCTTTCTGATGCAAGTCTGCTGAAGTGATTCTGTGCCCATGGGATGCTACAGGTTGCCCTCAGTGGCAGCAGCAATCCCTCCCCCACATACACAGTATTTGTAGCTGGGGAAGGAGGAACATTTTATCCAGGGGGATCTACTGAGCAGACAGAGGGGGACTGGCTGCCAGGGGGCTTGCACAATACATGGGAGCTAAAGGCAATGGGATGTAGGAGCAACGGGAGAGTTTTGTAGATGTCAGGCAGATGCCCCCACATTCCTCTACACATGAGTTGGACTTTACTGATTAGACCCAAAATGAGGAAAAAGCAGCAAAATTAAGGAGCTGATAGGATGTGTCCAAGAGACAGGAAATTTCTTCTCACTCGTCTCTCACACAGGGTTTGTTTGGAATGGGAAAACGGCCTCAGTGTCTGCAGGATGCCATCTGTGCCAGAGCTGCAGGAATGACCCCGGTAACTGCACACAGCAAACCATCACTTTAGAAATGACACAGTATTTTCTAAGTGTATGAGCTACCAACTACCACAACTTTCTCCTTTCCTGCCCCGACTCACGCTTTTACTCCCTGCCTCAAATCTGGGACAAAGTAAAAAAAAAGAGCTAAAAAAAGATAAAATAAAACCAAGAGGAAGGCCTTGTTCAGGAAATAGATAAACAATAAACAAAAGCACTCCAATAAACCAATCTGGCTGTGAACAGCTACAACAAAATGGATGTTGTGCCCTTAAGGGCTCTCATACTCCCCTAGTATTTAATTCATAGCACATGATAAAGTAGAGGATTAAAGGGCAGTGCCTAACTATGCAGGCGGCAATAAATGAGACTCTTCTTGTATAAAGCAAATAAAAAAGACAAGAGCCCCAGCAGTGGAACAGCCTTGCTTCTGAATTGTACATCTCCAGCAGTCTTCTTCATACCCATTACTGTGTCTACCCATTACTGTGTCAATATAGGAGGGATGGGAATTAGAGAGTTTTTCTATATATCCCCTTATTTTCTTAAAGTTTCTCCTCTTTGCTGTATAACTAGGATTTTCTCCACAGTTTTAAAATGGAGAAGACAACCACATCCCACACCTTGAAATGACTTTGTGCATGAGAGATGAAAGAATCAGTTGTGGGCATGTTAGGTACTCGTAGGTTTAAAAGAAGAGAGCAGAAAGTCATTACAGACTTAACTAAACTGGCCAAATGTGTACCCTGATCTCCCTGTGGTTTTATGGGTCGTTTCTGCCCCTAGGTTTCCAGATCTTCCTGACAGAAGTTAGAGGAGATGGCAGCCATCTTGGTGGCGATGGGAAAAAGGATAAAGCTTCCACTTCCTTGTGCTTACACCATGGCAGCCACTCCTCCAGACCCAGCTCCTGAACCTTCCCTATCCTATTACTAATGGTAGTTTGTCCGAAGCGCTGCCTTTGCGGACAGGCAATGTCCTCTGGGGACATCCATTTACAGACAAAGCTGGGCAAGAGCACTGTTTTGTGTGGGCCTTTGAAATCCACCTTCATACCTGCCTGGAGTGAAACTTGGAAAAAAAATATGTTGTGCCGCAAAATAGAGGTATGCATACGTGTTTCCAGACAGATCAGAATGTTTCATTTTGACTTGATTTTTTTTCATGTTGTATTCTAATTACGATGCTGAATTTAAAATACTCAGCATGAAAAGTCATTTCTAAATGCCAAATCAGAATGATTTGTTCGATAGTGATCAAAATATGACATTTAGCTATTGAAGGTTGACTGCCTCCTTCTCTGGTTTTATTAGGAAATGAAGTTCTGGAGGAAAAAAAAAGTGGATCTAGTCTCACAGTATTTCATTTTCCAAGGAGCTGCAGGCTGGTTTAGAATGATCCCTCCAGGCTGCTCTGAGTAGACAAGCGCTTTCCCACTAACATCCACCCATTGAGGACTGGTTGGGAAGGACAGAAAGGTCAGTACAGACTACCCTAAACCGGCCATCCAGAGAGTAATCTAGGACACACACTAAACTAATGTACCTGGGAGCACCTCAGAAGTCACAGGTGGGAATGTGCGTTGTGATTTTTGCTACCCCTTCGCTGGAGTGTGATGTGATCCTTCCCCTCTGCCTGGTGTGATGGCAGCCCAAGAACATGAGGCAGAAGGGACTCCTGGCGCTCTTTGCCCAGGACCTTCAGATGGATGAATGTGGTCCTGGGACACACCACAGAGCCCTCTTGCCTCTCAGTCTTCTCATGGCCTTTGTGTTTCACCTGGAGTGCCTGCTGTAACCCCACTCATCCCCAAGTGCCAGTTCTGAGTTAATTCAATACTTCCTGCTGGCATGAGGAAAGTGCTTGCAAAAACAGCCTACCCTCAGCCAGGAAGGGGAGACTGGTGTTTCACGGGCAGATAAAATGCCATGGCCCTGCCTTACATTAAACTAGCAGCAAATGGCCCAGGGCAGATGGTTTGTTGACCGCCTTTCACCACAGTGTGGCAGCTAGCCCTGCAAAACCTCCTTGCCACCATCCTCCTGCCATTTGTATCATCTCTTTCAGCTCTTCTCCCCAAAGCATGGTGCAGTATCTGTGCTGCTGCTTTATCCTCCACAGCTGCAACAAAAATGTTAATTCCAGCCCCCAGATTTCAGTAAGATTATGAGGAGTCGTTCCTTTTAGGTGCTACAGCCTCCCTTCTCTGCTTCCCTTAAATGTCCCTGTAACTCCTACTTCACCCTCTCCATTCAGATGTCTTCACCTCACACACAGCAGCACTATTCGAAACAAAGAAAAGAATAATGAAGACCAGAGTTACTGTTTCTTTTTGGTATTGTTGTTAGTTCTTGTGTCTGTGAGTATTTATGTCCTGCAAGTGATCCATCACTAGGCAGGATCACTGGAACGGCAACACTTTCATCTTCCTGTTCTGGGAATACAAGTTGCTTTCACTGGAGTTGACAATTTTTTGAGGTTACAATGTCCAGTTAAGAGAATGCTGATTCAGACTGAAAGTGGTAGGCAAGAACTCATATGCATTTATGGGGTCAATAAATGCTGAATTGAGGAGAATGAAGGCAGTGAAAGAAACTGCAGCAAAGGGAGCACTAGGCCAGTCCAGCAGATCTGAGGAGGAACTGAACTTTGCAGATCAGTGATGTGGCCACGGTTGAGCAGAATGAAGTATCCCACTGGCATAGTAAATGTCCAGGCCCTTGTTTCTGGAGGCTTCATGCAACAGACTGCTCCATGCTGGCCCTGCCTGAGAGTTGTTGCTGTGGGTTTGTTGCTAGCTAGAAGTCTCTGCATTTTGTCTTCCATGAAGATAAAGTGCTGGCTGGACTAATGGATGCATTAACCATGACTTTATTTCTTTATTTTATTATCTTTTATAATAAATAACTTCATCAAACACTACCTGGCCATACCTTCCAAGCAAGGAAGGACTTTCCCATGGTTTCATCCTTGATTACAGAATTGTCTCCTCTTGGTACAGCCACGGTGGCCTGCCACAGAGCACAGGCTCTCAATTCCAGGAGTAGCATGAGTGCTGGGAAGGCAGCTGGGGAATCACAGCCTGGCACAGAGCTCAAGGACATTTTCTGTCCTTGCTAAACAGCATAATATCATCTAGGTAGCTGGTGCAGGAGATCCTACCAGCTGCCTATAAGGGAATCTTTTGTTGTGATACAGAATCTATAGCAGGAAGGTGTGAGTTACTGCCTCTGCTCGTGTACTGAAACATAATCCGGAGATGTTAGGTACTTCCAGGTTCTTAGTAACATGGTAGCATAATTCTGATTATACCTCACCTTGCTTTAAAGCACAAGATTTAGGCAGTTCACAAGCCAGAAGGATTTTTTCCCTCCTCAGAAAATGTTAATTATGCTGCCTTCATTAATTGCTAAACACATTGATCCACTGGAGCAGAGAGCACCATATGGTTTTTCATGACAAAATACATCTTTGGAGCCCTGCTGCAAAAGTGGAAGCTATGAAGATAGATGTGGCGAAGGACCATGGAGTGAAGGGACACATGTAAAAAATCGGTGTTTCTCTGGCTGTGCTGGAATCCAAGGCCCTAACTCTGAAAAAAAAAAAAGGAAAGCATTCATATCTGGGCCCAAACAGTGTGGCTTTTTGCTGAGCACCTTCTACAGAGAGCAGCCAGAACTGCATTGGAGTTCAATACTCACATTGTGCCCCTGCTGAAATATCCATGGGTGAAAACAGCACATGCACGCACTCCGGCTGGCCCCTTTTCTCTCTTACTGAATAATCAATGCAGCATTAGATAAAAATAGTCCCCATCTTTCAGGAGCAGAGGGGCTGCATGTCTTGGCTTTGTTGAGCATCCAGCATTCCTGCCAAGACATCAGTCAGCAGATCAGGCCTTCTTGTGCTTCCCTTCTTGTGCTGCTGGCCCACATGCAGAGCCCAGAGTGACTGGTTCCTAGGGACAGTTTCTGCCCCGTGGGGTTGGCAGCCTCACAGCTTGCCTGGTCTCCACTGTTCCTGTTTCCACACACCCCTTGCAGCTGATTTACCAGATATATGTTGGACATGCATTGTGGATGCAATCCAAGATTTACAATGGAAAAAAGGGCATTGTCTGCCTGCTCGGCTGGTAGCACATGGATCTCATCACTCCAGTTAGCTCGAGGTAGCTATGGAAAACTGTAGGGACCTTAAACTCTGAGGAATGAGGCAAGAGGAGACTGTAAGACAAGCTAATGAGGAAGAGGTAATAGACTCTAACACAGGTGGGGAAACTTCAGTCCATGTTTCCCACACTGGCCTGCTGATCCCTGTCCTGACTCTACAGCCTAACTAGACCCCGTGAGTTGCTTTATCCCCATGAATCAAGGGAAAATAATTAGGACATGGGGTTTTTCAGAGCACGATGCTCAGAGACAGGCATCTCCCCTTTCCCCTCTGCTTTCCACAGAAAAAGCAGAGTGTTCAGACCAAAGAGTGGTTTTATAGGCAGGAGAAATAAATAAAAAAAAAAGCAAGGAAATATCAGTTATGAGGTTGTGTGCAGGAAAACACAGTGTCGTCCATAATACCCTTCTGCCAAACAACTGCATGATCAGATGCTGCACAACAGCCTGTATAGTGGCCAGGAGAGGTAACAGAAGAACATCCCCTCTCGGTCGTACTGACACACGCAGGGCAGAGCTGTCCAGCCTCACCATCATGGAACTGTCTTTCTCCCTCCTGGCTGCTGGCTCCATTTTGGCTGCTTTCTGAAAGAAGCCTCCCTGACTGCAGGGACACCTTGGTTATGTCCAGTTTCACACAGACATACTGGGATTGGTTCATAGCACACATGGCCATCCTGCTTGCAGACCCTTCTGCTTCTGTTTGCAGGCACACTGGTCAAGCTGTGTGTCAACAGGGTGGCAAACAGTGCATTAAGATGAAGGACGTGGAAGATTGTGCATATTCTGTATTTTCTCATGGGTCTCCTCTAAGTATGCTGAAGCTACTCCTAATTGCTGTTTGGGTTGGTCTCAACCTTCTCCTCCAAAGACATTCACTCAACTTCTCTGCCTTGTGCTCTGCATTGAATGTCATCAAGTCAACATGTGTTTGGTGCTTCCCCAGAGATTATTCTCTACTACTATAGCAATTTTTCCTACTTTCTACCACAGGAGACAGTAAGACCTTAGACACAAACATCTATTTTCCTCTGGAAGATCAGATCATCCATACAGATGAAGACCAAGACCTTGAAGACACTTAACTTTCTTTTTTTCACTTTATTTTGTTGGGATTTTGGCTCCTAAATCATTTGGATCCAAGTGACCTGGCCAGAAAACACTCTGAAGCTACCTTGGTCTGGCATCTCCCCAAAGCAAAAAGTCCATTTATAATGAAACCACATTAGTTTTGGCAGGAAGCTTGAATTGTGACCATTTCAAGGAAGCTCCATTAATTACCGTTCCCATTGCACTATGAAAGATCAAATGCTGTGGATCAGTTTTAATTGGCTATTGATTTCTTATGTTATTACCTACAGTTGTGCTGAGATGCCGTCAGACGTACTGGATGCTTTTGATTATTCTTGCTGGCAGCTGGGATTAAAACCAGTGGGCACACACTTCCTGGTCTGTAATGGATTGCCATGGTGTGCCAACAAAAATCGTTGGCAGGATGAATGGTCCTGCTTTGCTTGTCTCTTGTGCTATTGAGCTGCAGTGCAGTTACTGTTGTGAAGGCAAATACCTCAGGGACCGACTGCCAAGGAAAGCTTCAAAGAACACGAGGATTTAGTGCTTACGAAAGTGAGCAACTGACAGCACCAAGGCAGGGGTGAGTCAGAGTACGAGGAGTGGATGGGCATGGGCAAATCAACAGTTACCACCACGCAGTGATCCAGGGAAAGGCACATCAAGTTGTTGCTTGCATGGCTGGGGATAACCCCCCCAGCATGCCAATCAGATGGATGCCCATGTGCGAGCGCACCCTGCACTGCCCACACAAACCACAACAGCTACAGCCCTGCATGCAGAGCCTGCTAATTGCCCTCCTGAGATGCAGTTCCCTCTCAGAGTATATCTGGCGCTTTCCTTAGCCTACAGTGTGACATGCTCTCATTAGCTGGCAGAGTTCCTCCTTGTTTAACAGGAGATTGTTTCCTATCCTCCTGACCCCAAATGACACTTTAATCTACAAACACTGACTTTCCCTAATTGTACCTTGACGGAGAAAGAGGCAAACTCCTCCTTCCCCCTCCAAGGACTGCTATTTAATTAACAGGCAGGTATCTCTCAGGATTTGCAGCCCAGCTTTAAGCTGCCAGTACCTCAGGTCTGTGATGACTCACTCCACATTCTTACATATTGATACCTGTATTTTTGCTAATCCCCTCTATGTCAGTTTGCTGGATTTACTTCTTGTGGTCCCATAGGGAAAGCGTTTATTCCGAAGAACTGTCCACATCTCCCTTTTCATTCACTTCCTGGATAGTGAGCTCAAATATTTATGTTGTAGATACCTTCATAGCAGAGCAATACCTATGTTGGATCTGTCACCAGAATCTAGTTCAACCCGGCTCAAATATCTGCAGTATAGACATGCCTATGGATAGCACACATGAAAGAGGGAAGTAAGAGTCAAATACTGGACTGTCTGGATATCAGGAAGGCCGCTCCTCCTTCCCAAACCAGGATCCAGTCTCACCAATCCATTCCTGACAGATGTTTTTTCCACTAGTTCTCAAAAGTCAGGAGACTTTCACAATTCCCAAGCAATCCTTTCCAGGGCTTCATGCCTTCCTGTTATACGTGTGAGAGCAATGGGGAGATGAGTGTTGAAAAACCAGCTTGCATATCTTGTTCAGAGGTGTATGGCTTCTGATAGCAGAGGGTGTCAGAAGCTCATGATGATGAACAGATTCATTTCAATTTCATTTGGTTTTTGTTTCGATAGTGGATGAATGGATAGCAAATGGTTATCTCTTATAGCTGTCTTTGCTAAGCATGTTGGGATCTAAAGAAATCCAAATAAAACCAGTTTGTTACTGCTCTAGGTGACCCTGCGTTTGCAGGAGGGTTGGACTAGATGACCTCTAAGGTCCCTTCCAACCTTACGCATTCTATGATTCTATGAATGTTATAGTTTGAGAGTCAACTCAAGACCTCTGAATTTTAATTAATGGATCAATACTCTCTGAGTCAACAACTCTGTTTTGAGAGCTTATTATGGAGAAGATCTCAGACTTTCTCAGATCACATGCAGCTCAAGCAAAGATCAGGAGCATCAAATGGTCCGCGCAAATCCCACATTTTCATATGTACCTGAGGGAATTGTATGTGCAAGTGAGCACTTGTGCTCCCACTTTTGACTCCACATTGGAAAGAGCAGTGTTGCCATGTCATTACCTAAATTGTGGCAAATTGCTACCTAAATCCTTTGATGAGTGGGAGGGACTTGGCAGAGAGGGGATCACACAGAGCAACTGAGGGGCAGTATTTCCCCTTTGGCAGCAGTCAGCATCTCTGGTGTCTTCTCCAGCTTTGAAACTCTAAGGTGTCAGACTGTGCCTGGCTGAGCACCTCTAGTGACAGGGTGTGCAAACCTGCCTCATGGACAAATATCACTAGCTCTTCAATGAGAAATCCAGGAAGTTGGAGCTAGCAGGGACTGCAAAGGAGCTGTACCTTCACACACTTGCATTTTAGTAAATACCTCGCTTTTCAAACATCTACCCCTCTGCCAGGGAAAATGAAGTGCAGGGGGGAGAAACAATTGGAATTCACATAATTAATGTAGGACCTACAGCATAATATTCTGCATAAGCTTGCCAGCCAGCTTGTTATCAAACAAGCGACCAGTGCATGTTACATTAGCTGACAATGAGAAGTATAGCAGAACTGAATGTATTTACTGCTCTTTCCCCATCACTGAGCATTGCTTCATTCCTAAATCTTTCCCATCCACCCACGGGCTGGAAAACAAAAGGGGAAAAGGGACTGGAGAGTGCAGGAGAAACCAAAATGCACAGACTGTGCTCTGGTATTTCAAGAGCTGTTGTCACTGCAATTATCCATGAGAGGTTTTATCCTGAAGTTGCAGAAGTGGAACTAAAGCCTGGGGAGGGATAACAACAGGCTCTGGGCCACGCTAACAGTTGGGAGCAGAACTCTGAATCTCCAGAGCCGGCTTTGCCTGACTGTGATCAAAGACATTGCAGGAGGCTGCAAGGTTTGGGAGAAGTATAAACAGAGGGAAAATAACTGTTCCATAGTGAGGAATTCACTGTGAGTCTTCTCTGGAGCTGGCATTGCTGCATCCACTGCAGTCAAGGAAACCTATAATTAATAAGGAATTAAACCCAGTTATTGAGTTCCCTTTGATCCACCCCATCTGCTGACCTGACCTGATCTCTCTGCAGGACAAATCAGCCTTTTGACCCTCTGAAATCAGCAGGGCTGTGGAGATGTCACTCAGAAGAAAGACCTGCCTGTATCAACAGCCAGGGAGTCACAGTTCTCCATGAGGATGTAATTTGTCACTCTGTTCAACCTGTGCAGAAGAGGAAGAGGAGGGGGAGACAGGTAGGAGAGAGAACAACCCATCTCAGTCTAGCACTGCGTAGAGCTGCCCTTCCTCTCCACTGCAGAGGAGTGAGCAATAGCAACCAATATGTATTGTGGCTGCATTGCGCAGGGCTATTGATACGAGAAGGTTTTACATGGGGAAGGGGCAGAGGGCTGGCTTTGTGCATATACTGATGTTTCTAGTGAAATGTATACAATGGCTCTGGTAGTCCTCCAAAAAATCACCTTTCCTGGCTGAACCTGAGTAGGCTTTCTGGCATTACAAGCAAACATGGCTGCATATGACAAGTGGAGCCATCTCTGGTGGACACTGCTCTGAGGTGTTGAGCAAGTGAAGCCATGTATGGACATGTCAACTCATTCTATCTGGACTCCTTCGGACTTCCTTTTGAGGATATGGCTCACTGGGACTTCTCAACTGTGCAGGAAAATCTGTAAGAGAAACCCATGACTGAGAGATATCTGACAAGGGGATGGCCACTTGCTCTTTGGTTGTTCTCAGTTTAGGGCACTAAGCTTAAGGATGATGATGCATCAGTAGGATTCAAAAGAGATTTCTTGCCTCCAGAGCAGTTTGAGAGGATAAAGAGATGTCAGGGTTTTTTTTTTTTAAAAAAAAGAAAAATAAATAAACAACCTGAAATACAAATGTGTCTGCCTGGTTCCCCTTCAGTTCACAGCTGGCATGCTTTGTTCTCCACCAACCATGTGGGAGGATTTAGCTCTATTGACAGATGAGCTCATCAGTTCCCCTCAGCTCTTGAAGCTTTATCAAAGCCGGCTAATTGTTTTACTGGCATCTGCCCTGGCCAAGGCACCCCACTGCTATCATCAGCCAACAAGGTGGCACACACATGCACGCTGCACCAACATAGGCTTCATTTGGTTTTCAGTTCCAATCCCACTGACAAGAGGATGTCAACACTGGCTATATTTACCAATACAGATGATGTTCTCTCACCTGCCTTTGACACTCCTCATTCCTGAAGACATGTGACAGCTCTACCAGCACCTCATGGAGAAGCAGGATGATCTCTGAGGGCCAAGCTCAGGTCTGATTACCAGCACAGAACTGGCGACAGTGGGAAGAATTGGTCTGGGTTTTGACAGGCCCAAGCCTGTCCAAGCTGGATCCTGAAGCCAACCGCCATTTTAATCCAGACCCTGAGGTGTATTGTTAAGATCTATCTCCTTATGACTGGATTTGTTTTACTTCTGTACCCTCATTTCACCAACTACTGGGTTGTGATACAGTCTGTACTGCTTTTCCTGAAGGTAGAACTGGAAGCTGTGCTCTTTTTCTCGGGAGTTCTATATACAAATACTAATCTGACAAGTCAAGAGAAATGGCTTGTCCCACTGAGCTTCTGGGATTTATACCTTCTGCATTTACAACAATGACGGAGGAAACATGTCACAAGTACCTCTACGGGATCCTCTTTGCTTCCTGGTAGTTTCACTCAAATCAATGCTACCTGGTAGCTTGTGCTTGGCTGGACAATGCTCAGGAACACATTTGGAGATGGGTGATGTTTACCAGACTGTTCTGTTAAATGCCACACTTCAGTGGCCTGGTTTGCTGGGTGCCATCAGAGATCACCAGCTATATCCCACCTTCTGGCAAGCCTTCATTGAGGTCAGAGCCTTAGGTCTTGGGGAGACAGTGCTGCACCCAGACTGGCTGCGGGCAGGCCCACACCCCGACCTCTTCCCACAGCTGCCTGGCTCAGAGCTGCTCAGTGCAGAGGTTTCTGTCCCTCTGACAAATGTCCTGGGCTTGGCCTTGACTTGGGCTACTTGGGATTTGCAGCTCCAGAAGGGGCAGCTACCCATGCCAGGCAGAGATGCTGGTCTGAGGAGCGAAGCATCTGGGCCCAAACCAGGCCTTGTTGTACTTAAATGGGACACTTCTTAAGCTACCTATTTCCGAAGGGAAAGGAGTGTCATTCCCAATGTCAACGGTCTTAGTCCATGGCCTCACACTTCCCAACTCTTTGTCCTCCCAGACCTCCTCTCTCTCTGAAAAGAAATTGATTTCCCTGGTTTTACTCTCAGTGTGATTGTGCAGTTGCTACAGGTCCCTCTGCCAGCCTGACCAAGGAGATACCTCGGGGCTACAGAGATGAGCAGAGAGCACTGTAAAAAAGATGCCACAAGAGCACAGAGGAAGAAAAGCCAAGGGTTCAATCCGAGCAGAGCTGTACAGGCTGGCTCTCCATATGCTATTTCCCGCTCGCTTCTGGATGTGAGAGGGCAGGTGACATCTGCCGTGCCAGGAGATGCATTCACCCACCTATACAGACAATGTCCATGAAGCCATACATTCCATAGCAGATCTGGAAGAGCAGGTCCTGGCGCTGCCATTTGGCCGAAGGACTGAAGGTCGACCAGATGAGCCACGAGATACTGGCGATGAGGAAGAGGGAACCCAGGATGGCCGCTGCTATCTGAACCTTCTCAATGACTGTCAGAGAGATGGCTTGCCACTGCAAAGGGAGGCAGGGGGACAGCAGAAGGGACAAGTGGGAGGGAGGAGGGAAAAAAAAATAAGAGAGATTAGTTACATGGCTGATTGTTTTACACCATGGTAGTTTGGAGATCCCAGAGAGCACCAGCAAGGATCGGGAAAAAAAATAGCATCCCCACATCAGTGGGTCTGTGATGGTCATCACAAGCCAGGATATCAGTTGTTACCTGTAATGGAGGCCAAGCAGCATCCTGGGGCCACAGCATCCCATTGCTGTGAGGGACCTAAAGACCTGAGCTGTCTTTTAGAGGTCTCCCGTGTAAGTCAAAAACTGGTTTCTGTGCCACTTTTTGTGAGATCCGACTGAATCACAACACTAGGTAGGATCTCACTGAAGCAATGCACACCCCATAAAACATGTTACAAATAGCACGAGTTACTATGGTCAGGACTCTTTGCCTTTAGGGCGATGACACATTCAGGCTTTGTTCCAAGGTAAACAGCAATACTTCTTCCTCAGAAGAAGAAAAAAATACAAATAACTCCTCCAAATCCATTAATCCATTCATTATGTCAAATATCTCTGTATAACCTACAGTACAAATATCCTGAGTCTGGACTCCTCATAATAAGTCCTACCTACTTGTATTTACAGTGCTAAGAGGATGGTCCTGTAAAATAAAAAGCTGAAATTGCTTTCTGTAAAAGGGGACATGGTCCACGGCTGCTCTTGCAAATCAGAACTCAAATGCCTCAACGGACTGGGGAGAGATAGTCCCTTCTGGCACTGAGATATGTAGGCCACATTTAGCTGTGAGTCACATGCCCTTGAAATCTCTGTGGGATGGGCAGAAGTATAAATCAAGGTGGAATTTAGCCTCTTGCAGGTAGAGAGGATTGAAAGGAACTGAAAAGCTTTAGCATGGATTCAAGCCCTTTTCAGTGTCTCTGTGAAGTGGTAACTCTCGAGAGCCCTGAGCACCCTGCCTGGCTGTCAAACATACGCTAGGACAGCAGGGTCACCTGTCAAGCCCTGTGTCATCCCCTCAGAGAGCAAGAAGGGAGTTCAGTTGCTGGCCCCCTCTTTAATGGCTGCTGCTTCAGGAGAGCCAAGGTCAACCAGGAACTACCAATATTTTGGGGCTGTGGGCAAGACCTTGAATCCTGCTCAAAGACCAAAAAGGATAATAGGAGACCCCATGGTGCTGGGGCAGGCACCATGACATTGCCACAAGTCTAGAGACCAAAACCCCTAGCTGGATGCACCCCTTTCAAAAGGTTGTCTTTGGAGAGGAACAGATGAGAGTGTCAGTCAGATGCTGATGTGTGCAGTTGCTCAGTGGTGAGCTGAAGTGTCCACCTCTGCCAGCTTTGGTTCTTGGCTCACGTCCTGCAAGGGCATACAGCCTTCAAGTCAGTTGTCGGGGATTTGTGGTATCAGTGAGGTGGGTGCTGCCAGCTTCTCTCTTAGTTGGCCACAAAATAATATAGCCATAAAGCGCCTGAGCAGACTGCATCCTGCTGAGCCAGGCCCAAGCTCTACTGATCGTGGTCTCCATCCTGCCATACACTGCAATGGCTGGGTCAGCCACATACAAAACACAGAACACTGAGGACATACAGTAACCAGGACAAACAGACTATTCCTGCTCTGCCCAAAGACCCAGCCTGCTCCATACCTTCACCAAAGGCAACCACAGCAGTGGCCCCTTCATGCCATGAGGAACATGAGGTAGTGAACAGTCCTCTTTCAAGGGTTGGGAGCTTAGTGGTGCATATATAAGCACCACCAAGGCCAGATGCTGGAGCCTCAAAGAGATGCACAGCCACACAACTCCTCTCAAGTCATGAGACAGAGCAAAGGCCAGGGGCAGGGGCCAAGAGACTAAGAGGCAATGGATCTCCTGTCATCTGTTTCTCTCAAGGCAGGATTCCAAAGAGGGAACAGCAGCTATACAGTCTTCCCACCAGCTCTTTCCAGCTTCATCCTCACAAGACTGTAAACAGACACATGGCAAATCAGCTTCTGGTATCAGCTCAGAGCTCCAGAACTACCACTAAGGAGAGATTGGGTATGTGGGTCAATTTATACTTTCACCTTTGAAGCTTTCTCCAGACCTTGTGTCCCTTTCCACTAGCTCTGGCAAATATTGAAGAAGCAGGAATGTTTTCTGTATCTAGTGCTACATGCTAAGGTTTTACTGCTAGTCACTCCTGCTGATCCATGTGTGGCTCTGCCAGCCAAATCATTCTGCATCATTTCTCTCTCGAGAAGAGGTAATGGACTGGCCACTCACCGTCTGTCTGGCCAACTGCAAGGCCTGTGGCAGCAACAGGTCCTTCTGAGGTAGTAATTAAAGACAGAAAAAGAAGCAGCATCAGCTGATTTCTACAATTAACAGCCATGCACAACTAGTGTCACCGTTTTTCCCGAGACAGAGAATTGAGTATATTATTGAAATTATTATACTATCAAAGAGGACATGTCTTAGGGCAGAGGGAAGTTACACTTCTGAGCGCCAACTTCAAACCTGGCTCCTTCAGCTGGGAGCAGGGAGGCTGAAACACAGGCAGGACTCTGCCTGACGCTGCTCTGTTGGTAGCAGCTACCGGGTAGTTCACTGTGGTGATAATGAACAAACCTGCAGTCCTTCAGCCATGCAAGGTGGGAGACTCTACCCCAGCATCTGGTGCTACGTGACTGTGGCACCCACAGCAGCAGTCCTGACCATTCAGGAGGTGACACTGGAGTGTGATTACCCACTGGCAAGGACGTAAATAGGTCAGAGCTGAACATTGATTGGGCAAAATATCTGCTTGCAAAAGAATTTAATGTTTTTTCAGGGGAAAAAAAGTTTCCTCTTTCAGGATTTCATTTGAGAACTCCAATTTCAATTTAGAATCATGCCTCGTCTGAACCACCAATAATCATCAAGAATGGCAGGCTTTTTTTTTCCATCTCTTATTTCCATTTTGTTGGACATCCTAGGATAAGTGGTTTGGACAGAAAGAAAAACAGGGGCCATGCAGAGGGCAAAGCATGTTTTACCAGTTAAAACATAGATAGAAGTGTCCAAGAGTTGTTCAGAAGAGGAACCTGATGATGAATTTTAGCTGCAGGAAGTGGGCCTGGTGCCTCCTTGTATTGGCAATCTCAGGGGCTGATCTTTATTGGAGTACTACACCTTTCAGATCTCACAATAACCCTTAGAAAATCCCCTACTCCCCTAATCTATCTCTGATCTTTAAGGCCAGCAGACCAGGGATTTGGTGGGTGATCCTACTGTCCTCAGGTCACTGTGACAGCTGCAAGAAGAAAGCAACACTGCAGCCTTCTTTTACTGGCACTTTTGAAACCTCTCAAAGCCCTTTGCTTGAATGCCTGGTTATAAATACAACCCCCTCCCTCCAAATCTCCAACTCAAACACTCATGTTCTAGCAAGGTCACAGTGTCAGCAGTCCCACCTTGCAGGGGAGAGACCTCAAAATGAGCCCTTCTCTCCTCAACTTATAATGACTGCCAAGTCCCAGGTAACTGCTGAGTTGTATTACAAGTTCACCTTTGACAAGTGGCAGCTCTCCCAAGTTGTCAATCAAGAGAATAACTTCTAGACAGGTAGAAAGCTCTGCAGATGCTCTGCCAGGGCTGAATAGGGCAGAACTAAGGAACTGGTGATACCAAAAAGCATTAAAGGCTCCTATGGGGTAACAGGAGCAGCTCTGTGAACTCTGTGCTTCAGAGCATTGAAGCAGCTCTCTGCAATGGCTGGCCAACCATGCTGGGAAAAAGACTCTTTTCCTCTAGATGGCTCTGAAAAAAATGTCATTTTTCACTGAGGAGCAGCCTGGCTCTTCTCTGCTACCATGCCTCCTGGTTGACTGCTTTGGCACAACACCCAGCTGTGAGCATGTAAAACACTAACCTCTCTTGGACTGTTTTTCCCCCAATTTTCCCCAGTTTCCCCAAATTGCAAACCTCTGTGACCCAAATGCCTCAGAATGTATTTGCTAAGAGCCCAGGTCTGACATTTGCAGTGATCTCAGCCAGGGGTCAAGCTGGGACCTGTGCCTGCTGGTCATGCCATACTTTTTCTTGCACTATTTTGTAATTTACATTTTAAACTTGGAACAAGGCAGTTTCTTTGCTTCAGTGCTTCTGCTCAAAGAATTGTGACTAAAAATCCCTGTTGGAGATGTAACACTAATTAATAATGTCATTATTATAATATTTAGGGCACAATCTGTATTTCCCTTTGTCTGGCACCTACAATGTCCAAATATTAAAAAGCACCAACATGATCAGATCCAAGGCACCTATTTGCCTGCACAAGAAATCTATGTCTTACTGCAGCAACTTACTAAGAAGACTCGCTTGCTAGAAAAGCCTTCCTACACTCCTGAGAGCTCCCCCATCCCTGCCTCAGGCAGTTCAGTTTATTTTTATTGCTGTATCTGACACGTCCCCTTAGTATGTATCATTAACATCCTGAGCTGTGCTAGTCAGCAATTTCATTTTCAGGGCCACAATTACAAGCAGGCAGCAGGTTTTTTTTTTCCTGGAAGGATGAAGTGACCATGCCCAGCACTACTTAGGTCTGGCTGTCCCCTTGCTGTTGCCCCAAGACCCTAGGAATCCTCTCCAATCACCTTTTGGAGGATGGCTTTTCTTTTTACAAATTCACCAAGCAAATTTATCCTACAGATACAATAGCTCCCTAGTTGTGCATTTACAGATCATGTGGCTTATGCAGATACTGCGACGGCAGCAGCGAGGAAGAAGGGTCCATTCCCAAAGCACCAGGGCTACATAATGAAACAAGTGCAGTGATGAAACCTCCTCTCCCCCATGTGCCACAGCATATAATAAAACTCAGACTGTGGTATCTATGTCCTAGAAAGCCCCTGTTACAAGGCCCATCCTATGATATCTCTGTTGCTATGACTGCTCGCACTGCTTGAGGCTGGAGCTGAAGCAGGAGACAACCAAGGCTCAGCAAGCTGGGACAACTAGGAGGCCCCAGTGAACTTGGCTCTGGCCTTTCTGTTGGGGAGTTCAGGCTGAAGTTCAAGCACACCAGTGCATTTCTTGTGGATACTGGAGAGCTGATAAAGAGGCTACACCACAAAATGCCATCAATCAGCTCTTAACAGACCATCTCCAATGTCAGACTAGAGCTAGAGGAGAATGGTAACAAATCCCAGTACTGGGACTGAGGATCTTCGGGGCTGAAACAACCCATGAGACAAACAGAGTCAGATACAGCAAGTGTAACCAGAGCAGAAATTCCCCAGACTTTAGACAATTTTAGGCCTGGAAAAGCTGGTTCAGACTCTTGTTTTTGATGAAATCAAATGATCTGATTCCACTCTTGGAAAAATGGATATATCTCAGCAGTGGTTACTAAGGAGGAGGATAGGGAGATGCACCGCACAGTCCTGTCATGGTAGATAAACTCCCCACCATGTATCAGGTCCAAAGAGCCAGTAGTGCTATCAGATGCTCCCAAAACCTTGTGTCTTCAATATTTAAAAACTTTTTAAAGTCATAGTTTTTGAACATATACTGCAATAAAGAGAAGGATTTCAAGTCCCTCCTGTCCACTACTCTCTTGTTTGAGACTGGCAGACTAGGCAGTGGAACATGGATGTAGGGAAAAAGACTGTAACCTCTGGTTTGTCACAGTCTGTGGGATATTTTTGTTCATTTGCTGACTGACTGCTGCTTGGCATGATGCTTTCGATGTTCTCTGACAACCTCAATCCCCCCATCTCAGCAGGTCTGCAATGTTGTTGCTTGAAGACCTCTGCTATTAAATCTCAACAGTTCAGGGCTGGGGGTTAATTTATAGAGATTCGTTCTGTCAGAACACTAGGCCAGGGGCCTCTCTCTGCTATGAGACATCACAACAGCCTGGAGGCTGGAAGGAATCTGTGTTAATTATGTCTGAGCTGTGTTCCCCCAGCTCTAACTTCTCTGCCCACGCCATGAGTCTCCACACACATCTGGCCCATGCCATTCTCCTAAACACTCAACAAAATGTGCAGCACACTCAAAATTTGCAGAGAAATGTGCAAATCCTGGGGAACAGGTGGGCATTGGTCATGCTGAAGTGCTCTCTGCTCTCTGTGAAAAGTAGGGATCATTCCTTTACTTAGAGACATGCTGGTGTGTCAAGGTGGAGCCTGTTATCCTTATGTAGGGTGAGGAACGAGCAAAAGGGAGGCCTCCTCCAGCCACGTTATCACAAGAACAATACTTTGTTCTTGTAAAGAGTGCCAAATTACTGCAGTACCCCATCCCTTTCCCCACGTTAGAGGATGGAGACAACTATAAGAATGAAGGAAATAATGGTGCTGGGTTAGCCAAGGCCTTAGCTCCTTAGTCCTCTTGGAAAGTCCAGGCCTTGCACCCTAGCAGCTTCCTGGAGGATTTTCCTGCTGGTGCTTGCGTAGTACCTGCTTCCCAGAAGTGACTTTGTGCTCACACTACACAGGTGCCTGGGCATGCAGCTGTAACTGCACACTGCATTTATCCTAGACCAAGCAGCTTTTCACTCCAATGGCACCTTGCCAAATCTCCACAGAATTTCTCTGAGAAATGCTGTGAAACCTAGGCCAGAAACACGAAGCGCTCAGGACTCAAGGTTTGTGTGGTCCTCTGGAAATCTGTCTCTCAGAGCTACACTCTGTAACTCAGTTACTTTTGCCAGTCAGCTTTTACATTTGTGACAGAGACCAATAGATTAGGACACGTTTTAAGACAGGAGTCTAAAGAAAACAACTATGTGTGCAAGTATTTGAAATGTGCGCATGGGAAAGGGGGCTTGTCTGTCAATAGCTCTAGCAAATTTTGGCCAAGTGAGGAGCAGGGTAGAAGTCAATGGCCCATTTCCCTGAGCCATATAAAGGTGTGGAGCACCTGGAGGTCATCTAGTATATGTGGTGCTAGTTACATTCACACTCTCCAATCTGCACCCACAAGCACTTGATACCACTCAGCTTCATACCCTTCATCTGAGGCCATGTGAAGCATTAGGGCAGGCAGGGACACAACCAATGCTACTTTGTCCAAGTCTCCCCTCTTGTTTTTCAATCTGGTGTGAGTTACTAGAGCCAAGAAAGCAAGACACCGAGGTCTGGGGTTTGGGATGAAACTGCTAATCTCTTTAGTCCACAGCACATGGGAAAATCGAATGAGAAGCTTCAGGAGAAGAAGTCTTTTTTCTTACTCCTCATCTCCAGTCCACCCCCAAATTCCATATGACATCCCCACTAACTTTGCTACTTCATTTTAGTATGGAGATCTAGAGAGATATGCTTGTTTCCTCATTGTGTTTAGGCCCCTTCGGACTGAAACAAAAGACAAACAGAGGGCTTCCTTACCTCCAAGGGCCTAATGGTACTCAGTAAAAGCATACAGCAATTAGCCCAAATTCAGGTGTTGGCCCAGCAATAAATCAATAGCTATTAAGTATAAATTATCAATTTTTAACAGTCACACAGCTTTTTTTCCATTCCAAATCTTGACTTTTAATTGTTAGCCTGCATGCAGCTTTTGAAGCCAGTGCTTTTGAACTCAGAAAAGAATGTCTTCTGATGCCTTTTATGTAAAGATGTGTGTTACCTGTTGTGTGCACACCTGTAAATCATCACTGAGAATTAGGCTCATAGAGATCAGAGTACTAGTTCCCATGCTCTTACTGCTTTGTCAGGATGTATTTGCTTGTGGGTGAGCAATAAAGCAAAGAGCCTTGTAGGCTCAGAGGAGAAGATGGAAGAGTCTTCCATTCACCTCCTCCATCCCTCCTGTCAACACAAAAGAATCCCAGGAGAAGGAGATTGGGGTTTGTGGCACAGCTGTAGGCATGTGGGCTTGCAAGAGGCTGTTTCACCATAGACTTTTTGAGTGTCCTGTAGGGAATTGCTGAATTCCTTTGAATTCTTGTCCCACATCTGCCCCTGGAGAGATACATCTGCAATCTTCAGTGGATGAATGCAGCTGAAAGGCTGTAAGGTGTTACAATACTACTATAGTCACATAGCTTCTTTATGCAGGGAGAAAATGAATGCAGACATTGTCAAAGGAGAAGAAGAGCAGGTTCCCAAGGCATTTCCCTGCTTGCCTCCAAGCACAACATGGTGCCTCTCTGGACCAGCCCCTGACAACCCTGTCTAGAGGGCTCAGATGAAAAGATCGCTGTGCACAAGGAAGGAAAAACCACGCAGGCAAAATCCAGTTGCTCCCAGAAACAAAAACAGAAACAAGAATAAATAGACTTTGAAATGTCTCTAGTACCTTTACCTGCAGAGGGTTCTTTGTGCTTATGGCAATGACGTGATACTTGTAGTAGCACAGCTCACAGCTCCAGCAGCCTCTCTCGCTAATCCATTTGATCAGACATGGCTGGTGCGTGCATTTCACCGATCCATCGCATCGACACGGGCTCAACAACTCCCCCTGAAACAGAGAGACAGCATCAGTGAGGCTCCCTCCTCCCACAGCACCCAAGCATGGCACCACACGGATGGGCAACCACATGCAGACGCTGGTGCTGGCCTAAGTGCTCCCATATCTGCTCATTTGCTGTGGGTTTCCTTAGGCTTAGGCAGTTGTGATGCATCCCTGTAATAATTCCTGAATAGAGTTTGATGGAGATGTGGAGGTCTCAAAAATGCCTTTTTTTTTCAGAAAGAGATGGGTGAGTACATGAGAAATACCCAGTATCAGAAACACCCAGTATCACTATTGAAGAAAAAGCTATGTGAATACAGCTCCTGTTAGGCCGACAAAATCCACCCAAGGTAGCAACAAACAGATACAGCTCTAACAGAAACTGGATATTACTTTTTCACTTCTCAGACTTATGGCTAACTTTTTTTTTATCCCAATAAAGTAAAGGTTTCTGGGGTGGAAAGGTGCTAGTCAGGCTCTGCTGGAACCTTGTGTCCTACTCAGCCCAAGGCAGCTTCCTTGAACTGAACCAGGCACCATGGAGGAGACACTATGACCTTAAGTCCTTAAGTCTTGCCAAACGTGGTAGTGCCGTTCCCCTCTGGGAGATGAACTGACCCCAATGTGATATAGAACCTCTCAGAAATTGCCAGGTGATTAATGTTTGCAGTGCTAGGCACAAGTCTCTCTTTCTGAGTGCTCCTGGATCAAGAAGAGTGAACCGGACCATCAAGCGTGTGCTCTGGATCCATAACATAGCAGGGAAAAGGTCCTTAAATTTCACCCCCAATCCACTTCCCCCAAGACTGCTCATGTCAAAAATGACTCCTATACACAGATATACTGGAGGTCAGGCTACCTCCACCACGAAAGCAAGCAAGATGAAAAACAATCTTTGTCTCGCTCTGCTGCACATGAACACATTTCTGAGCAGTGACCAAACCACCCCACTGCTTTGATCACTCCCTTGTTTCTGGTATAGCTTTCAACAGACTATTGAGGAAACCACTACATTATTCTGACTCAGGTTCTACTATCCTGTTCCTTACAGGTCAAAATTCACTTCTTACATACCAGCTCAGCAGCTCATTACACAATCAAGTGACCATCACTTATGATGACCATTTGTCATTACTTATTTAGGAAAGAACAGAATCGTTGCATCTTAGTTTCCACCTCTTAAAGTTTAAAAGCCATAATATGGGTCCCAACTGGATTTTTAGCTGAATCCAGAGTTTTAAAGCTTTAAAGATAGGAGTGCCTACAAGATGGAAAAGGGTGGCATTATAATTTCAGTGCTGCAGAGAGGATCAACCTCAATCAACCCTTTGTTCTCCCCACTGTTACCGTTGATGGTGCACCAGGAAAACAGAAGTCTGGGCACTGAGATTGCAGGACACAGCAAAAGATGCCCACTCTGGGTTGCCTTGCATGAACAGCCTCCACTACAGGTAAACCTGGGGGAAAAAGGCTTTAGATTTCAGGGACCCACGTTAAGTCTGGAGACTCAATGAGGAGAGAGTCACTCAGGGCAAGAATGATACCTCTGTATATGAAATCTAACGCAAATAAAAAAAAGTTAATAATTTCATTTGCTTCAGCTAGGTGACCTGAAAATGTCATTTGTTTCCTAAAATTTCAGCAAAACTGTAAATAACTGTTTATGTTACAAAGCCAGACTCCATTCTACCTGACACTGATTTTCATCACACACTGGCGGGGATGTGAAGGGAGGGGAATGGAGCAAACAGAGCTTTAAGATCTGTGGATTTATTTTTCATCTGGAAAGCTGCGACAGGACAAGACAGGTCTATCAGGAGAAGGAAAATGGGAAAAGATTGGATAGGAGGAAAGTGTGTAGGAGAGAGGAGGGCTGATGTTTGATGTGCAAACTATCTGTGCAAGGTGTAGTTGGAGGAGCAGGAATTCTGCCGTGTGCATTTATGCCCCTTACACAAGTGCCACAGGAAATCTATGTGAGCACATACTGCCAGCGAGGAGGCAACAGGAGAGGGAGCAGGGCATTCCCTGTCCCAACTAAATCTGTGCCTGCTCCATGTCCCCTCTGCTCTCAGCTCTCAGCTCTGGGTTTTGCTTGAAGAGCATCTAAAGCACTTGCGGAGCAGGATTGAGTGGGGGGCGGAATGGGGCAAACAAACAGCAACAACCTCCAGGCAAAGGCAGTGGGTGAAAGGTGTAATTGTAGCCTGCAGAGCAGCAGGGAAAAGAGTGGCCATGGGCTCTTTGGCTCTGTAATAAATGGATCAACAAAATCAGAGCTCTTTTCTTCAGAGGCAGAAGGTGTCCATAAGTTTCTCACACCGCTGTGGGGACCCAGCCCCATTTCCCAAGCAGGAGTCTGTAACATAGATTGTCTTGCTGTCTCCTGCAACAACTCAGGACTGAACCGTGGAGATCGGAAGGCCCCAGTTTCTCAGTATTTTGCAAATCCAGCAAAAACATGACTTATCACCATTTTCTCCAGCCGTGTGAAATATTTTATCTTTGCATGTGGTGCACAGCTATTTTTGCATACTGTGAAGCCCAATTCTGTACACAGCAGGCATTCATAAAAAGTGCCAAATGTACACACGTACACATGCACTTATGTGCCACAAGAAAAATAAACACCAAAGATATATTAAAGGAATAAATTCTTAGTACAGCAAAGGAGAAAATCTCATTGCTGACTATACAGTGAGCTGAGGAACAGACTGTCAGCTGTGATTAACGCATGAAGGATTCACTTTACACACAAAAGCACGACTAAAAGGAGACACAGCTCACAGCAACTAGAGGTGGAAATTACAACCCCAATGTCCATTTCTGTTGGGTTGGAGAAGATGGTCTGCACAACACATCCTCCTGTGCTTCAAGTATCAGTGCTCCCATCAATTCAATTTGGAACTGTTCTCCAAAGATCCTCTGAAAGGAAGAAATAATTCCCAACACTTATTTTTGCAATCTTATTTCATCTGATAACATCCTGTCATTCAGATCAGCCTGAACATTTCTAAGTACTTCTGTTTTTCCAGCAACTAGTGGGGAAATGGTCCCTATCTGCTGCTTCCAATAGATCCTCAGCTTGCTCTCTAATGTCTTGTTTCTCTTAAACAACCAAGAAGATGTTGAACTCCGAGGCATTTCCTTCATGTTTTGCTATCTAGGTCTAAATTGGGGTTGGTATGAAGAGTGGTAAAACCAATGTTAACAGAAGAATAATCAGGGTCCTGAATTCAGCTCTTACCATGCCAACAAATGGATAAAATACTGTTTTGTGGTTCTGATGCTCAGAAAGGCCATGTGGGCTCCATCACCGGGGGAATATCGTCCCTGCTAATGTTTAGCCCAGCCCACACTCCTGCCTAGCCCTTGTATGGGATCTCCTGGGATCTCCCTCCATTGCCTTGATGAACTGGCTGAGCAGAACCATCCTGATTTAGGGGTTCCTATGGCTTTGGCAGGAGTCAGTGCATGGGCCTAATGCTGCCAACTGCTTGAAATTAACTGGAAAAATGCTCCAAATGCTGCCTTTCTGGATAGCTACAGGGAAACGGATGAGGTTGTTGGAGATGAACTGGGAGTCCGTGTTTGTTCCAGCTCTGTCCTCTCTTTATGAAACCCCAATCTGTGTCCATTGCAATACGTCAAAGTGGGTAATGATTATCCAGGCCCTGCTATTTTAAGCCTTCTGGGAGGGGCTCTGAGAAAGGATGGAAAAAAATTATTGCTAATGTGAGCTTCTGATGCCTGGTGTATCCAGGGAGAAAATAGCTACATCAGGACCAGCATACTGATGTCGGTGTTTCACCCAGCCATTTTATTTGCTATTTAACAGGCTCATCTGTGGTGCTGAGACTCCATCCAGACATTGCTACTGAAGCTGAAATTGCTCACCCACCAGCAGGCAGTTATGGGAGATGTTTCCAAGGCCTGTTCTTTTAACTACAAATTAACAATAACAGATTTTTCCCTTTTCTGTACCCTTTCATATGGAGGACTGTCTCACCTGGTTTAACCTCCATCCCTCCCTCATACTTGGGCTGATAGAGACAGATGAGTAACAAGCAGAGGACTGAGCATGAGCCGAACCTCCCAGCCTTTGGGTATGCAGGTGCAAGCCTACCTGGTCTCCTTCTGAGCACACCAGCCCTGGAGATGGCAGGGCCATTTGGCCAACCCATGGACTTCCAGGCTCTCCCAGCTCCAGGGCACCCACTGCAGAGGTCTTTGACCTCCTATACCTGCTTCAGTGATCTCTCCTTACACCAGGTCAGCTCTAAAAAGCCAACATCATACTATTAAAATGAGCATTTTGAGAAGCAAAATTGTACAGCAAACAGTGATGGCTGGTGGTGATCATAGCACTTGCAAATTTTTCTTAACTTTGTGTTTCCTTGCTTAGGTACAAAAAGTAGCATCAGTGGCTAGCATCAGCAGCAGGATCAGTGCTACGGGACAGACCAGGGCAGTGCAAAGAAGGTAAGACAGTTGCCCATATCACATGGGCTACAGCCTCCCTCTGGATTTGACCCCGCAGCTTCTAGAGCAGCTGCTTCATAGAGCAGCTGCACACATGGCTCTGACTGCTAGCATTAATCTGAGTTTGTCTTGTTTGGAAAAAGGAAACTGGGAATATTTAATTTCAGGTCTTCAACTGTGTCTCCTAAATACACTTAACTTCACATTGAATTTAAATGCAATGGGAAGTTTTATTATGGCAAATAAATACCAAATGCTTTCTATATTAAGAACATAATTACAGAGGAATTAACTCTGATGGCAAAGAGAAACCCTTTGTTACATAGCTGGTAAACTTCAATAAATATGTACTAATGATCACTCTGTCTTTACCCATGCTTAGAGGAGCTGCCCCTCCATCCTCTTAAACCTAAACACACACTTTACTGTAAGCATCTCAAATGCTCCCCATGAGTACCCTCCTGTGCATGAATAGCGCGCCAGCCTGCCAGGGACAACAGGAGACACGTAATAAGTACCTCTGAAAACAGAGGTCATGCATTTCCATTGTGCCTTCTCTCTGAGCCCTTAAAAGTGTTAATGTATATATATATATATATATATATATATATCACATGAAACTCTCCAGCAGTAGATTGAAGGTGGATTCAGCAAGATGAAGTGAGAAGAGGGCTCACATTTGCAATAGCACCTGGACAGTGCAGGGGACACTTATCCTGCTGCTGGTGGTGGGACCCCTCCAGCCCCTCCCAGGTGGTGGGGCCTGCTCAGCCTCCTGTGGGGCCCTAACACTATGTCTAGTAGCACAGATGAGCCTGGCATGGTGAGGGCACGTCAGGTGTTCCTGGTGGAGCAGGGGGCCATGCCGGCTACCATGGTGTTAGGATGGCAGGAAGGAGCAAGGTCTGGCTTACAGGTGGCCGAGGACTGCCACATGGAGAGGAGTCCTACGGTGGGCGCACTTGTCTTAGCTCTTCAGAGGCCAGATGGACTTCACTGCTCCTCTGATTTGGGGATTGGGCATTTGGCTGCGAGGCCTCAGAGCCTCATATGGCCTCACAGGCCTCAGATGCTCTGAACGATCATCCTCCTATTTGGGGGCAGAGGTGCGTATGGCAGGTGATCCATTTTAGGAAGGAGAAAAGGATTTACCAAGTCCCATCAGAGAGAAGTTTCCAGCCTGCAGCTGCCTGGCCAAAATTCCCAGCTTGGGATACTGTCTGGGGAGCTCTGCTAGACAGGGCTGCCCCTCAGGCAGGTGCTGGTCCCTTTGTGGGGTCCCCACAGTGGTTGGAAGTGAAAGCCCCAACCCCATGTTGAAGCATGGAGATTTTGGAACGGGTTCAGTGGGGTACAGATCTGTTGTTTTGTAGCTCTGAGCAATTTTTGATGGGAATTAGTGGCTCCAGCAGCCCCGCGAGTGTGACATGTATGTCCAGAAGGGCTGCGACTAATGTAGCTCCCAGGCGTCCCCCAACCGCAGCCTGCATCCGAGCAGAAAAAGAGGAATAAGGCTTGAACCTCCCAAGCAACACTAACAGCAATTGGAGAGGGAGGATAATTTGGAGACTGTCTGGGAATGTAGGCATTGGGCTGGGATATGTTTCATAAGGTCCTGGGCTAAAACCAAATGTTTGCTCCAGCATGAATCCTGTCTGAAAAGCCATCACATTCGCAGAAAATATCCTGGTCTCCTGAAAGCAGCACAAATTGCCTTTCCACCCACAGAAACTGCCTTCTGCAACACCTGCAAAGAGCAGGGCTTTTTCCCTTGTTGGTTTCAGAGCTCCAAGGCTGACAGACTCTATAAAATTGTATTTATTTATTTATTTGTGCATCTCTGATGAAGCCCACGCCTGCGGCTGCTGAGCGCAGCAAGGCAAAGGTGCGTCAGGGTGCGGAGCTGTCTCAGCTCCCCCGCCGGTGACGCGGCTTGGTGACATTTGAGGACCTGGAGGCAGGCAGTGACGTTATCCCTGCCATGAAGTGTCTCCAGAAATCACTGGCTCACAGCAACACTAGGGCTGTCTCAGCACTAGGCACACTCAGATCAATTCTGCTTTACCAGCTAGGACTTATGGTCTTTCAAGCAATGCTTGACACCTTTTAGCCTCCTGATATCTGGCTTATGTCTAAAATTCAGCACTTTTGTCACCTTGTTGTATTATGTGATGCTCAGGAAGATAAGAAATGTATCCTAGCATCTTGGATACTGCAGGCACCTAGGGAGGTGGGTTATGGCTAAAGTTTATGGCTAGTCTTAAAGGTTATGGATCAGCTTTGTAGATCCCAACTCTGGGGTTTCTGGGACACCAGTGAGTTTTGCCCATGTAATAAGCCAAAAGGTGTAAAGTTTGATGAAAGCTCTGGAGGCTCAGCTTTGTTGTTGGCACAAAGCAGTTAAAACCCTGGTCAAGTCCACTGCAGTGATTTGGAGAAGAGTTTGCATCCCAGAAAGCCCCCCTGGAGCCCCATGCCACAGTGTTTGCCCCATTCAAGCAAATGACCCTGCTCCTCCTATGCCACCGCTGAATGAGATGGTCAAGGACAACTCCTGCAGGGCTGCCCATGCACCCACAAGGTCCCCTCCATATACTATCAGCAATGGGTGCTAAATCAAAGCATCTGATGGCGGCCACCTTACTCTGCCTTTCCCACAGGGCACGCAGAGTGCAAAGGACTCAGCTGTGCAGGAACAGGGACGAGTCTGCCTTGCATACTGATCAGCATTCATCTCATTAGCGAAGAGGAAAAAATGGTCGTTTTCTCTTTTAATTGGTAGAGTTTCAAGGAGCTTTGCAGGACAGGAGGGTGGGACAGAGACAAATGAAGATGAGGAGTAAGAGCTCAGGAAGAAATGAAACAAGGGGGTAGAGGCCAAAGAAGTCCTTGGCATTAGGGAGCAGTGGTTCTGCCTCCATGAGACAGAAGCCTCCATGCTGCAGTGACTCGTCATGGGAGCTGTACAGAGCAGCGGCTTTGCTGCATGGCTCTGCCCTGGCTCCTTCACTGGTTTCCAGGGGAAGGTGATTGAATGCAACTCCTCGGAGCTTAATGTGAGTTGTCAGGGAGCTGGGGCACGTTTGTGCAATGCCTCGGAAACAGAAAAGCAAAGTAGAAATGGGGAGTTGAATGTGAAACACTTGGACATGTCCCTACCACTTCTCAAAAAAAAAAAAAAAAAAAAAAAAAGATTTATCTAGGCTAGGGTGATTTCAATATTCAAATGTCAGTAATTAAGTAACTTGCCAATGCATTTGCCCACAGGCAGGCAAAATCCCTGAGACCAGAGCACATCCCTGCTACCATTGGCAACGGCTGAAAGGAGTTGGTAGGACCAGGAGTCTCATGGGTTAACATCAATTCCCTTTAAGGGGAAGTCTATTAAAGAAGCAAGAAACATACATTTTTCAAGAAGCAGAGAAGCACAGGTATTTCTTGTGCAACAGACTACGGAGAATTTTAACACCCTGGTTTCAGGCCAGTGAAAGGTGAAGGGCAGAGGACTCTAAGACGTAAATCTCATTCAGCTATAAAAGCAGCACCACATGGAAAGCTGCTCTTATGGCCTGTGTTGCTACAGGCTGGTACTCATCCGGGACAATCAGTGCTAGCTGAATGGGAAGGACAGTCCCTCGGGATCCATTCAGCTGAGCTAAAGATAGCTGAGATCCATTTCTGCATGCGGCTCTTGCCAACTGATAGGCAGGGAGATTCCTCTGAGCAGAAGTGCTGATCCATCAGTTAACCTCCAAGCAAATTACACAGCGGATTACAATAGCTGAGTGATTAAAATAAATCCAATGAAGATAATAACAACAAAAAGTTCATAAAAGGCCTTGATGGGAGCCAGGCACAAAGTTCAGAGCAAGAAGGCCCATCCTGACAATGGAGCAGTGAGGTGTCTGCTGGTGGGCAAAGCCAGCGTGTTCAGTGAGTAGCGTAATGGGGAGGAAGATGTGACTGCAGAGAAGGTGCCACTGCTGACAGACAGAAGCATCTTGCTGCCACTGCTCAAGCTTGTGAAAAGAAATGGGGGTGATGAAGCATATAGGTGAGCACTCCTCCATGGTGTCACATGAACCTGCTATCAGGCCCTCATGGAGAGAGTCTCAGCTGTATGTGATATGAGGCGCTGGGGTCCCCTTTGCACAGAAGGGAGGAGATTGTCTATCTTCAAGATGACTGGGAGTTGGACATGAATTTCCCTTCTTCTGCTTCCTGAACTAAGCTTTCTCCTTAGCCCCTTCGAAGCTCCACTGCCTTGATCTTTCAGGGTCAACTCCCTGGAGTAGACAAACTCAAACCAATTTCATTTCCTAAAGTCAGAAGACACCCTTCCTGTTGGATGAAAACATGTTTTCAAAGGCCTCAGTGCCTACTCAATAGACATAACAACTGACAGACCAATGGTTTCTAATCTAATTAGGCAAACACTGCTAAGGAACATATCCCCAGCTACATGCAATGCTGCCAGTCATGTGTGTTTTGTCCATATTCCGTGATTTGTCCCCTGTCCCGTCCCACAGGCCTTTCCCAGTCACATACATGTTTTTGTAGTGCCAGGCAGCCCTGCTCCAGCCACTGTTGCACGCAGGCTTGTGGCTGCTCTCAACCACAGTGCCAAAACACGAGGAGAAATCAGTTAAGATGATCTCTTCCACAAGAAGAAACTCAAACCTTGCCTGAAGTACTGAATAGCAAAAGCATTTCAGGAACTATATCTACTTCTTAATAGTCCAAGAAGCAGAGTATAGATAGGTACTCTCTATAGTGTGTATTACAATGTATACATCAAATTGGGAACCATTTACTTTTCTCTCTGAGGAAGGATTTGCACAAGAAAAATAAGTTTGCTTAGTTGTTCTAGAGCCCACTTCATCCTAATGTCATTGAACGTGTTTTTGATCAGCTAATTTACGTGATT
This sequence comes from Nothura maculosa, assembly GCA_032353885.1. Taxonomy (NCBI): domain Eukaryota; kingdom Metazoa; phylum Chordata; class Aves; order Tinamiformes; family Tinamidae; genus Nothura; species Nothura maculosa. Next base: position 4,557,090 of record JAUBOD010001105.1, read on the forward strand.
CTTGCTAAATGTTGCTCAGTTGCAAGGAATCTAAAGCCAAGCATCTCAAATATCACCTGCTGTGCCTCATCAGGTGTGATAATAGCAATGATTAAATGAAGAGCTTTTAGTGCCTAGAAATCAGAGTGCTGTGCATGTGAAATCAAGGTACCTGAATACCCTGAACGCTTGGGTGTTAGAGCCTGTTCAGCTCCAGAGTTGTGCTGAACGTGTGCTGTGCTGAATGCAGAGTGGGAGATGCCTCAGCTTCTGAGGAGATAAAAGGTGTCCTAGTCTGTAGCTCTTGGGACTTTCACCCTTTAGATATCTGCAGCCATATACATTTTCTAAAGCACAATGATCTAGCCTGTTCTGAAAGAGAAATCAGCTGTTGCTTAGCTCCAGTTCTTCTTAGCTAAAAAATAGAAGTATTTCAGACAATATGTAGATTTATTCTGTGTGAAATACAAGAATGAACCATGTTCTGCTCCCTGAGATGCTGGTGTAAATCTCATGCATCTTCATGGAGCCAAACAGCTCTTCAGCACAAATCAAGTGCCCTTAAGTTATGGCTTGTTGTAATAAATTTTCAACAGATTAAAGACCTTTTCCATTAAGAGTTTTTATATAGATTTTTTTTTCTAGTGAAAAGTCCCAGCTAATAGAATTCTTCTAAATATACCACTTCTTTTTCATGGTGAAAAAAAAAGATACCAGTTATTTCTGATTATCTTTAATCCTTGGGGACCTTCACCTTTCTACATCTTCAATCCTCATCAGATCCATCAATGTGAATTTTAAAAGTTCAAAGTATAAAGTTAATGCTTTCAGCAGGCAAGTACCATATAATGCAATTCTTATCAGAGCTGTGCTCGTAATTCAGCAAATTGAACTTTGCAGCTACTTCCCTGGGAAGCGGTTCATAAAGATACTCAGCTAATGGCCATTTCAGAAAACATTATGCCATCAGCCACTAAGAAGCAGTCATAGAAAATCCACAGAAATGGATGCTGCTTAGACTCTCCAGATGATAGATCCTGCTTTGAAAGATAGTGAAGCAAACAGAGCAATAGGCATTAAGCTCTTCAGTATGTGAGCTGAGGAGGATTCTGTAACATTTGCCTCATCTTCTCACTTCATTCGTTGAGTGACAAAATGGCCAGGTGGCACTGGTGGAGTAACAGCAGCAAAATGCCCATTTCCAAAACTACAACAGCTATGAAAGAGCTGCTTTTTGCAGGTACCATTGGTTTTCACTGATGAAAGGACAGGAAATTGGTGGTACACCAGGATTTGGGAATTCCTGTTTGCCTTAGTCTAAGTCAAGCAACTACTAGTCAGGGCAGGAACCAAGAGAGCCAATAAAGTGCAAATAAGTACAAACCAATAGCAATAGGAGGTGAAAAAAATAGAGTGAATTTCCAGTACTTAAAAACAGTGGGCAGAAGGGCACAATTAATCAAAAGGTTTTAAACAAGTTGGTCTATGTAGCAACGTTCTTGTTAATGCTAATTTGGAAGGTCACTGAGCCCAGCCAAGTTTGTTTAAGCCTGTGCTGCTGTTCTGTGAGCCATACGTGGCATTGCATTTAGTGGCAGCTTGACCAGTTCAGTTTCGTTGTCTGGAGAGTTGGGTCAGGGCATGCCCTGGAAAAAGCCCCATCCTGCTGCTGGGGCTCAGTGTGTGCAGGGGACACCCAGGAGGCTCTGCTGTGGGCAGGTCCTCCAGTCATGGGATTGCAGGGATAACTCTTAGTGCTTGTAACTGCTGTGCTTCACAATGCCCCCCAAAGCTACGGCCTTCAGGGAGAAGCCAGAATGTCCCACCTCAGATGATGGCTTGGAAGGAAGGGCTGGCCAAGTGGGGACAGCATGGGGTCTATCAAAATGGAGCTTTTGCTCATCTGTCTAGGTTGGTTCATATTTGGCAACCTGGAGTGAAAAACCTCCAAAGCCATTTGTGTCTCCTTTTGTTTTGAACAGCATTGAGATGAAGGCCACCACCGGCCCTGAGCGCACCTGGTGCAGGTTGGAACAGAGGGCCATAGTGCCCCAGGGCCCTGAGCTGCAAGGTTAAAAGTGGAAGCAGCAGAGGGGCAATGAAGTGGGAAAAAGCATTTCTGACATGGAGTTACCAGGGTGGCTAGGGAGCAACGATATAAAATAACAAGAGTAGTTTGTTTATTTTTAGCTTTGGTAATGCTGGCAGGACCAAACTGTTTCATTAAGAATTGGCCTGATCTGCTTTTCCTTTCTGCCTCCCAGACTTGAGAAGAGGAATACGCAATTACAAAGTTCACTCATGTAGAGCCCTTCAATTACTAGGTAACTCCGTTATGGCTTTTCCAAACATTACGAGATCTATGCAGTAGGACATGACATCTGAAGTAATTCATTTTTCATCTGCCGATTAGCAGAAATTAAAATGGTTCTCAGAACATCCCAATTCATGTGAGATCAAGTTCTTTATTTCTACAGAATGTCTTAGTGGAGAAGTTTTTTTTCTTTTTAAAGTCCCAGGCAACCATGCAAGCAGAGATGCTGCACAAAAATATGCCCAAGAGGTAGCGAAGGGGAGAACACAGAGCCTTGGGAACCTGGGCGAGGGAGCTCTAGAGCCCTGCATTCAAATCCTGCCATAAGGTCACTTAAATCTTTGGCGTAAAGTCAAAATGTTTGCTGGCATAAATGTAAACTGGAGGTAGAGACACCTGCTTTGGAAATGATGCAGTTATAGAAGGCGGTAGAACAGGCTTTACCAGCAATGAGCTAAAACCCAGCCACAAATAAGAAGGTTTTCTTCATCAGTTATCTGCTGATTCAGTTCACCAAGTGGCAGCAGGACAACTGTCTGCAAGATGCAGTTCTATAAGGATGCTGAATGCTGTGCAAGAACCCGAATGGGCAGAGCAAAGAGCATCCAGTCACACTCCCTCTCTAAGCAGGTCTGGGGAAGGAGCCCAAGGGCTGGGGTAGGGGAGGTGCCTGCAGGGCTGGCAGTGCCAATCGTGCTGGAGGAGCCATCGGCAGCTGGACTGAGGGACTGGAGCAAAAAAGGGAACCCTGAACCTCTTGGCAATAGCGAGAGTGGTCACGTTGCCTCTACACTTGCGTTTTAGGTTCAAGGTATCCTGAATGGTGGAAAAGTAGGTGAAGTCCCCCGGGGAAAAGAAAGGATTAAGAGGAGAGTGAGCGCGCTCCTGCCAACACTCCGCGCCACAGGCTGTGCTGATGCTCTCTGTGATGAACCGTGTCCTCCCATCACAGCAGGGAACACGGTCCGGGACTCATAAAAGCACAGGCCCACTTATTCAAGCTGCAGCAAAAATAAACCATAGGAAAGGAGAAGAGGTGGCTTAATCCCCAAATCCCTTTCCCTAGCATGACGACTTTCCAGATGAGAGGATGCAGCCAAAGTTCCCTTCGGCACTGGCTGCACTGCCCCTGAGGGGAAGCTGCACGGCACTGATCCTGATTTTCCAGTGCTGGGAAAAGCCAGCCAAAGACCTCCCCTTTATGAAACTACTCAGACTCATGTGCTTCAGTCTGCCTGCATGTACCTTCTGTTGGTGTTTTCCTCATATAGCTGGGGAATCCAGGCAGCTGTTTACAAGCAGAGGACGAAATGGTGAGGATAGGAAGTAAAATGCATGTAACAATAGCAGTATCATCAGTGAATTGGTCTACAAAGACTCACTTCTAGTTCTGTCTTTTAGTGTCGCTTTTACAAAAGAATAATGTCAGCTTTACTGCATGCATAAGAGTGAAACGCACAAACTTAGGCATGTGTATATATAAACAGTGCCAGGGCTCTGAGGTTTTGGCACTGTCAGCATAAAGATATTAGGGTTGATTTATTATCTGACTCTGCAATAACCTTTTGAAGATATACTGATTGGCAATTTGCATATTAACAGATATATCAACATTGAGGCAATGTCAAATGTTACGCGCAGCTATGTTCCACTCCAGAGGTGCCTGAAATTCAAACTGTGGCCAAAAGGGAACACTCATTTGTATCCTTCAGCATGGGAGATGCTCTATTGAAATATAAATTACTAGCCTCTTTGCAGTTGGGTTTTTTTTGTGCATTATCATATTGCTCCTCATATTCCTTCCCCATCAGATTTGCCAGGTCAGATAACAGAAACTGTTAAAAGAGAAAAGTTTCTGTCGTGAGGTATCTCCCACCATACCTTGATTAGTTTATTTGATTGAATGTAATGATCCAATAAGATTGGTCTGTAATGGGACTTCCTGCAAAATATTTTGGCTACAGAACAGCCTGCCTTCCTCTGGAACAATACATCTCCCTAGCACCTTACAGCTGTCTTAAAAAGTGGCTGCTGCCCAGGGCAGGCTTGAGGGTCCACTCATTCCTGGGCATTTTGTTTGCCTCTGCAATGAAGCCAAAGACCCAGTTAGCAAAACTGGTGCTCAAACTGCTCTTGGGCAGCTTTGGGAACATAAGTGAAGACTCAGTGAGTGAACACTGTGGACCTCTGCCGCTCCAGTTAGAGACTCAGCAACTGTTACTTAGCAGCATTAGAGTTTTTATTGTCTTTTTAATCTGCAGTCAGCTATTAGTAAGGCAGCATCCTTCACACCCACTGAGCTCACTGCACTGCACGTCTAGGTGCACCAAGATAAGAGCAACCTGCAAACGTGCGTCTGACAGCCTGCTTCCCCAAAGCCGACCTGCCATCTTCTAGCAGTGCCATTTATTCCTCTGCTTTTATTCAGGTAGCAGATATCTCTAGGAGAGCAAACATCTGCCAAACCCATCAGTCAGATGCACCTCAGCATCTGCACGTGTTACTAAATCAAGACCTCTTTACTGCTGAAACTGCTTCATTTAAGAGAGTACAAGAAAAGCTGGTCTGAAGGCATGCGGGCACCCAGAGAGCTCAGCAGCATCTGGGTAATGGTGGTATATCTTGTGTATTAGATAAAATCATCTCACCATGCACCTGATGGCAAAGCTAGCAGGTTGCTTCCCATACAGTCCTGGCAGCTGGGAAGATCTGCCTGTTAGGGCTACCTGGGGACAGACTGTGACACTTCTTATATCAGTTGTCTAAATCCACAGCTGGCACCATCCCAGAACCTCCATAATAACTGTGGCCTTCTGCATTCAAGGAAAACCAGCAGCTCTTCCATTTGCCACCTGTAGGGACACATGGGAGCTGCACAGCTCATCACCATGACTGATGCTGATCACCCAGTGCTGTTGTCAGGAATATTTGAACAAATATCTCATATCACTTCTACATAGCCAAAACATTACAGCCATGCTTTTACGTTTCTAGGTTTTAAGATGTATCTGTTCCACTGCAGTGAAGTTCAGGTAGCAAAGCTATCCCTTCCAGTTATCCTTTCTTCCTGCATTTACTGTCCTTATTCAAAAGACACTTTTCAATTAGCAGACACCAAAGACAGGCTTCTGTGACTGCTTCTTGAGTGATACCAGCATTTCAGGCTCCTGGTCTGCAAGACAGTCACCAGCTGAAGCACTAGAAAGGGCAAAGGAAGGAGGGATGAGGGTCTCATAATTTTCTCTGGGATATGAGCAGTGTATGACGGACATGAGGTCAAATTCAGCTGGGATTTATGACCATAAAGAACCTTTGAGGCTTGAAGAAAACTTTGCTTTTTCTGAGTCAGTTGGCCTCGAAAAATAGGGCTGAAGGTCCAAGGAGATGAGATCTTTTAGTGCGTCACTCCTGCGCTTTGTCATGACACAAAGATTTTAAGAGGTTTTGAAAGTTCCTGCTTTTTTTTCCCCAGCCTTTCCAGAAATGGAGTTGGTTGAGAGATGAGTGCAGAAATGATTGCTATTCACAGACACGTATGTATTACCTGGAAGAAGTCCCACTAATTGTTAAGATTTGTGTTGAGAGCAGGGTACTGTGTAATCAGCTACTCATCTGCTCTTTGGTGCTGAACACAGCGAAGTTGCGTCTGCAGAGCTGAAAGCATTCAGCCAAGACTAAAGAAACTCATTAGCCAGTCATCACCCTCCATGAAGATGCTCCTGGAATGGGAAATTGCTACAGTAGCTGCAGTCACTTCCCATGGGCCTGCATCCACAGCATCAGGCTGAGCTGCAGCAGTGAGATGGGATTGTGGCCCTGGCTCTTGCTGCAGCTCTGCCAAGGATGCACTGTTCAGTTTGGGGCAATCTCCATGCTGGGATCCTCTTTCTATGTACTGGGGGATAATTACTCTTATCCATCACACACTGCCAACCAGAGATTTCATCTATCAGCATTTGTTAAAGGCTTTGAGATCTTAAATAAACAAGAATGTTGAAGTGCAAATGATTGAACGTGGCCAGTCACAAGTCAGGGTGGAAAATGAGTTCTGTTGGCAGGAATTAGCTGTTCCAGCAATCACAGCGTGGGCCCAGGCTTGAGTGCTGGGACAGCCCATGTGCTCTGGTGGGCAGCTCTGGAGGCAGCCCTTTTTTTGAGCAGTAGAGAAATAAAACCTGTGGTGTCTGCAGACAAAGGTTCTTGCAATCATTCTGAGAACTTGGGGGACTTTTGAGAGCTCCAGGGCCTGGCTGGCAGAGGGGCCCCTTCTGTGTCCATCAACCCCGCTCCCTTCCAATGTTTAGCCCCCTTCCCCGGCCTCTGCCAGCACCCAGACAGACAGGGCAGGATTGCCAGGTAGGTCCTGTGTCCCATGCTTCATCACCCAGGATCATTTGCAATCAGCCACCTGCTGCCGGGAGGAGGAGTTAATGTAATTTAACTTAATTTCTTAATTTCTTCTGTTATGGGAAAATGCCAGAGATGAAACACTGCCTGGTCATAGTACAGATGAACATGGCTGCACAGGGCTGAGAGCCTTGATTGTGTTTTGCTGCACTGCTGATTTTTTCAGACGCTGGGTATATGCCCAGGATGCCAGCTTATTTTCTGTTTTAATTCATCGCTAGTAGGGACAAAATACAGATATATATACAAGTCTGCAACTAGTAAGTCCACCTGTTGCTATGGGGGGAGCTCTCTTCTCTTGCCTTGGTTGGCTGCACTGCCAGGGAGGGACAGCAGCAGTCTGACGTTTCCTCAGGGTGAGCCAGCCACGCAGGCGTGTTTGTCACCATGAGAAGGGCTGTATTTGCGCTGCCTGCAGGTGACTTGGGCCCGTGATAGCAATTCTGAACAGCGACGTTGTTCAGCCAAGGGGAAGGCAGTGGAAGCGGCCACCTCAGTGCAACGTGGCCCAGGGCAGCAAGGTGTGAAGGTGCAGAGGGAGACGCAGCGCGGAGAGCTGCGGTGTGAGGTAAACGCGCGCCGCCGGCACCGCCGCACACCGGCCGCAGCTCGATAGCCGCTGCTGCAGAAACAGCCAGGCGGCAGCCCGGGGAGATTTATGGTTCAGTTTTCCCCATGCCGCAGGGCTAGAACGCTGCTGGAGCACAGTATGTCAAACTCATGCTGCCTCATGACTGCCCACAGAGCCGCTCCCGCCTCGGCCTGCTGCCTTGCTGCTCCCCGGGCCTGGTGAAGGGCAGTGGGTGCCAGGCTCGTCCCTCGCTCCTCTGCCCAGGGCATGAGGCGTTCAGGACTTCATCTCTTCCCTGGCTTTGCGCACACTGCTTGGCCAAAGCAAAACCAGTATTTCCTGTGTGTTAACTGGGGGACAAGCTCAGCTGCGTGCTGGCAATTGCTCAGAGCTGTCCTGGTGACTCTTCTGCAACCTTTCATTTCCTCCCAGCTCACTTTGGACATGACCTCTCTGCATACGCTGATTTCTCCATCTCTTTTCTTTGCGGACTGTCATGTGCAGATGGCAACAGATGGCTGCACAGGGCTATTTCACACCCAGCAGCACCTTTTTCTTAGGAGAAACCCTGTTGAGTGCAACTCTGGACAATGCTGGGGCAATATCCATTGCCCTGATCATGGGCTGACACATGGAACAAGGGACTGTAAGGGAAGCACCTTCCCAGTTGGGCCTTTAACAAAATTTCAGGCATCAATGTGGGGGTACCCAGGCTTTTTGCACCTTTATATTCAGTTACCAAAGATTATCACATAGTTGGACTCAATGATCTTGAAGGTCTTCTCCAATCATAACAATTCTATGAAAAGTTTCCATATTTTAAGGCAGTGGTGGAAGGATCATAAAAAGCTGTGGAATGTGAAACAGTCCTATTACAGCCTCTTTTTTCATGATTACTTTATGCATTAATATAATACATAAACTCATGACCTACTTAGGGCTGCTAGAGCACTACATAGCCTCTAAATACATCCCAAAACTTCTCCTACCTAAGCCTTTTCTTTAATTTTGTTATTAAGAACATCTGCAAAAGTAACTAGGCTCATTTAAACAGTTTCTCCCTCATTAGTGCACACACCTGAGCACTTGTGTGCACCTCTTAAAAAGAGGAAACAAGGCTGGTTTTAGGTTTGGCTGGAGAAGCTGGTTGTTGAGCTGTTTTCTGTGACTTTCCTGTGTTTACTAGCAGTGGGATAAGCTAGTAGGTGCTGGTGTCCTAGGTGAGTACAGCTCCTTTTCTCTGACTTACTTCTGCACATGGTGGCTTCTCTGACGGCAAGAGAGAGGCAGGGGATGGTAGGAGAGAGTTTTTCATCTCCTGCAGTAGTGTTGGATAACATGTGTGGGGGTTTTTGACTTGGACTGAGTGCTTACAATAATGTCTGCCTTGGGGGTCTAGCACTGCTGGCCTCAGAGCAGAGACTTGTTAGGGGACCAGCTCCCTCATGCAGGGAAGCACTTCTGGGGTCTGTATGAAAGCAGGAAGGTGGTTGGATATTGTATTGGGGCAGCTTGTAGCTGCAGTCTGGCCTCAGGTTGGGAGCTGTACTGTGGGTAGCTTGTGCTTCCTTTACAAGGGGCTTAGGAAGTGCTGAGCATTGGGCTCACCTGGAGAACCTGAGGCAAACTCTGGGGTGGAAATAACCCCTCTGGAAAAAGCTCAAGCTACCACTCAATGAGAGTTATCTCCCTCTGAAACTAGCCTTGATCCAGTCCTCTCCCATGTCCCTTTTTTTGGCAACTTCCACCTCTGTGGCCTCCAGAAACATCTGCAACTCCTTTAATATCCTTGGAAGCCTGAGGTGGCTGGGAGGGAGTGGGTTTTTGTTAGTTAAAAGAAGTGATTTGGGGTAGGTTTTAAGTGGAAAGAAATACATTGTTTTCCTTCAGGCAAATTTCAAACTAGCTTCAAAACTATAAGCAAAAGTTAAATATGAAAATATGTTCAAAACTAAGTGCTACGGTTTTTATGCAGTGCTTTTTTTAGCTGAAGCACTGTAGTTAAATCTGGTGTGATTTTGCAAATCGCCAGCTAAATAAGTATTTGTGAAGAGGGTTTTCTCTTTCCCACCTTTCAAAGTCGGATGTTCCTAAGGGTAAGTGGGGAAAGGGAGAGCTAAGGTTTGCCCTAAAGATTTCAAATCATAGTCCCACTATCCTACTGTGCCTTTCTGCCATCTCTGTGCTGTGTAGTTGGTCAGCTCTGCTATCTGGCTAAACATTTACCTGGGCGGAAAAAAAGTAAATTTTCCAGTGTCAGAAGGGAAAGGTCTGATAGAAGGAAGCCTGTGGTCAGAGGAGAGTGGAAGAGAGGCAGTATTATGCTTGTAGATGGGCTTTTTTGGATCATATGTTATTGAATCACATAGTGTCACCTTTTCTGGTGAGTGAAAATGCTTATAAATGCATTTTTTTTTTCCCTGTGAGAATTAGTTATCCAAAATTACAAAATGCTTTGATATTTCCCAGAGGGTGCTATTGATTTTTCTCGGCCTCTTTTTTGCTGTCTCCCCACTTCTCAATGCACATGCAGTATGGGCAGTACATGCAGAGTGTTTCATAAAGCTGGTTCCCAGGCATGCCTAAGTGACAAATGATTTGAAAAAATACAAACTAATTTTATTATTACATCTCAACTATTGTCCTGGGGAATAAGAAAAGCCACCCAACAGCCCACAATACTTTGAAGTCAACTTGTGCTTTGGGGAATTTGCTTTCTCGTGGCTGGGTGACCAGGAGGATCACTTTGGAGTGACTTCAGATTTCAATGGTTTTCAGGCTCTGATCTACAATACGAGCAGGTCCATGCTTGTGCTCAGGCCATATATTACCTGTACTTGGCATACATTTTCTGTGTTTCAGAAGAGACATGTCCAGAAAGTTGCTCTGTTTTTCTGGCTGTATCGGCTAAGCTGAGAAGACCTTGTTTACTCCTTTTGCAAATCTTGCCTTTGACTACATTGCTTCACTGAGGACATTTCCTTGCCTTACCCCCAGGGCTTTGCAAATATGCACACATTGCAGTGGGAGCAGCCTTTCAGAGCAGATGATCATTTATTTTTCCATAATCTTGCCTTAATTGTTGTCTTTTATGAGCTGTGAAATAGTCTTTAACAGCATGCATCCTGTTGTCTGCATTGCTGTACTTCCTGAAGTGAGCTGTGGTTCAGCTCTCTGACCTGTTGCTTCAGGCTCTTCAGGCAAAGTCCAGGAATAATTGCTGGGATCATCATTGCCTATTTTAATAGCTACTGTGTTGGTCTGACAGCATAAAATATTTTGAAACAAACTCTAGAGAATAATTATGAAATATGTACCTCAAAGATTCCCACCACTTCCACATAATTCTGTGTTGTTATTTAACCCTTTGAGAAAACTATATCTTAGCCTGTACTGTCCAAGAAGAAAACAATGCCAGCAGCAGGTTGGATATGTTACATTTTTGGGGATGCTTTTCCTTAGGGCATTTTTTCTAGTCTATTGAATGGCTTCTTAGATGATATTTAAGTGGAAAGAGTCCTTGTTTCACTTGGTAGATACTCAAAGCTGTCTGCCAAGCAATCTCTAACTACCTGAAATTATTTTGGAGGATGCTTCTCTGCAATTCAACAGTAATTGTAACAAAATCACCCAGGTGTATTACCAAACTGGGAACATTGCTCAGCAATAATATTAAATGAGCAATGAACACTTTGCCAATTTGAGGTTTACTTGTTCCCTCACGTGTGAGCCCAGAGGCCTTTTAGCTGGCTGCTTTCAGTGTTTATCATTGATTTCAGGATTGCTTGTTCCGATTCCAAATTCACAAAACCTGAAGGGAGAGTAAAAGGAGAGGGGGGGATACCTGTGCTAAAAGACTGCAAAAAGATGGAGAGGGATAAATAGCCCCACTGTGCATACAGCCTGCTGAAGTGTGCAAGACCAAGGAGGCAGAGCAGTTAAATAGCAAGGTGCGGGGAGAAGCAATAGGAATAAGTGAGCAAAAATCCTCCCTGTGATATGGGGCATTCTTAGCCTGGATGGTGCTTGTTAGCCTGGGAAGGGTCTTCCCTTTGCACTGATTCCTACCTACCCTTCATGTGCTGTGAACCATGATGTTTCTACTATATTTGTGGGTATCTTTTCAGGAGCTACTTCTGTTTCAGAAATATCAATACACTCTTCTGATAGCCAGATAAAAAGTTAGAAGGTATTCAAGGGACATTCCTCTGGAAAGAAGACCACAGTCAAGTTTAACTTTTGAGGAAATAATGTATTTGGTGCAGACATTTTTGTCCCTTTGCAATGTTGCTTGACTGTAACTCTTGAGGACCAAGGCCAGGGGAGCTTCCAGGCTAGCAGGCAGAGAAAACAGATCCAAGGAAACCAGTCTGTGGAATGGGGAGAAGTTGGGCAGGAAGTCACATATCTTCCCTGACTAACCAATAAACCTCACTACTTTATTTTAAGAGATTGGAGGCTGCTTTGAATAGACAGATATAAGATTGAAGAGATTGCTTTAGCATCCAGCTTCAGCCTCCTCTTATTGCATGTTATATAAATTTGCTCACAAAAATGCTCTGCTCTATTATAAAATCAGTTCCATTTAATGCCCCAACTCTTTTGAGAAAGGTCCTCCAAAACCTCCCTATCTTAGTCACTTAGGAACTTGCTTGTGATTTTCACTCTAAATTAATTCTTGGACAATTTATACCCACCTTATTCCTGCTACAAAAGAGCTTGAACAGCTCTTTTCCCTTTTCAGTGTTCTCCCTTCTCTGGTGTATTTATGGCGAATAATCAGTTTTTGTCAGCAGTTTTCTCCTAAACTCTCTGATTTCTTCTCGTAAGATCACTTCACGTTATCTATATAGCCTGTTTCTGCCCTTGGTTTGAAGTCCTTTTTTTAGACACAGGTGATCTGCCCCAACTTCGCTCAATACTAGATCATCTCCAGGCTGCTGCAAGTGTTGTCTGGGACTAAATCCCATGGGGATCTTTTGGATTCTGCCTGGTTTAGAGGAAGAGTAAGGACTTGAGATTTTCCTAAAGCCAAAAGAGTCTTTAAATGATGGCAACCTCCAATTAGAAAAAGACAAAAGAGATGGAGGAGAAGCAGGGCATGACACATGGGTAAATACCCAGAAGATTTCCGTCCATAAAGTGGAAGCCCTCGTTGTGTCCCTTGTCCTCTTTTCCCTCTGAGACCCAATGCATGGTGAGCACTTCCATGTAGTGGTGCTCTTTGTTGGGGAGGGGAAGGCCTGGGCTGCCCATGGCAGCACCAAGGACATGCAGTTCTGCACAATGCAACATTCCTTTGTTTTCTACTTGTTGGTTCAAAGGTTATGTTGTCCAAACAACAGTTTGTTACAAAAGAGAATTAAACAGTTCCTTTCACTTTTCTTCAATAATAGTTTTATTCCTGAGATACCTTTCTTGCTGAACTGTAATTTAATGGGCATATGACAAATGTACTGATTCACGCTAACTGCTTCTAAATTTACTTGGTTGGTGCAACAAAAGGGAGCTTAGCCTGGCTCTGACTGGATTTGAATGACAGGCACTTTTAAGAGGCAGATCTTGACAAGCAGCTAAATAAGGGCCCATGCCGGGGCCTAGCGCACTGCCCTGTTTGAACACTCCTTGTCTTAGCCATCCCACACGTGGGGCAGAGCTCTGAACTAGAGGGCAGCATTTTGGACCCCCCAGAATACATTCAGCACCACTGTCCCCTTCCCAGATGTACTCAGGCTGGCTTTTGCAATAGCAGAGTCATACCATGACCTCAGATTCACAGGATATGAGACAAGCCTTTTTTATTTTTTTGCTGTAATCTTTTGAAGGCTGTGGTTATTTTCAGACCTTATCCTGTGAAGTCAGTGGGAGGTTGCAGGAACAGATCTGAGTACCTTCTGGACCTCCTTGGTGCATCTCTCTTCCCCAGGCACATCACCAAAGGTGGTCAACTACTGATGCTGGAAAAGCAACAAGGCTGTGTATAAGTTCCCTGGCACTTTTCTCTCTGCCTCTCTAGAGAAAGACACAATCCCCAAGCTAGTGTCTCATCCTCCATGCTTCTAGTGAAGTTAGTCTTGGGTTTTAGTGCTGCCCATATGGCTTGGCCCATGGGCAAGTGGCCACCTTGTGCTGGGCCACCTCAGTACTGATTCTGTAATGAGACATTTTTCATGGCATGGCAAGGAGAAGCTGAGAGTCATGGGGATACCCAATTCAGTAGGAGCATCTGTGTTGGCTGAATCACCTGTCTGGATTCATATCCACTAAGGGATAGGGCAAACTCTACGGCGCTGCTATAAAATAAAGCAGTGCATTGAGGACCAGGTCCAGCATCCTAGATGTACTGATTCTTCTGAGGCACACTAGAAAGAAAAGCAGCTCCTCAGCACTTTTCTCATGTATTTTTTGCATGTTTTTTATCCATTCTAGCATGGCTTGTGAGAATATGAAGGCAATCTTGGGATGAAGATTTAAGATATAATCCTTGCCCTTTTTACACATTTTAAAATACATGAATGCATCAGAAGAGTGATCACCTCTCAGGTGTAAGATTTTGGTTCTGTGTGAAAAGGAAGGTCAGAAAGGACAAAAGATGCCTCAGTCCTCCTTTCCATCAAATTCAACTGCAAAACTCTTATTGACTCTCTTGAAAGTTGGACCTTGAAGAAAACATCTCCTGCTGAAACACTCTAGGGATATTTTAAAACCAGATTAATAAATAATTGGACCATCTGCATCAGAGTCAGTAAGTGGAATGACACATGGAGGGTGTCTGTAAATGGAACAGCTTCAAATATGTGAAATAAAATACACAATGGAATGGATTTTTTCCATAATAGACATAATTATCGCCAATTTGAGTCTCTGTTGCAGGCACAATGAGAGACCCTGCCTGGGAGATAGCTGCTTTCTCTTAAGAATCTGAACAGATAAATAGTAGAAGATTGCTCCTGCCCTATAGGGGTGACCATCACATTAATAAGGCAGACCCAGGTCGGGAGCCATAGCAAGGAAATGGTTTGCCTGAGGCTATATGACAGATCAGCAACAGAGCTGAGATCAGCCTCCATTTCCTAGAGTCTTGCCTAGACTTCATCTGCCAAATTCTTTCTTTTAGACAGGAGATGATACTGCTTCTGAAGCCACTAATGTCCGTTGAATTTTCACCCACGCTAGTCTGGGATGGCCATGACAGGGACCAGCTGATTGGGTTTTCATTAGCATTATTCCAGTCTTTGCAACGGTGGCTGGGCCTAACACTTGGTATTGGCATTCTTCACAAGAACAAGGGTCGGAACAAAAGTTCATTTACAGCAATCACATCTGAAGTGCTGAGTTTAACTCAGCCAGGACTCTCAAATCCCTCTCTGTGGAGCTGCTTTCCAGCAAGTCCACCCCTAATCTGCTGTATGAGCAAGGCAAGGCCTTGACTGAGGACCTCACCCAAGCAAAGAGCAAAAAGTGTGGGAAAACACATGGAACACATGAAAATGCTGGATATTTCTATGGGGATCTCATCACTTGACTTTCTTCTGCTTTCCAGGCTATGGTTCTGGTTGTCCAAGGAAATGAGGCTCACCTTGTTTGGTTCACCAAGAAGTGAACCAAAGGAGCAGCTTTTGCCAGGATATACCTGACATGTCTGTGTTTCACTCTAGTGATAACTCAGGCTGTCTGCTCTTGGCTGTAGCAGCCTAAAGGCCAGTCCCCACTGGGGGAGCATCAGTGGATGCTCTATCTCATCTCCAGTCTTGGCTCCACCAACTCTCACCATGCAAGAGTAGGAACAGGATCTACAACCAAACCTTTACTGAGAGCCTTCATCTAGCAGGACATCAGTGAAGTCCATGGCTGCCTTTTTTCTCCTGTGGTCTTATGCTTTTAACACAGAACAGCAGAAATTCTTTTATATGCTCTCCAACCACTGCTTTCTAAAATCCCTGTGATGGGGTTGGAGCAAGATAGCTGTCAGAGCCTCTGTAGGAGATGTGGGGTAGGAAGCAAGGATAGCAGCTCTGTTTTGCCACTTCTGGCAGATTTGATAATGATTTAATCCTTGTGCAAGGCCTCCTCTCTGGACTAGGGCATGCAACAAATGCAAAGCAGAAATAGAGGAATTGCCTCATTAAAATCTCATCACAGAACTGAAGATGATATCCCTGTCTTTGTGAAGCAGATAGCGAGTCACACGAGCTCCAGCAAGGATGGCAAATGCTGGAGTCCTGTCCCTTTGCCACCCTGCAGTGCTGGCAGTGGCTGCCGTCAGCACATAGTGTCCCCAGCAGTAATGGATGACTGACAGCACTGTGCAAACCCCAGCTGGAGAGCTGTCAGCCTGGAGCGCTTGGGAGGAAGCACAGGAGAAACCTGCTCTTTCTCCCCCTGCTCAGCAGTGGCTCCGTCCTTTCATTTTTATCCC
The DNA here is from genome assembly GCA_032353885.1 of Nothura maculosa. NCBI lineage: Eukaryota > Metazoa > Chordata > Aves > Tinamiformes > Tinamidae > Nothura > Nothura maculosa. Next base: position 4,572,780 of record JAUBOD010001105.1, read on the forward strand.
TCTTCTAGCTCTCAGTTGAAGGCTTGTTCCCTTGTTCCTCTCCTTGGACCCAGCCCATGCTGGAAAGCCACCTGCTAATGGCTCCCCAGTCACCCCAACTCCTGGTTCCCCCCAAAGCTTCTGGACACCATCCCAGCCTCCATGCAGCAGAGGTCTCCTAGACTCAGCATCTCCTTGTCCATGTGGGCAGTTACTGCCTAGGATTTAGACCAATGAGTAGGAAGAGAAAACTCTTGTTTTTTCTAGAACTAGATGTATAAACTGGTGCTGTGACTGCTTCGGATTTTTTAGAAAGGAAGCGGAATGACAGCTCTGGGATAAATTCTTTTTAATAATAATAATTCTAAAAATAAGGCAGAATTTCATTTTCAGATCTGAGGAATAGAAAGCTAGATATTAGGAAAGACTCTCCAGAGAGTCTCTAAGTAAAGACTTTCTCCATTAAGATTTATCACACTAAGTGTGTGTGTGTCTATATACACACACATGCATACATATGTATTAAATGGTTTTAATGTTCCAAATTTGAGACTTGCCTTGGACAGGATTGTTGGAAAAAGTGGAAAGTTGGAGCCGACTGTAGCAGAAGCGGTCCCAGGCTGTTGAGTTCAGATCCAGGAGGGTTGTCCACACTGACTCTGTCTGAATCTCAGGCTTTGACTACAGCCTTCAGTAGGGATGAAGGCTAAAAACAAGGGATAAGAGCAGGGATGTCCTACTCTGTGTCCTACAGACCCTGCCCTGTGTTTCTAGAGTTCTTGCTGGGCAAGCAATAGAATTCTAGACAAGTCAGGAGCAAAGTAAATGTTAACACAGAACGATCATCTCCAAAATTGACCATTACAGGGCTAGCTTGTGTGTGCCGTAAACCGAATTCAGTCTGTGGTAATGGGGCAGAATGCAGAGAATGCAAATGAGATCGTTACTTTCTAAATGAAACAAGGACTATCCAATACTCAGTAAGTCAGTACTAAAACATTGCAGGCCTCTAGTCAAGGGCTGATTCCCCTTCTTGGCAGGTTTTGGCCAGCCACGATGACAGCCGGATGACTTGACAAGTCACTCGCAGCAGCATCTCCCATCACCAAGGAGAGCTCACAAACGTGCCCAGCCGCAACGGCCTCAGGCTGCAGCTTTTCTTCAGTCTATTGGTGAAGAGCACTTTATAGAAACTGTGGTGTGCTGTGACTGTAAATACTATGTGAATTATTAATTTTCTGTTTACCTTCAATATTTTTCTATTCAATTATTTTCTATAGATAGAGCAAAGGACTGCTCTGTTTTTTAAATAATACACAAATTATCTTTTTATACATATTTACAGGAATGCTTTGTGCATCTTTTCCCTTGAATAGATTTTGAATTTTGTTGCATGTTTTATTAAAGCATCTATTCAATAATTAAGGAGAGTATGTAATTATATGTAAGGCTAGTGAACAATTTGTTTTGCAGTGTGTGTTAACACTGTATATAAAATATAGTCTGTCCTCAGAAAGGTGTTTTCCATTAATTATTTCAAAGCAGTTTATAGGGAGGGGGGTATTGCTGTTGTCATTATATAGATGGGAAAACTAAGACATGGAAGAGGCAGATCCCTCAGAGGGTTAAGTATAGGTTTGAGTCAAACTCAGGCTTCCAGACCCAGTGCAGAGCTCTGCTCCTACAGCATCCTTGCCTCCTGGTGTATTTTGAAATCCTGGATGTCATCCATAATCACAACAAACTTCTATGAACACAACAATAGCCCCGTTTGGCAAAAAGTGTGGATTGCTAAAATCCCTTTTGCTCTTGCTGTTGGTGAGGAGACAGTCATAATGACTGCAGGTTTTGAAGAGACAGGCCCCAAATCCACTGTGCAGATGACATTTAAACACTAATGGCTTTGAAAGTTTCCCAGGCAAACTTGCTGACTCAGGAAAAGTGGTGTTTCAGGTTTAGGCTGAGCCCAGTTGCACACGCTGTGATGTAATTTACTGTTTGCAATACAGAACTCAGTTAAGGCCTTCCAAGCTGTGAAATGTTTAAATCAGCAAGAGGGTGACTCTAAATCCCTGTAAAGGGTGACTTTGAACAATGTTACTGAAACATGCAGGAAAAGCCTTCTCCTGAAGAGATGGGGAGAGTTGGCCTTGCTCTGGTGTTTTGCACTGGAAAACTCACCCCAGAGGGAATGGATTTCTGCTTAAATGAAGGAATTTATGGCTTACTTATCATGTATTCATTAATTATTCCTAATGTTAATCTCCAGACGCTGTGTAGGGCTGCACAGGAATATGAACCTAGCTGAAAAATTGAAAAACTGCAAGGCAATGCTTCTAGCTCTCAGCTTTTATTAGACACAGACCTTGCTCCTCAGCTAAGACTTAAGAAACAGCCTCCTGGTTGAGGAGTAGCAAGAACTGCCCTGAGCAGGGAGGAGTCCCTGCTGTGGGCAGAGATTTTGCAGTCCTGCCCGATATGCCTGACCTATATGCACGTACCATAGGGGAAAGTCCCCTCTCCCACTAGCCCTCTCTGGGGGGAGTTACCACCATGGTGACCCCTTGCTTTTTTCTGAGAGGCCTATGAATGACAAGAACTTAATTTTGTGCTTTCTGTGGGTTTCAGAGGTGATCCATATAGAAATGCCTGTGAAAATGGGTTTGAGAAACCTAGCCCACTCTTTCCGCTTGGCATCCCATAAATCTTGTGGTGTCTTAGCTTTGTGTTAAGATCCTGCTAGCAACTAGTTAGGATCAGATGCAGGAGACATTTTTTTTGCTCTGTTCTGAAGAGGGTGCCTGGCACAGAAATTAAAGGAAAAAGATTTTGTGCTACCTTCCCTGCTGACAGGCACCTGTTTTCCACTGACTTCCCAGCTTTCTTTTGGAAGGCATTTTCTAATCCTGTTGCATCCAGACATGGATTTTCTCATGTAATTTGGGAGCTGCTGGTCCAGAGGTCACAGCTGTGGTGAAGATATAGAGAATGTTTTCAACTAGAGGCCTGGCGATGGCAGGGCTCATCTTTGAGGAACCTCATTCTGCTTTCTTTCCTGAAAAGGTGAGACCCCTTTTTTGACTGAACTCGTGTTTTTGTAGGGAAACAACTTCATTGCCTTCCAGTAGACCCAAAGAAAAGAATCCCTCTCAAATGTGCATCAGCTTTCACAGTGCTGATGTTGGAGCAGGTCTAAGCCACTGGAGCATGGACACTTGGTTCAATTATCCCAGTGGGGACTGAACCTGCAGCCACATGAGAGTGCTGCAAATCCCAAGTTTATGTCTTAGCAAACCTCAGAGAAATCCTTGTCACAGAAATCCTCCAAAATTGAGCCCAGCTTAACGATCATCTCCTTCTGCCGAGGCCAAAATCTATATGCTGCAGACAAAAGATCTTTTTAGTACATTTTTTAATTAGAATAATATCTTGTTAGGATTCTTTGATAAGAAGAGAGTCCAAGTGTCAAGACTTCTTGATCCATGATTATAACATTACTTATGAACTACTCCTACAAAGATCAGATTAGATATGTTTTCCATCCCTCTTCTGGGACTACTTGGGTTTCTTCAATGAGCTGATACAACAGTTCTTCCAGCAGTGGCCCCACTCCCAAGTCCTGCTGCTGCTTTCTTTCCCATCCTAAAGAGGTGCTCCTGGAGTGCATAGTGATTCAACTCTCAAAGCTGTGCTTTCCCTGCCAGTTAGGAGTACTTTTAATTACAGTTCCCCTTACTGAAAACTGTGTACACAGTCTTTTAAAACATGACACTTTAATCCTATTAATAGCTGTGTTTCCGATTCTTGCCAGCTCTTTACCTTGTCTTCCTCCAGCCTTAAACACCCAGCACTAATAAGAAAGTCCTCAGTGCAGGTGGCTGACAACTTAGATAAAACCCTCAGCTTAGACCCACTTCTGGTTCCTGACCTTCAGCTCTGCCTTGTGGCTGACTTATTCCGGAGTCATTCCAGAGACTTGCAGTAATGGGTGTGCTGGCTTGTCAGAGAAGGGGAGTACAACACTTCCAACATAACCCTAGTCCTCTTGGTATGATGTTTGCAGACATGAGTGTTTTCATGCTATCTCCTGTCCATCTTCCAACTTTCTTCCTAAGTATGAATTCTTCACCTCACTTGTCTCCTGAGCACATCCATGATCTGGCTCTATTCGTACTGTTTGTGCTTGGCTGCTTTTTCCCCACCTGCTATAGGTCCCATCAGAAGCAGAGAACCTGTGTCCTGTCTTTGCAAACCACTCAGAGCCATTCAGGCTGCAAATAATGACCCAGAAGCAAAAGATTTAAATGCAGAAAAGACTGAGTGGGCTTTAAATGCCCATAACTGTCATGTCTAGAACATAAGGGAGGACCTCAAAGGATTTTGCGGATGATGTGGGGCCTCTGATCATTTGCTGATGTGGAAAAACAGAGAAACAAATCAGAGAAGTGGAAGCAAAGTGAGATGACTGGAGTCCAGGAAGGCGATGGGGTCCTGCTCTTCCATGTTTTCTCTCTGATTGCCTTTGCATGAGGAATCTTATAAATACATTGAATTTGGGGAAGGAGAAAAGCAAGCACCAAGATCCCAGCATCCATTTAATGGATTGTTCTCCAGCCTATACAAGAAACAGCAGAGCAAACAAAACCATAATACAGAGATCTTACCCAGAGCCAAGTACTAGCCTAGCATATGAACCCCAAGTGCTGCTTCTGACTCTTTCCTAATCCCTCACCAAATGAACTTTCATCAAATTCATAATTAGGGGATAATAGTTTTAAAAGATAGTTGAATACCCAAATCTGCTAATCCTTCAGTGAAGCCTCTTTCCTTTAATCTCTCTCTGAGTCCCTAATACATAAAAAAGTAGCCAGGCGCCCCCTGCTCTCTTCTGCCCTCATTAAAGGGAAACTTTAGCCTCCTCCTTTCAGCCTCAGTGGCCTGCCAGGCATGAATAGAGGGCACAAAGGCAGCCCCTGGACCACTTAAGATGTGCAGGAACTATGAAAACCTTAGGACTGGGCTTGTTTCAAGACCAGTGTCACAGCAGAGGCCAGTTGTCATGGTAACAAGCTGTCAGATATCAAAAATCATATTACAAAAAGTTATCACAAGGAGAGACGGGAAAGGAGGGGGCAGCAGAGAAGGGGGTTGTTGAAGGGTTAGCTTTGCCCCTGGATAAGAGGGGAGGCAGAGGAAGGCCTGTCCTCCATTGAGGAGAGGCAACAACAGCTACAAAAATCCAGCATTGTCCTTTCGGTTGCCCTATGAGTTCCCATGGGCAGAACATCCAGACAGCTTTTGAACCCAAGAGAGAGGATGTGCAGAAACATGGACTTCTGATCCTGACTGTGAGAGCTGTGAGTGTGGAGGGGACACACGGTGGGGATGCTCTTTTGTACTGCCTTTTCCCTGGCCAGGCTGAAGCATTTCATAGGAGAGAGAAACCAACTGACATCAAAGGAGAGAGGGAGGGGGGTTAAAGCAACGAAGACCCTTGAGCTCTCCTGCCCAAACAGTGCAGGGCCCTCAAGTGGGAGGAAGTTCAAAGCCTACAGCTGGGCCTGAGGGAGCTAGTGCTGTGAGGAAGACAAAGGAACTCAGGCTATGAGGAGGATGAAGGCCCAGGACAGGGACAGCTTGGATATCCCACCAGAGGACTTGCTATTCAGTGTCCTCCACTATGATTTCTTCTGACACAATGGGTCATCCCACAATTCTCTGTGACAAAGCTAATGTTGCCACCAACATGGTCCTTTTGCATGTCTCCTCTGTCCTTTTGATAGTGCCCCAGAGGCACTCAGGGACTTTGCTGTCTGCAGCAGTGACACCAACGTCAGCATCTGTCGGGTGAGTGCTGATGCATTTGATGGGCTAGGAGCAGGCAGAAGTGGGAAGCCTCTGTTAATTAATTGGATACGCAGTGTAATAACAGTAATTGCAATCAATATATTAGATAAGGATGATCAAAATGCTGCACAATCCCTGTCTGATAACAAATACGTCTCCATCACCAAGGCTGGCAAAGCTTCAGGAAAAGCTGCAAATGAGATCCCGCTGAGATGTGGAGGTGGGCAGTGAGGGCTGCACTGCTTCTCATGGAGACACCTGGAAGACCCTCTGTTCCACTGGAAAGGTGCATCAGCCCCAAGCCAGAGCTGAGCACACGGAGAGACTTCATAAGAATGTAATGCATTAACATCATCCATACTGCCTGGCTCTTTCCATTTTTCCTGAGGAGCAACCTCCACCTTTTGTTTGTTTCATGCTGCCCCCCATCCCAGGAGCAAGAATTTTCTCCTCAAAAGACATTTGACCAAAAAAAAAAAAAAAAAAGGTATTTGGGCAAAAGGACCTCTAGAAAAATGCTAGGGAAATGTTCTAGAAAAATTCTAGAAAAATGCTCCTTCCTACACATGTGGTTAGAGCCAACCCACATAAGCTGATAGGGTGATGCATTTTCTCTGATGGCTGCTACAGCAGAAATAAGAGGCACCTTTGTGATAACAAGACTTAATTTCAAACAGGAACAGTTTTCATTGCAGGTACAGTGACGGAATGGAAGAAGTCTATTCTTGCTTCAAGACTGGCTTTCCCTAAAATATACAGTAAAAAAAGAAAGAAAAAAAAACAAAACAGGAAACAGACATACCAAAAACTTTCACAGAGATAATGACCAGCCTAGGTTTAAAAACAGAAAATCATGCCTTAATCTTGGATAAAAAAAAAGAAGAAAGAAATCTAAATGCATTCCATTAAAAGCAGACAAGAGAATATGAAAAAAACTTTTTCAGGCTAAATAATAATAAAAAAAGATTAATAAAAATAACCCAAATTGGCAGAAAAGCCTAGTGAGTCATTTAATGCTCTCAGTACAGCTGGCAGGAGCAGGGTAATTTATGCCTCTCTACAGCACAGACTCAAGGCAGGTCACTCGGAGAGAGTGGATTCAACCCCATTAAGTTTTCAGCTGTGAGGAACTAAAGGCTGTTTCCCAGCCCTGCTCAGGGGGCTGTGTTTGGGGCTAGAGGGGAGCTTTGCTACCTTCATTGTGGCCAGGATGGAACAGGCTGGGAATCAGTTTTTGATGTTGAACAGAGTTGCCTTTCCAGCAGGTCTGCCATGCCCTGGGAAGGCCGTGCCAGCAGGCCCAGATCAAAGTAGGCCGTGCAGCAGGATGGTGAGGGTCTCCAAGCAAGGTGGAGGGATGGAGAGTTGCCTGCATAGGATTTTAATAGCACCTGGGTACTATGGGAGAATGTAGAGTGAGGAGGCTTTGAAGTGCAAAGGTTCATGTGATCTTCTACAGTGCTTGAAGGATGAAAGAATATTGCATATGAAGTTGGCTCTGGGCTTGGTGGAGCCCAGTCTTTGCTCCAGGCGGTACCAGAAAGCCTGGCCATCTCCTCCCATGATCCGCTTTGTTAATGCCACCCTTTCTGGACCCTAATTTGTGGGGCTGTGAGGTTCCTGGAGGTAGTTCTAGATAGAGGTGTCTTGCCCATAGCATAGCGTAGCAGGAGACTGTTTCCTAAAGAAATCGACCAGCCTTAAGACTGCAGTGCCACTCTGGAAATAGTCTCAACTTGCCCTTTCCGAATTCAGGAGCTCTCTAGGAGGCTGATACTCCCCTCTAAAGGAGACCTCACATTTTCAAAGTGGAAAATAAACGGTATCTGTGAGTCCTTCAAACCCCAGCCAGGAGAGCAGCTGAAGCAAAGGCTTGTGAAGTCCTGTATCTGCCTTTTGGGCATCCCTAGATGTGGGTGCTAAAGGCATCAAAACCAGGAAAAGCACTGAGTACTTCCCAGGCAGTGCAGTGCTACCAAGAGTTCAGCTGACTATCCTGCCCAGAATTGCCGTAAAAATATCATTTATGTAATATAAACCATTGCGATGGCTGCAAGAAGAAGAAATTTCCTTTTTTTTTTTTTTCTTAAGAAGAGCATGAAAAGGGTTGCATGGCTGTGAAGTCATGAGACAAAGATGAGGAGAGGTCTTGGTGTCTGTGCTTGCCACTTCCCCTTGTATATGAAAGCAGAGGTTGGACTAGAACAAATCTCAGCACGTTTTATGCGCTGGCTGACGGTGGGCTCAGCTACTCTAAAATGCTGAAGAGCATTTGTACAGATCTAGACCTTTCCAATATTTAATAAGTTGTATTCAAAGACAGCTTTATTCTGATTATGGTTTATGGTAACATTTCTTTATGTACATGTACATTTGAAATGATGAACTGTCTGATTTATGGCTCTAATTTTTGATCGGGGAAAAGATGATGAAATAGTCATAAGCTTGAAGTTATTTTTATTTTTGCTAGCGCATGAGTCTTGAATGACTAAAACAAACAGTTCTAGCACAGCTTCACCAGCTTCATCTGTATACGATTCTAAACTGAACGCTGGAATCTCAGATCATCTTCTTTCAGGTAAAACTTCATGGCAGCTTCCTCCTATCTGTAGCCACCTTATTTATTATTTTGAGGGAATGAGTACTGTTGATGTGAAGAACTCTAATACAGACAGTATATAAATTTTAGTATAGAGACTTAATAATTACAGATAGTAATATAAAATGGAGGCTGATTTACTTGGGACATTTTTGAAATGACTTTTGTTATAGGAGAGACTTTGAATATGGATAGATAAGCTGCATGATCCAAAGCATAACTCTTAGTCTCAAAGAAAGGAGACAGGGATCTCTTACAAGTAGATTTCTTGTCCATGTTTTTCCTGATGAAAAGCAATTCTGGAATCTGTTTTGCTGGTTGGAAACGCTCTTCTCACAGGCAGTATCTTCTGTTCACTAAATACCAGCACTGTTCACTAGCTTATATTATTCATTCCTGCTGTGGTCTGTCACCTCCAGCAGAACTAGAACCATCTCTCCTCCAGACTTCTCTCTTTTAGACCAAACACGTGGCGGCTTCTCTCCTGATATTCATTCTTGTGATCATCATAGAAGTTTGTCCGTATCCACTTGCCTTGGCCAATATTATTTACCAGCATCTACAGGAAATGCCTTGCCTGCCACACCTGACATTGCCATTTTCAGCTGCAACACTGGAAATTCAGGCTATTCCTTCTAATGCTACTTCGTTTCATCCCATTTTTATTACCTAGAGTTATGCAAAGCTGATGTTCTTCTCTCTGTTGTCAATACCTCTGAACCTCCCCTATCACAAGCAGATTTTATTGTCACACTCTTGTATTGACAACCAACCCATTCCAGCCTTCATTCAGGCTTTCCCTGATCCCTCAGGAAACCGGTAAGCAAGAGCCACAGACTGATGACCACTGTTCTGGCTGCACAGAGCTTTAGCTCCAGTACTTCTGCAGCTGTCTGGAAGCTGATGAGTTTGCAACTCTGTTCCCTTTCTTTTCCCCCCTCCCCCCCCCCCCTTGTATTTTACACCTTGTGTTTTCACAGCTTTTTCAAGTTATTTCATTTTAAGGTGCAAAAAGGAACAGGAATCCAAACGTATAAACTGTGGGTGCTCATGATTTCCATGTGGAAAAGGCAGTGGGAAAAGATTAACTAGAATAGTCCTTTCTGCAATCATCATGTTTCAGTCCTCATGGGTCCCCCAAGACTTCAGAGAGGTTAAATTACCTATCCTGTGTGTTCTGTGGAAGCCAGGTGTGGCACAAAGGGAGGCTTATAATCACCACAGGAAACTTGACTCTAAAGCGCTCTGGTCCATTCTTTCTGCCCAGAGGGCTAATAATCTTGTTGCTTATTGAGAAATTTAGCCAGTGTTAAGTTGTATGTTTGACTGACTGTTGTAAAAGCATTTAGCTGGGATTTATAACTAAACAGACAGACAGCTTGTTAAACTCCTTAGAATTCATAAGGATTAATAGTTTTTAGTCTGAACATCGTATGTAACTGAGTCTCTGAATGTCAGCTCAGGGTGTATCATACCTAAGGCCTTTCACTTTGGCAGTGCTAACAGGACAGAGAAGGTATTTGGCCGAGTTATGCATGTAGTATTTTTGGTCCTGCCTAACTCCACCATTACCATGTACCTTTATATCTACTGAGCTTCATGAATTAACCATAAAATCCTGCAACTACTTCTCCATCATGCATGTAAGACATTTCCTAGGCTGCCACCAAACCATTGCCTCTTGGGAAAGAAGATTTTTGCTGTGCAAAGTCCAAAGCCACGCACAAGTCTGATATTTTCTGCTCAGGACACAATTCACCTATGTGACACCTGGGTAGAAGGTGTTCATACATCAATGAGTATTTGGAAATGTGGCAGCCTAGTGTCCAAATCAGGAAGGCAGTAGACTCCCTCTAAAAGCAGTAATTTACTGCCAATGCCACTGGTGTTGGCAGGGCTATAACAATTTAATAACTCTAAGGTGAGACCTAGGCAGACTGCAGGAACAGTGATTTCCTTGGCCTGGCGCATGGCCAGGATATTGGATGCCCTTTCAAAAAGCATCGTAAGAAATTTCGTGACCACCAGCGGGACTGCCCATGCCACTCTGAGCAATAACAGGCTTCTCGAATTAAATGCAAGCACTAATATCATACCAGAGACTGGGAGCAGGCGGGAGGTATCTCTCTGACTAATCCTGCTTCAGACAGTGCTTGGTGTTTGTCCCCAAGGAGCAGAGAGGCCTGTTCTGGTCACATCAGGATCATGTCCAGCCACCTTCAACTCTCCTTCCTCCCCTTTGAAGCTTGAAATTGCTTTCTACCCTAGTGTTTTCCCTCACTGTATGTTTCTCTGTCATCCCTTCTGACAAAGACCTTCTCAGGATTTCCAAACTCATGGCAATTTGGATACCGAGACCTCTCTCTCCTGATACACAATAGAGACAGGAGCAACAAAAAGGTGTTGGGGACCCAGGACAAAAGGCTTTGAATGCATAAATCATATCAGTTAGTGAGGGATTCCTGTTTCACAGACTACAACAGCATACAAAGATATGGGATTGGACATTCTCCTGGTTCAGCATACAAAGGCCTGTCCCACTTCCTGCTCCCCATGGCAGCAGTGACAGTGTGTTCTCAGACTACCATTAACAGGAATCTGTTCAACCTTAGAGACTTAGAGTAAGTTTCAGGCTGAGCTTTGGATCAATTCTCATCCCTTCCAGATTGCTTCACTCATCCCTCATGGATTCTCTTGATCAAATAACAAAAATGCTGAGCAGATTCCTAAAACATACTTTCTAATAAGGCCTGTAGGAAAGCAGAGCTGACAGCATCTTGCATTTTTATTCCTTCTTTCTTTTTAAACTAACTCCCCTGCCTCTGCCAAATGCAAGGATGCCAAATATGATCAGGCTGTGGATGGCACCATTCGTTTGTGTCAATCCTCTTCATGCTAGATGAATAGACAGGACATATGGGCCTTTCCTTAACAAAGTGTACACAAGAAATAAACAGGAGATTTCTGCAAATGAGTAAATTTCCAAGAATGGGATTAATTCAAGTACTGCCAGAGAAAGGACACTCTATAAACTGGGCAAGTTAATATGAGCTCTTGAACCTCAATTACTTGTAAATACATCCTGGAAAGGGACAAAGGGTGTAGGATGGCCAGTCTCCACAGTGCTCCATGTTCCCAGGCCACGCTCTGCAAAATCAGCCTCTTGAACAGACTGTGATTGGCCTCTGAGACAGAACCTATGTCTCATCCTCATGTCTTGAGTTTAGGATGGTCATCTGGACTGTGTGGAGTTCACCTGACTTCATACTTCACATTCAGAGATGAAAAGCAGAACTGTGAGTCCATGTTTGGGAAAACCTGCTTTTTTAGTGATTGGAGAGAAAAACTCAATAATCTTAGCTCGATGAAGAGAAGGTGAAGACATGACATGACTGCCATCCCTAAGTACTACATCTGGGAGAAGGCTTTTAACAGTGGAGGGATTTTTAATCTGGTATGCAGAAGAAAACTGAGTAGATGTAAAATGGAGGCAGATATAATCTAGAAATTAAGCATCTCTCTTTTTTTTTTTTTTTTTTTTTTTTTTTTAAGTGAAAGCAATTATCCACTGAAAAACTATGGAGAGATGCATTGGATCGGCCCCAGAAAATGGTTATATTTGAAATTATAGGTGTCACCAGCTCTGAATTGAGGTGACTTGTTAAAATTTTGCATCTAGCACAGCAGAGAGACAGAATATCAGGTTTATAAAAGACTGCTTAAAAATCTGTGAATTTACTTTTGCTTTCTGTCCTAAATATTTTCTTATTGCTGTCTAATACCTGCTGCCTTCCAGCCACGTGTTGTGTATCATGCAGTTGCACACATTCTCCATGGGAGAACATTAATCAGGTTCTTAATCACTTGCACATACTCCTCTTCTGCTTCAAGGGCCCTATGGTGAGGCTGACCTCAGCTCCCCACTTGTACCTGACCAGAATAATTCGCTTCCTCATGCAGGCAGTTATTACGGTCTCTTCTCTCTCTCTCTCTCTCTCTCTCTCTCTCTCTCTCTCTCTCTCTCTCTCTCTCTCTCTCTCTTGTCAGAGAATTTCTGATTCTCTTCAACAGTTTCATTCTTGCTCCTCCCCTGGATCTGCTCAGCCCAAATGTGTTTTCAGCCAGCTAGGACATCTAGCTCCACGACTGGACTGTGTTTCTCCATGGGGAAGATCTCTGCTTACCAAGTCTCAGATGGCTCTTCAGGCCCCACTCGAAAGTTCTTGTTCTGGCTAAGCCACTGCACTCATTATGATTGACCAAATTCCCATAAACAAAATGGGTTTGCTTGTATCCATCTGCTGACCAGAGAGACACACAACTGCTGTCAAGAGAATCAAGGAATTTCTCTCTCAATTACTGCAGCCTTGGCAATGACGTGTCACACAGGCATTTTTCTATTCTCTTTGGCACACTGAGCACCTGCCAGAGAACTTCTGGTCTAAACCTTCTGAGAAACTTTGGCAGTCCAACCCTGAAGCTGTTCCCCAGGCACTATGTGCTTGTGCAATAACGTGTGCAGAAACGCATGCTCAAATCCCTGCCAATGACTGCCAAAGGTCTGTCCAGTTCTCCAGCTTAAACTCCAGGACATCCGTAGGATTTTAGCATCAAGGCATTCAAACCAGTGCTCAGTCACACTTGAAATATCATCATTTCTCCAGAACTGCAGAGTCTTTTTGATTAATCTAGCACATGTCTTGACCAGTATTAGTCAGACACATCCTGTCATTTCAGCGCTCATGCACTGCTGAATTCTGCTTTTTTACCATCTCTCCTATGCAACCAAGGCTCTCCTGCTTTCTTACCACTGCCATCTCTGTATGCTTCATCTCCCTCCATCACCACTCTCCTTGTCTAATCAGATATTAGAGCCCACTTTTTAACCTAGTTTTCCATGGAAAGGGGCTTATGGGATCACATCACAGCACTAATAACATGGGCTTGTGTATCCCACCCAGTACCTCCTCTTCAAGTCACTGGCCAAATTCAAACAACTTTGGTGTGGAATGGAGGGTTCTAAGAAAATAATTATGATTGTGTTTCCTGAAAATATGCATCTGTATAGAGAAGAGGAACATTACTAGATACCCCAAATGTAACAAAATCTGTGGAGCAAGCTAAAATCTTAATTAGGCAATGGAGAACCCACATGGAGTGGAGAGGAGACAAACAGGAGTCAGAAATATCCTGGTATTCTGGGAACTGCGACAGAGCGCTGGCAGAAAATTCAGGCCTTCATCCTGCAAAACTTGTGTGAAGCAAAGTGCACTGCACCTCTCGTGGGACAGCAGCACAGTTCTGCTGCTGACCAGTTTGCTCTGTTCCTCCAAGTCCTTCCATGCAGAAGAAAAAAGTATTATTTTTTTGCAGAAAAGAGTAACCTGCATTGCATCCTGCATTCAGAGTTCACTAGGATTTGATTCTTCAACAGAGTCTTTTCAGTTTTATTTCTTCATTGGCTTCTGTCTTGCCCAGATACCCTCCTGACAAAGCTAATCTTGACTCAGAACAAACATTGGTTAGAATTTCACATCCAATTAATAGAGAAATATGTTTAGCTGAGAAGCAGCAGTGGATCTGTCTGCAGAGCCCTAATATGATAGCAGTAGGATGAGGGAAGCAGCACTGGAGGCAGTGATCACTGAGGCGGTTTGCGGCGGATCCTGTCATTCTGAAGACATTTAACTAGCAGGAAAAGCACAATTTCTAGGCTCCTTTGGAATTCCCTCACTGTCTACAAAGGAGTGATTTCACCCCCAGGTGACTGAATAGTGTGTGAAGGAGTAGAGGAGGCAGAAGAACCACCAAAGGAGCAGTTGGGAGCTGTCCGTCTTCAGGGATATCGTAGGTGTTGCAAAGATTTTATTACATGAGAAACGCTCATCTGGCAAGAGCAGAGGGAAATGCAGGGAATGGGGATTCCTGCCTAGCACACGGCCGCCCCGGTGGTGCTGTGCTTGCAGGGCAGAGCTGAAAGGCTGACCAGTGAGTTCAGCAAGAGCTAATACAGCCACTGGCACCAGCGAGTCATCCCCACAGGGCCATTTGCTTTGGAGCTGGATCAGGTGTGACCCTACCCTGCCTCTAGTGTGGCTGGGATACAGAGAGCATTGGGCTAACTGAGATGGGCAGTGATTCCTCTGCTGTGTGCGATGTGCAGTGAGTTACTGCTGATAAACTGGTGGCCTTTATGTCCGTGTCCCCCATCCTCCCGTATTGATCGTGTTTCAGAGCTGTGCATGGCTATGACTGTGGTCTCTGGCTTTATGCTAGCCCTAATGCAGGTTGATCCTTGGGCTCCTGCTCAGATGTATTTGGATACAGCAATTCCCCTGTCAACACAGGCTGTTGGTTGTCCCTGGGATGCTGCTTTCTGCCTAGTGCTGCTTTCTTCAGGTGTCTTTGGTGATGATTTGGACTTAATCCTTTGCACATGTAGGTCATGCCACATGGAAAAGAAGGGCCAAAGACACAGTAAGTGATATCTTCAGAGGAGGAGAGAAAACTAAGCAGGACCATGCGCAAGAAAAGGCAAATGCCAGGCATTATGAGAAGACTCCTGTTTCCCCAGGGTGTCCCAGGATTCCTACCCCAGTATTTCCATCCACGGTTTGAAAAGCCCCAACCCGGCTAGTGCAGAGACCCTCATGTCTCTGTCCTTAGGACAGGCTCTCCCTAGTGCCTGACAAACTTGCCTGGCCCAGTGCAGACACCTGTGGGCAGTGCAGCTTGGGCACTGCTGTGGTATAACTGCTGCAGGGGCTGCATCCCCTGTGAGAGCAGCCCCACTGCAGGGGCTGCATCCCCTGTGAGAGCAGCCCTCCGGGGGTGTGAGCTCACTCAATGTGCCCTTCTGCTGGCACAGGCAAAATCTCTCTGCCCACATTGAGAACAGCTGTGAACCAGAAACCACTGAGCTGCATTTAGCTCTGTCAAAAACCTCTATTCGCTTGTACGTAGCCCTGCCGCCCTGTCCAGGTGAAGGCAGAGCTGCCGTGCCTCAGCTTGCAGACACTGCACGCGTACCTGGGAGGGGTGTTGCTCTAAAAACCTCACATAGAGGCTTTGGAAAGAGATTTGCAGTCATGTAGCACTAAGAAAGTGTCATTGCTGACCCTCAGGGCCTTTGAACTAGCTTGTGTACTTCGCTTTGTACATTCTCACTCAAGAGAAGGCGCATCCAAAGGTGGTGATTGCTACAGAGAAAAGACGCTTAAGCAGATAGAGCTGGGTCTCGCAGCAGCACTGGGAGGCAGGGAAGAGGGGAGGGACTTCCAAAGGGAACCTGACAGGGTATTGGGCATAATTCTCCGTTTCTTCCTACCAACCTAGGTTCGCTGTTTGTCCAATGACACAACAGCTTCCTGGAAACATAAAGAATGTTTTTGCACTGAGCAATATCATGCCTGCTTTCGGGGCTGCTGCAGTCTGATCAGGAGGGCAGGAGAGTCACAGGCAGGACATGGTGCTGTGGCCAGGCTCAGTGCCATGGGCAGGAATGAGGCATGGGGAGATGGGGCTCTCTCTTAGCTTTCCCAAGGAAACTCTGTCTGGCTTTCTTGCTTGTTATTCGCTTGCTCTGAAATGCCAGGCTGCACACATGAATTTGTTACTGCGGGGTTACTCCTCCAGAAGACGTTGTTGCATAAATGTATTTATTTTAATAAGAAAACAAGCAGCATCAAAGGATTTGTTCTGAAACCCCAGAAAGCCAGAGAAGCTCATCAAGGCAGGAGAAAGACACAGCGTGGTCGTGTTCTGCATTGCCCTGTTATGATGGTGGCTCCACTGGAGTCTGTCACTGGTAGGGCCCACCTGCACTGCCTTTCTATGAAGACCCATATCTAAACCCAGCAGCTTCTCCTTTGATAGCCTTATAGTCTGGGATATAAGATGGAGGGAATGGATCACTGTAATCTTTTTTTTTTCCTTTAGCATATAGGGAAATTGAGGCAGAGCTAGCCAATTAAATGGAGATGATCAGTACACTTGTGAAAACTAATGTGGAGACACCCAAACTTCTCTTCCAGGCCATAAACATCTGTAGTTAATGACAAAATGTTAATTACTAGCAATCAGCTAACGAGAGTAAAAGCTGAACTAATTTTCTGCTGCCTGAAATGCTACTTTAGACCATGTTTTGCCCATCAGCTGAACTGCTATTTAAGAAGAGGATAAAAAAGAAAAAAAAAAACCATTCTGGCACCTCATTCTGTCTCCCCTGCCAGACCAGATTAGCGCGTGGGGAAATTCTGCACTGCAGACAAGCCCCGGTCCATTTTCCTGTGTTAGGCCGTGAATTGGTTATGAGCTGCGTGTTGGGCTCGGGGGCCCTGCTGCCCAGTCCTGCCTCCTGCTCTCTTGCTGAGATTTGCTCAAATGACTTTAATCATGGATGGAAATTTTGGCTCTTCTTTATGCTTGGTAAAAGTCTCTGGGCAACTTCACCCTCTGTACAGGGTCAATATATCACCACTCTTTGTGGCCATCTAGGGTCTTAGCTCTAACGAGTTATGGCACAGGATAGGTATAAATCATCCCGCTCTTGTTTTTGAGGCTCCAGCTAAAGATGACATTCTCGGAGCATTAAGCCAGCATGTAGTGTTGCTGTGCATGAGTAACCAGCAGCAATTCTGGAGGAGGCTGTAGCTACCGCTGGGCAGAATGATTCATGTACATGTCATGGACATAGCGCCCATAGCCGTGTGACAAAAGGCAGAGCCATGGCATAATTTGTCATTATGGTGTGTGCCTTGGACCGATGAGCCTGGGAGGGTCACACCTTGGAGACATGCAGTAAAACCTGTCCCCTGTACCAAATGGTCACCAAAGGAGAAAAGACTCCAAGCTGGAGTCACTGAGAATCTAGTCTCAGCAGAGACCCAAGCTGGTACATTTTGCAAAGGGCTTGGGGGATTATGGAGGCGTTTGGTAAAGTCTGCTGGGAGTTGGAGGGCAGATGAGCAGCATTACATATGGCATGGTAAAAACAACTATTCACACTGTTTTAGGCTTTGCTAGCACAGCAGGGTTGCGGTAATTCTGCTCTCTGGAGCTAGAAATGCCAGCCTGAATCTCATGCTAGGTTTGCAGCTGAAGGCCCCTTCTCTACTGACCCAGTTTCCAGAGGACAATTTGTCACCTGGACTGGGGAACAAGAGCACCCTGACATGTAGCATGGAGCTACCGGCCACTTCCTTCTTCTAGAGATTCCTTCTACAGAGACAACAGTGCTTTTATTAAGGCCAGCCAGGCTCACATACTGCATTCGGGAGTTAATGTGGACAAGGAGTAATCAAAAAACATAAAAGATGCTGCAGACGACTGGGCCATGGATTCATGTTGTTCAGGATCCTGTCTCCAGCAATGACCAGAAGCAGCTGGCTAGGGAAAGAGGGAAAGAGCAGAGCGAGAATATGCAGTATTTCCCTTATGCA
The DNA here is from genome assembly GCA_032353885.1 of Nothura maculosa. Lineage (NCBI taxonomy): Eukaryota > Metazoa > Chordata > Aves > Tinamiformes > Tinamidae > Nothura > Nothura maculosa. The sequence continues at coordinate 4,590,645 of JAUBOD010001105.1, forward strand.
TGCTGACAGCATCCAACAGTATGAGTCGGATGTGGTTTCTGTGAATTTAGTAGCCTTCAATAGATTTCTCTTTCATAAATTCTCCAGTTTCTTTGAGATCAAGGAAGCTTTTTGCATGCACAGCACCCTGAGGCAAGAAGGAGTTGCACAGGTTAAATACTGTTGTGCTAGCAGAAAGCAATGAATTTTAGGCAAGATGCTTCCTTACTGTAAGGTGGTATGCACAGCTCTGTGAGGAATAGCTACAATCATAGTTACATTCCTTCTACAAATGAGAGATTAGCTGAATTGGTAGAAAATTAAAAGTTTGTAGGGTTTTGACTATATAGCCAAATTAGTATCTGTTAAATGAGTTATAAGTTTTCACAGTTTTCATCCTGCTACCTCAAAAAAAAACCCCACAGTTTTAAATCTCATATTACAGATCAGTCTCACACCCTGATTTACAGCCTGCATCCTTGGGGATTTCTTTGCGGCACCCTTTCCCTAGGTGGTCCCCTCCAACCAGCTGTGCCTAAGAAACTTATAGGTTGCAAGAGAAACATGCGCATAGCAATGGGAGCAAATACATTTGCAAATGTCATAAACCTCAATCTCATCATCTCTGCTTGCATGATCCTGTAGTCTGTGAGGCGTTTGCAAGGGATGGGGATTCCTGCAGAAAAAATGTCCCATGGTCACTACTCTGCTGACTTCCCCATGGCTCTGCCAAGCAGCCAGTTCAGCTCTGCTCCTTCAGCTGGGGTATCCAGGACCATTTCTTGGGAGTGTATTCTGGCTGCTAACCCCACGAGTGAGACAGGCAACCAAGTAACTGTTATGCAAGCCTTGAAACCAGGGTCTGCATCAGGCTCTGATGCCTTCAGGCGTATTTGGTGTCCGTCCATCAGCTCATGGCTGAACACCTCTGGATTAAGGTGATTCTCAGCTTTTTGAGAAAGTTCCATCCCTGCAGATTTGCCTCCCCACCACTGTGACGCCGAGCGTCAATCGGCTTCTCCTGGCAGTGCAGTTAATTCAGCCTCCCTCTGCAGAGCAAGCTCCCTGCACGTAGAGAAGCGATCGCATTTCATGCTCTAAAGGGCTTAACACCCCTCCACACATGGGTGCATACGCACACGAGCGGGGTGGCCAGCACTACGGTTGGAAACAGACTGGAGGAGTGGGAAATAAGCGGTTTTCTCATAGTGAAGCCATCCTGAAACAGATTTAGTGCGTGAAAGGACAAAGGAAACCAGAATGGCCCCTGTGCAGCGTGACACAGCGTGGGATGGACATGTAAGCCTCTTGCTGGGCTTTGCTGTGTCCAGCCCCACTGCTGTAGTGGGTTGGAGGTACCTGCCAGCCCAGCCGGGCTCCTCATTTGCTCATGCAGGCTCTTTGCAATGAGTTGGCATTGCTTGTTTTCCAAGCCTGCAGCTGCTGCAATCCCTTCCCCAATTAAAAGCTACCTGCCTGGCACATGGGGCCAGGCAGAGAGGTGACCAGGGGCACTGAAGCATAGGAAAGCAAATATGTTTTCCATGGGAGCATTTAGCTCTCGAAATGCTCCGTAAGCAGCCGTATGCCCTCCCTGACCCGAACGAGCTGACTCCCACCCACAGCATAGGATGGCATTTTCATGGAGAGGCTCCAAGTCAGAGCCTGAGAAACTGTTGGGAGACACACACAGCACAAGGAGGAGCTGCTCTGCTGAGAGCAGATCCCCTCAGACTCCATTTCCACCTTTTCTGCATGGGACTCTGTGGATTTGGGGAGATGGTGCAGAACTAATGGTAGGAAATGCAGACGTTAATAAAAGATGGAGCCTTTTTCCATTTGCTTTCATTCAAGGCTATGTAGGTGCCTTGCGATCTTTAGCACATTAAGCAACCTTGTACCTCTCAGAGCTGGCTATTCTCACTTGTACTTCATCTACTGCAGAAAATGGGGCAAACAAAGAGCAAAGGGAGCGGCTGAAAATTGCAGGGAGATGGAATTTGCCAGGGATTCTGGCTCTCTGCCACCAAAGCCTGCCCTGCAATGCAACTGCCAGGGCTGGAAAATGCCCTGTGGCTCTCAGAAGGGGATCTCAATGTAGCTACCAATGTTCAGTAAGTCCAACTGGTGAGGAAACGCAGAGCCTGAGTCAAGAGGTGTGACCAGAGTTGGGGCAGCCAGCGCTGGGGCATGCAGTGTGGGACTAATGCTGCCAACAGCTCTCCAGATGACTGTAGTAGGAAAATCCTAAAAGACGCTCAAGCTTATCATATTCAGGCTGCATTTTACAAATGTGCTCTCTCTGCTCTGCTTGGCAAGAGCAAATGAGCTGAGTGCTTGGCTTGCAGTGGCTGCTGCATCTCTCCATTCTCATGCATTAGTGCAACGTGGCTGGTGTGCCCAATGTTGCAACAGTGAGTCGATAATAACTGTTATTGTTATCTTTATTAATCAATAATATCCTTATCTCCACTTATGGGGCTTCCCAGCACATCCTTTCTTATTTATCCTTTGTCTTATTAATGCCCTGAGCTTGCAATTAGATTTGGCTGCCTGCACTGACCTGGCTGCTGAAATCCCGCCTTGCTCTCGCAAACAATTCACTTTCAAGGCAGGGAAATTTTAACTGACTTCAAACAGCCTGCCCGTGAGGAGGGAGCTTTGCAGAGCCACGGCCTGAAAGATCAGCTCCTCTAGGCAGCTCTGCCTGAGCTGAAAGGGCTCTAAGTACCTAACGTCCCTCCAGGGAGACACAGACATCTGCCACAACTGTAAAAATATATAAAATAAGGCAAGGTTAATAGCGGCTATCTCAGGCATGTGTGTGTCCTCTTTCTTCATACCATCTGAAGGCTGTGTAATTGTTGATGCCTTTATCCTCCTGGCCTCCCTGGGGAGGAGGGAGAGCACTGGGTCCCTGGCGCTCAGACAGGAGCCAGCACGTGGGCACTGACTCACTGGAGCATGTGTGGGAAGTCTCTGGCAGGGCAGAGACTTCAACTGTGGGTTTCCAAGTGTAAGGGTAGAGATTCCACCTGGGCATCAACCCTCCCTTCCCACTGCAGCTCATCTCACGGAGGCTGCTGTGAGCACAAGGGCCCAGCTTGCATCCATCAACAAAATCTGCTGGCCTTGCTCTTCCTGGCAAAGCCTCCCATCAAAAAGCATGGAAATCTCTTCAGCTAGGACATGCTTAGCAGCAAAAAATAAAAAATCAAGTGTTCCACGAGCGCGCTACATGAAAGCTGGTGCTTCTGGAGAGTGGATCGGGCTCTCCCTAATTGTCCCTGGCAGCGCGCTCTGCCGTGACGCGGAGGTGGAGCGGCAGCGGCAGAGAAAGGCAGTGCCGCTTCTGTGCGGCAAGCCCGGCCCCAAAATCCTTCCCTTTGTGTTAGGTCTCCCACAGAACGATGCGGGGAACAAGCCACAGAGCAGTGCTCCTGCTCCCACATGGCGCCGGGAGCTCGGCCTGCTTGGGGTCACAACAGGCCTCACACGCGTGCCCGGCCCGCAGCGCATCAAGCTGACCTGTCTCTCGCTACACACACACTTATTTTAGCTATTTTTCTTTAGTGAAAAGCCTAAAATGCATCATAAGTGAAAATTTACATTGTGGAAAGGCTTTTTGATGTGTCCTTTGAACTGCTCATTTGATGCTCTTGGTGGGCTCTGCAATAGTTAATTTTGCTTCCTTGCGCTTCACAGGGAGAGAGGGAGGGCTGGAGCGAAGGAGGAGGGAGGGAGGTGTTACTATTTGCGGTTTGCTGAACAGCACAGTGAGGTAGATGGCTGAGAAATGAAGTCTGTGGCCTGACTGTGCTTCTCGAAAGCATTAGCAGACTTTCCTCCTCCTTACACGCCAGCACAGTGACATTTCATACTTCTGCTTGGGTCTAGCTCTCCAAAGACCTTGTATCCGTTCTCTAGTGCCTCTCTTCATGGCAGCTTAAGTAAAAATCAAAGCCCGTGCCTAAATCAGAAAAAAATGGCTTCTCTGCAAAATGGAAGAGCTGGTTCCAAACCTCTCCCTAAAGCACTGAAAGGAAACCCTGTCCTGAAACAGGCAGGCTGGTTGTGGCACCTGATCCAAGTGTAGAAAGTACAAGAGAATGGGAGAAAAAAAATCAAAAAGAAAGATTTATTAATTAATTATTCCTTATTGGAGGACAGCAAATGTTCTGGGGGAGGTTGAAGATCTGTCTTTTGTTAACTAAAGGACACAAATCCAATCACTAGCTGCACCTCCCAGGCAGAAGCCAGCACCTCTGCTAAACAGGGAGGTTATTTTCCCCGTGAAAGACAGCACTGCAGTGAGGTAGAGACTTATCATTCCTTTTTTAAAAAAACCCTTATTTTAGTCAACGTCGCAACTGAACTCCATTAGGCAGTGACTGAGCAGACTGCACTGAAAACAAACACCAAATTAAGTGCGCCCACTCTGCAGGGAGAGATTTTGCCTTCTCCTCCCATGCTCCTGCCAGCGAAGAGGAGGAGGAGGATCTGGGAGGACCATTCCTGGAGCCTGGGCTGACTGGGGAGCAGTGCTTCAAGTTACTGGGAGAGGAGAGGAATGGGGAGGTGATGTGAGAGAGGAGAAGGAGCCCCTGAGGACAGCCACAAGTGTGATGAGCTGGCAGTACTGATTTGGGAAGGGCTCTGAGAAAGGTGAGTGTAGGATGTGCTATTAAGTGGGGCTCTGAGCTGACTGATGCACTGGGCTACCCTGGCAAGAGAGGAATTATCCTAAGGGCTGGAGCAATGGGGCAGGAAGAGATTGAAGTTACACAGGAAGGATCTGGATAACCAGGTATAAACTGAGGCAGCCCAAATAAGTGTTTTCTCATTGCTGGATGTTTTTCCCTCCATGTTCCCCGATAAGGCAGTGTTGGGATAGGGATGGAGTTGCACCTGGGAGGGGCTCTACTAGCAAGACGGGCTTGGAGGAAGTGAGGCCAATCTCTGGAAGGAAGAAGGTGATGGTGGGCAAGGAGCAGGCAACCCAAGCTCATGTCCCTGGCAGCTCCTGCCCTGGGAGCTGAGGGCACTTGAGAAAAAGGTCCCAGCACTGGTCCCCTCTGCTGCTGGCCTCAAGGAGTATGGATAGGATCTGACACTTGGCCTCAGGGAGAAGGCTGGACAAGGGAGGAGAGACAACTTGGAAACAAGCTTTAGAGCAAAAAACATGTCTAAGCACGGGCTTTCCAGCTCCAGCTTTCACTGGTTCTGTGCTAATTCCATCTCAAAACATCAGCAAGTGAAGGATGGGAGCACTGACCCCTGCGCATTGGTGGCCTGGCATGAGCGGGACGCCCATGGCAAGCAGCGGCTGTGCCGCAGCCAAGCACCGCGGGTCACCGAGCAGAAAGCGCTTGTGAGGCTGCTGCCGACTCGTGCTCCTTACAGCAGGTGCTCACGCTGGAGGAGCTCGGGCACTTAAAGGTCAGTAAGACTGAAGCGGAGACACCGTTGAGGGAGCTGCAGGCACACCAGCCTCTGAAGCCAGGCAAGCGTCGCATGCACGTGGCTGCCTGTGTGCTCCGCGCTTGGCTTTATGGCCTCCGACGTGCTCTTGGAAACCCTTCCGGCAGCTCTGATATAGGGGAAGGGACCAAGTGCTTACAGATGAGCAAAGCCACGACTGTGCATGTCTCCATATCGTGGTGCTGCGAGCGGCAGGGCCAGGTGGAGGGGGAATGGCCGAGCTGCAGTGCACGAGGTGTGCATGGGGGAAACAGGAGGGCACAGACAGGCCTGCTCAGTGTGCGGCTGGGCTCGCTTCAAGCGAGGGTCCCTTCAGTCCCTGCACTGCTCCCATTTTGTAGTGGAGCTACTGATGCTGAGCCAGAGTTGGAAGTTGCACAGGGAATGAAGGAAGGAAGCCCATGTCCCTGAGGCCACTGAAAGCCTTCTTGAATCTTTTCGTAACAACCTTCCCTACTCCATGCACAAACTGCTCCGAAAAAGATGTCAAAACACTAAAGACGAAGAAGAACTTGTCTCTGTATCCTCCATAATCTGAATTTAGGTAGTAGAAAACAGTGATTGTAATTTTTTTTTCAAATTCTTGCCTCCAGGCTGAAAAAGCCCAACTCCGTCCTCCTCTCCACACACACCATGTGCCTCTTGGCCAACTCGGTGGTCTCCACAGCACTGGCCCCAGACTGTCAATCTGTCTCTTGTACTGGGAGGCAATCTCCAGGAGAAAAGGAAGAAGTCCCTGAAATTACAGCCTATATTCATCTCATACATTACAGCCTATATTCATCTCTAGACCTGATATGAGGGCCTAGCCTTGGTCCCTGACTACATGGTCACTGGTAATAGAGCTCAGAAAGGGTGCAAAATACAATGCTAAGAATGCGTTTCACTATTGTAGCATGAGCATAGATTGTCTTTACCTTCTCATGAATACAAACCACCAGGAGACCTGAAAGTTACTGATAGCCTGAGACAAGGTCTGTGCATTAGATGTTTCCATCTTTCAGTGACACCCACAGCCTCTTATTCAACCTTGGTCATACCTTTTTTAAAAAAATCTTCTCCTTAATTCTGCTCATAATTCAACTGTGACAAGGACAGAAACACTGTGTTGAGAAGCTCTCTTTTTCAAGGGGGTGTGACCTGGCAGTTTCAGTGAGACTTGACTCTATTACAAATATTTGAACATGTCAGTGTCAAAGGGAGATGCATCCCTCTTAATCCTTCCCTGTAGTATTAACTGAATAAATCAGGAAGAAATTAATTAAGCAAAAGAAGAAAAAAAAAAGACTGAATATTTGGGATAATATCTTGATACTGAATTGCCTTACAGTAACCTTTTAGGGGCTTGGGGCTGGCCGTACCACTCTTGATGGTTGAAAGTGAGTGTGGAGAAAGTTACAGAGAAAGCAATAGGGACAATGCGCCTCTGCTGGGATGTACAGACTAGAAGTGTTAAAAAAGGCCTTGCATATCTGTGACATTGCTATGAGGATAGAGTCAGCCAGCTCAGAATTTGAAAAATCCTAATAATGTAAATTCCTTAAGTACAAGCCAAGCCTCTGAATAAGATAAATCTCTTAGTCACTTTGCCAGTGATATCCTTCTAATCTCATCCTTCCTAAATGATGCCGCTTAGAGAGTGAAACACTTTGCATAAATGGTTTGCTGCTCAGAGCCGTCACTCATGCCTCCCACTCAGACCCCAGGATTTGAGAGGTCCCCTGGATTAAGGCTGTTACTATTCTGAATCCAGAGTGAAGCAGCTGAGCAAGGACTCAAGGTAATTTCCAAGCAATTGCAAGACAGAGTGAGAAGTGGGGGCAAAGAGAAGGGCATCACCATCCTAGGGGACAGTACGTCCCACATAAGTCTTAACTGTGCAGTGGAGTCTTACTGTGTTTTACAAACAGAAATGAGTAAATAATAGGAAATTAGCAACACACTGATGCCAAAGTAACTGTAACTAAAAGGCTAATCCATCTTTTTCCAAAAGTGACCCAGAACTGGTGATGCAGTTTTCAGTGATGCTGTGCATCTTGCTTTGCAGTTGGAAACAACCCACTCAAGGTTAAATATTGAGCTGCGCTGACCTCTGATGTCCCAGGAGTGTGATAGAGCCGTTGACACCCAACAAGGGAGAGCGCTCAACACTGCCAGGTCAGCTTTTCTTACACACTCCAGGTCACTTTATGGAGAGGAAAAAGATGATTCCGGATGCCAAGAAGAAAAAAAATCAGGTGAATTTATTCAAACTACATCTAGGAACACTAATAACCATTTGCTCTTTGCTTACTATTCCTTCTTAATGCATGTACATACAACACCTGCTCTCAATGCTACTTATGTAGTATATGCTGCTAAAAAGTATGTAATCCCTTACAATACACGAGCTTTCATAATAATCCATGCATGTGTAAATCCCTACATAGATTTTATACTTCTTACCAATTTTAAGGTAAGGAGAGAGATAGAAATTTTCAAAAATGCCTGTCACATGCTCCCCCCCATGCTATTTACCCAGAGAGCCCTGCTCTGCCAATGCTCTTCCCTCCCTGTGTGATGGTTTCTACCAGGGATTCCATTTGGATACTGGAGAGGGAAAAATACCAACTCTGTGGGATCCAGGGAAGTCTTGTTGCTAGCAGCAAACAGGCCAGCCCTGCAGAGCTGGAATGCCCGGGGGACAGCGGGCACGTCACGTGCTGTTTCTGCCTAGCTTAGCACAACCATGTCTCTAGGTTTTGCTTAATTAAAACAGAGTACGTTTACAAGAGTTCTGAGCTCTCCTCTTTCTCTCTGAGATATGTGGGGCTGCAGACTCGCCGTCACATCCTGCAATGTCTCTCATGCCAAGACCATATTTGACTCTAAATTATGCACTTTAATTAGGTGTAAGGCAATTATTATTGGGTTTTAGTGAGCCATTTTTCTCTCAGTAATTAGTGCTTGTCAGTTCAGCTCAGCCTAGTGCTGGTGTAACCCAGTGACTTCAAGGATGTGTTTAAAATCTTCTTTCTCCCATACAGCAGCTCACCATAAAAATTACCATTTTCCTGTCTTTCCTACTGGAGCTGGACAGCGATTATTTTGAAAATTCACAATCAGGTGAGAAGAAGGGCCAGTCTGAGCACATAAGGAACCATTGGTCAGGGAAAGAATTTGGTCAAATAAAGGCAGCTCACCTCCTTGACCTCATTTCATTACTACATACTTCAAATCCTGGCTGTGTCTGTCTCTCTATAGAAATGTCAGACTGTCTCTTACACTCATTTTTGCTCACTGCTTCAGTGTGGCCTTACTTGGCAACTCCTTCCATCTGTTTACTACTCTTCCATGTTCTGCCGGTGTTCCAAAATTACTCTACTTACAATAATGCTAATGCTGAGTATTCATAGAGCATCTAGCTGTGGAGGGGGTTTAGGTGTTTTGCAGTCAAGTGAGGATCTCTTACAGCTTTGCTAAGAGGAAGCAAAGATTTCTAGTCCCACTTCAAGGCAGGACAAAAGAACCCAGTGTGTCACTAAGGGGGAAACGAGGTCCCATCAGTGTGCATGTGGATGTGGCAGCTATATGTGCACGGGGTATCTGTGTTCCCAGAAAATTGAGGGAGGACTAGTCAATACTGTCAGAGGAGCCTGGAGGGTGAGTCAGCTGAGCGAATGTTGGTGTCTAGCTCTCCAGCTCCTCTGACTGTAACAAGGGGCACAGCTCAATTACCCACCTCGAGATGTTTTCAGCTAAGAAATTGCCACGTGTGCATGAGTCAAGCTCTTGATTTTCACTGCCTAGACACCCGGTCCACGTGCAGACACCTACGCTGCGGCACTTGCACTGAGGTGTCTGCAAGCCGAAGCCGAGTGCCGCCTCAGTGATGTGCCAAGATCACAGCTTGATTACAACACTTGGAGGTTAAGCAACCTTTGGGTTGCTGCTCATCCTCCTGTATCCACTTGAACTGGAAGAAGTACCTCCTGTAGCCAAGTTATCACCATGGGGAATAGCAGACCTTGTCCTTGTGTCCTCTGAGAGCCAGCAAGCAACCCAGGAACTGAGTTGTTGCCTGAGTGTTACTCAGTGATCGAGCTGCTACCTTGACCCTAATCATGGGGTTTGTTAATGCTCATCTCTAGGGCAACTCTCATCTGAGTGGCCTCTGCTGCTCAGTTGCCCTCCACTCTTCAGTCTCCCTTATTTTTCTCTAGGAGAAAGGGAGACCCTGGCTCCTGAGAAGGCACATGTGCTGCTCTCTGTGCACTTGTGAGGACAGGCCGTGTGCTCCTTCTCTTTATCACGATGGGGCTGTTTGCTGGGAGGTGTCCCCAGCTTGACAGCTGCCCTGACAAGGAAGGTTTCCTCATCACTTGTATTCTTCAGCGAGGGTTTGTTACTGCTTCAGAGAGTCACAGCCCTGACATCTCTGTATTGGAGAATGCTCACATTCAGAGCATCACATGGATCGAAAACACTCATTTGAACCTGTTAACTCCCAGGCTCTGAGGCAGAGCCCACTGCATCCTCAATCCCCTGCCCAGAGAGTTTTCAGGCATTTGCAGAGGCAGTTTCCCTGCCCCAGCTGAATGGCTCTGCACCTTTTTTTCTTCTCTCTTGCCACCAAAAAAAGCTCCTTCCTCCCACTGGCAGGTACTGTGCAAAGTTCAGGAAGCAAATAACAGACAAGGCAAATAGGGCTCTGCAGCCTCTTCCCTTTGAGCTCTCTGTTCATACAACTGTGTCATTCTGCAGATACAGATTCTTTTCCTGTGCAAGTGTTTGAGGAAAGGTTTCACAAGGCAGGAAAACTGGATCTGAAAAAAGTAATGTAGGAATTACCACTGCAAGGTTCCTAGGAGCCAAAAATACCTCTGCTGGCATGAAAACAGGCCTCAGCTCTTGAACATCACATCTTGATGTTTCTAGGTCACCGTCATTGACTGGGTGACTCTCCCAGCTGACCCTGACCAGCTCAATGGAAGTATATTTTTCAGTGGACGGACACACAGCACTGGTGTGGGGATCAAAAAAAGGTACAGGGGCCTGATCAGTGGGCTAGTCGGGTTCAGCCCTTTGTGGTAAGTTGCAAATCACCAAACTGTGCTGGACAAGCCATGCTCACACCATCAGGAGAAACAGCCCAAGCATCGAGCTGCCAGTACAAGCAGTGAGGAATGGGCACTGGCTGAAGACCCACTTTGTGCTGTGACCCAGTCCTGCTGCAAGCTCAGAAGACACCACTGACAAAGAGCCTTGCAACATCCCCAAACCCTGCAGCATCTTCTAGACAGCCCAGCTGTGCTCCGTGGCCCCAAGCCACTCTCTGCAAGAGATGCTGACCCACAAGTGACCATTTAATCTCTTTCTCTATCCAATTTAGCTCAGTCAACATGACATCTGCCTTCCCCTGCTCTGCCACAAATACGTGCACAGCAAATCCTTGCCTAAGAGTGACCAGTGGCTTCAGTGCACACTGCAGCAGTTCCTTGTGCCTGGTTCCTGAAAATGATGCCAACCCTCAAAAGTCAGAGGAGTCAGGGAGTCTGTGAGTGGGAACCCAAGCCACCAACCTAGGGCATCCTGCAGCATGCATATAGTCTGAGGGGAGCAATGCACAGGAGGCACCTTCCCCAAATGCTGCTTGGGAGCCTAAGAACAGCTCAGGGCAATGTAGACATACCATTTCAAAAGGAAATAGATTGAAGACAGTCATGGATGCAGCAGCTGCATAGTAGTTTTGCCATAAACATTTATAGGTAGATATCTATCTGGAAAAATTGTGCCCATATAATATAAAACTTAGAAAAGGCTGTTATTCGTACTGTGGTCTACCTGCTACTGAGGGTCGTGGCACATCATCTGAAGCAGTATGGGAGGGTTACCAGCCTCTAGCAACGCAATATTGACAAGGGGGACCCATGAGTTTATCTCTCCCTAGGAACCAAGTAGAACAAAACAAATAGAGACAAGGCAATCAGGGCTGCATATTTGTCCCAGACATGGATAATTCAGGCTGAATGGTAGAAATCTGGATGGCTTTGCCAATCTCCACGTGTTTGTGCAGCCACATTTAGAGCCATCAGTATCCCCAACATACAAACAGCTAGGAGCCTTCCAGACTTAGGAGAAGAGACCCTGGCTAGTACTGATGGCTGAGAAGTGAAAGAAAATGCAAAACAGCTGTGAGTGGAAGAGAGTTTTGAACTCCAGGTTGTTTCAATTCCAGCTGAGCAAATTTTCTCTTATTTTACAGCATACAGAGAGAACGTACTCTCCGGTGCCTAAGGACCACTCCTTGTCTCTGCAATACAACAGAACAAATAGCCTAATCAGGCCAAAATGCACAGCACACTGAAAAACTGAGAACATTTGGGTTGTCATTAGCAAAGGTGAAAAACCTCTCTTGGAGGGACGATATTGCCAGTGTGAACAGTTCGTAGGGGCAGAGGATGATGTGGTGAGGAAAGAGAGTAACACTTGCCAGGTTTGTCAGAGGCATCACCTGCAAAGGGATGAAGGTATAGATCCTGCTGAAGGAGTTGCTCATGTGGGATGAGGACACCTGGGAGAGATACAAGGAAGCAAGGAGCAGAGTTTTGGTAGGTGAATGTTGCTGGGCTCTTGTGGAGATGGTGGGATGGCCTGCAGGAAGCTGAATCAGGTGCACCCCAGCTGTGTGCTCATCAGAGAAAGGGCACAAGTCTTCTAGCTTCTGCTCTCCCAAGGCTGCACTGTCTGTTTCACCAGTGAAACCTGATCTCAGTGGCTCCTCTCATCCATTACAGGGAAAAATAGCTGGATCCAACCCAAACACAAAACAGAGCCGTGATATGGTAGCAAACCTTCTGCCAGCTTCAGAGGAGATGGCAACATTCACCCCGTATGTTTCTGATCCTCTTAAACATACACAGAGCAGCTCAGTTACACACACGCGCTCATACTCCCTGCATTAGCAAATAATCTCTGAAGTGGAACCGCACTGGCTGCTTTGTAGCAATCCATAAGCCTGTAACGGTGCCTGCGTTCCCCTTGGTTTGCCACAACAGTAATACCCTCTGCAGAGCTCTAACAGCTTAGTTCCCTCTCCTGCTTGCAGAGGTACTTTGGCTGCCTCTAATTAGAGCCTGTTCTCTCATTAAGTTGTGCAGAATTATTTCTGATATTCTCCCTGCAATGATCACTTGAGACTACAATCTCTCCTGATCTACAATCTTTGCCTCAGTCATCTGTCTCTCTACTCCAGTTTGCTGTAGTGCTCCAGTGAGTGCTCTGTAGGCTTGGGGAAGAGGTACTACCATCACTCGGACTGCTAAATAGGTTGATTCAGTCTTCAGAGCTTCCCACATGTCCATCTCTGAACCTCCTCCATGCCTGTGCTGCTCGAAGGGTAAATGTTATCCTTAGCCTTGTTGTGAACTGTGCTTGGAAAAGGTAGACTGAACTAACACCTCCTCGACTGTGGTCAGTGGAGAAGACTCCCAAACTCTCATCATGTGCTTCCTTAGTTTTCTTAAATGTGTAATTTCTGAAATATCACATAGCACATTCAAACTTGTGAGACTCAGCTTCTGCTGAAGAGGGATCTTTTTCCAGCCTTTTTTTTTAGAAGGAAGATGGTGAGGAAAAGAAGTTCTGAGAGTAATCGAGCTAAGTGAAGTGTAATTTCCACTCTCTCTATGTCTGGAAGGTGGCTTCTTTGATTTCTGATAGGGGTGGACCTCTGATGATAGTTCCTCTACATGGGGTCACTGATTTAATGTGGGGCCATGCCCCAATTGACCACCTGTTTTTATATAACTTAAAAGAACTAAAGAATTATACAGCCTTTAAACTTTAATCTGCTGCTTAAGGAAGCAGGGTAGAAAGAGAAAAATGTTTTTGTTTTTAGTAAAAATACATCTTAAGAGAGGCTTTGAAAAGCATTCCAACCAGATGAAGTGAAAGCAGAAAGCTGAAATAGCCTGTAGAAGGGAGAATGACTGTGAGATTCCAGAAAGCTGCAATTATAACAGAATGCTTTTGTTTGTTATAACGAGACTAATGGCTGTTTTGGTAGTCATTAGACAATGTGTAATAAATTTCTCCCGTATTATGTATTTTTAAGGATTCCTAATACTTCAAAGTCTGCTTTGCAAAATTGAAAGGCTTATTTACAGACCTCTTTTAGATTATCCCTCTGTTCAATTTAAACAGAAACGGTTTCTACTCTGTCAAGCTTTTCTGCAGCTATTTTTCCTATAAGATTCAGATTTGAAATAGCATCATCTCTTGGAAAGTTAGTGATAATTGGATTAAGAAGTGTCTTGGCTATAACAAATAGAAATATCTGAGCCTTTGCTATTATTAGCAATGTTTCTTCTCATTTTCCAGTCTGTATCTGGGCGAGTAGTCTGCCTTGATATTTATGACTACCATCACAAAAATCTCAGCCCCTGTCCAAATCCACCCTGGGGAGCTAGAACAGACATTCAATTCTATCTCTTATACAGTTCCTCCTAAAAATACCATAAAGGCTAACTGGAGATTTTATTGCTGTTTTCAGCCACCCCGTGGAAAGGTACAGATAGGGCCAGACTCTTTTCAAAGGATGGGTGATCATGGCCTAAGAAGCCAGAGACACAAGTTGGGACATAGGAAATTCTGATTAGAAATCAGGAAAATCGTTTTCATCCTGAGAGTGGTCAAGTTTTGGCCTGGGGCCTAGAAAGGCTATTGGAATATCCATCTTTGAAGATATTGAACACTCATCTGGACAAGGCCCTGAATCTGTTTTGGGAGGTGGGTGTGACAAGATGACCTCCAGAAGTCCCTTCCATCTAAAATTATTCCATGGTTCTGTGATTTTGCTTGAGCTGAGCTATAACACTCAGAATCACCATTTTTCCCCTGACATTTTGCTTCATATGTCCGAGCACACCTCCAAGGAGAAGCAGCTCTTGTCAGGTGACACCAAGAAAAGGTCAAAGAGGAAATGAACATGTGAGGATTGGAAAAGAGAATGTTGATTCCCTTTTTTTCCAAGAGGGAAATCTTTTTTGCCATCCAAACCAAGGGTAACTCAAGTTGGTTTCCGAGGATGCACACCCTGTACAGTACTTACTGTGGCAGTAAAGACAAATGTTCATATGCAAAGATGGTTTCAGTTCTCAGTGTCCCTAGTTTTTCTCCTTGGACATTTCAACTATTTTCCATTGTCGGAGGTTTTAAAATCAAGATAAGATATTTCCTCTTTAGTTCTTGCCCAGCTATTCAATTTCAAGCAGGAATTTTATTGAAGGAATTTTTTTGACTGCTATTGTAATGAGCTTCAGACTGCACTAGCCCAATAACCCTTTCTAGACTTAGATCTTGTAAGAACTCACCATTTATCAACATTAAGGAAATATTGGGCTTTTCATGTCCTGAAATGTGACTCTTTGGGACAGGAAAAGCCTTTGTTTCATTCCTCAGTACAGCGCTTTACACACTGACGCCTTCTAAAGGTTACCATAGTATTAAAATAGAGACTAGTCAGGAGAGCAGAAGCACCCATCACTTTTTCTTCTTGTGCAAATCATGTCTTTAATTACTTAACTGCTATTTCTCAGCTGATACAATATTTTATTATTATCTGCTTTTCTTGAATTCTCAGATGATCCATCTTAATGTTCTCTTAATATAACTTAGAATGGGCTAATAATCAGTTTGCACTTCTCCAGCACCTTTAATCCTGACAGATCCTAATGCACTTAACAAGGAGAACAGGAGAGTAAAAGTGCTTCATTCCTCAGATAGGGAAAGTTATGCAAGATATCAGATGGGGTAAGACCACACAGCTAAAAGTATTAGGGAGTTCACTGTGGTGGTTACAGCCTGTGGTCCTGTAATTGTGAAAAGCACAGCAGACTTAGAGCTCTAGTTCAGTGCCCATGCAAAGTTGTCAGGGCAGACGCTGATGTGATGGAGGTGAAGGGTTACCAAAGTTCCTGCATTTTACTGTGTACATCACATCTACATTAGGCCCTTCCAGGGGGCTTTCTTGGCTCTCTCAAAGTCTGGGAAATGGAGTAAAAAAATGGGCAGAAGCCACCTTGGTAAGTGCATGGAATGGAGAAAGGAGAGGAAATGGATTTGGAAATTCTAAGGGAACCTCTTCCATCAAAATACCCATCCAAAAAGTGCCTTTCACATAGAGGTTCTGACTGAACTGAAGCAGGACAATGTCCACGCTGGAAAGGCTAGAGAAGAAGGAATCACAGAAAGGAAGGCAGAGCATGAGGACTTGAGCAAGTGCTTGTGCTACCCAGAAGAAAGCCAAACAAGTTCTGGGCACGGCATGAAGCAAGAATAAAATCACAGAATCACAGAAGTTCCTGTTGATAGTAGGGATAATGCCCCAAGTGGGAGTACAAGGGAAGGCAGAAAAAAAGATGGATGTGGCTGGAAATGGTGGATACCAAAGTGACTTGATGCCCAGCATCCTACAGTAGAAGATCTGGAAGGCAAGACAGAAAGAGATCTGGAGCAAGGTTGAAGCAAATGAAGTCCGCAGAACTGACTTTAAAGGCAATCTAGTGGAAGAAATGGCTGAGATGAAGTTGGTAAGGACAATGGGGAAGAAGCTTTGTGAGATGTCCATTAGGAAGAGGAGAAGGGATCATGAGCCACCCAGACAATGACAGTATGACTGAAGAAAAGGAAGAGAAGAGGTGATGAGAACAAGATTTCAAGCATGGTTAGCTAAAGGACTAGAAAAAGTCATGTTCAGCCTTGCTGAGAGTGACTTAAACAAGGTTCAAAGAGCAGAAACCTGAATTGATGAAGATCTCTTTTCCCCTACTGCCCATGACTATATGTGAGCAGTGGCAGGAACATCTCCAGCCATGACATAAGCCTCATCTCTGGCAGTCTGGGGATCCCTCAAGAAAATCCAGGCCTACTCCTCCACTTTTGCTCCTCCTGAGGCAAGGCAGAAAAGCTCATGTCATTAGTGGCATGGAACATAGTAGCATCTATTGCAGGCCCCCCTGCAAGGGGTTGTTACTATGAAGAGGACAACAAGGGGAAAAAAGGGATGCAACTCAGTAGGGTACGTTTAGGTTCTCCATTAAGACAGCAATGTCAACTGCACAAATTCATGAGGGAGGAGGAGCCCTGAAGGAGATGGAGATCATCTGATATCTGGAGTTGAATATGAATCAATAGTCTTAAGGGGTCTTTTCCCTGAAAAAGAGAGAAAAGAGGAGAGAGAGAGAGAGAGAGAGAGATAAAGGAAAGAAGGAAGGAAGAAAGGAAGGAGGGAACGA
This sequence comes from Nothura maculosa, assembly GCA_032353885.1. Classification (NCBI taxonomy): domain Eukaryota; kingdom Metazoa; phylum Chordata; class Aves; order Tinamiformes; family Tinamidae; genus Nothura; species Nothura maculosa. The sequence goes on from JAUBOD010001105.1 coordinate 4,607,381, forward strand.
ACAAAGGAAGGAAGGAACGAAGGAAGGGACAACATCTGTTATCTGTTAAACAGAAGTCATTCCCTCTGCACTGCTCAGTACTGACAAGGAGGCAGCTGGACTATTTTTTCCAAATTCAGACAAAAAAAAATGGACCAACTGGTGAGAGTTAAAGAGAGAAAATCCAGAATGATTATAGGTCTACAAAGAGTGTCATAAGAGGAAAGATCAAAATATTTTTTATTGTTTGGCCTAGCAAAGAACAAGGAATGTCATGGCTTCAACTTGTGAAGTCCTCAAAGGACCAATTTTCCTTATATTTACATGCAACTACCTGATGATGCGCTCAAGTACTTAATGCTTTTAAAAAGAAAAAGGAAACCTGTTCTTCTGATGGAAAGGGCAAGAAGAAGTGGGTACCAAATTCATCAGAAAAAAAAATCAGGTCAGAGATCAGAAGAAACTAGCAAACAAGAGGGGTTGTGAAGTCCCAGAACAGATGCAGACCTTTAAGAACTGCTAGCCTAGCTTCTGCCAGGTCAAGAATTATTTGCTTAGATTATAGATGTGTGAACTATTTGATCACTTGAGAGCTGAGCATTGACCAGCTTGGACAAGATCACTGCATGGATAAGGAACAGAAACTAAACCCACAGCATATTAGAGATTATTATAGTAATCACAGGAAACTACTTCAAAGAGGTTCCAGTCACAGGAATGTCTCCATCAAAGGTAGGCAAATATCCCCAAGCACTCAAGCCAGGACAGACACTTTAGCGGTGCTTCTTTTACAAAGGTATAGACATATTCTTTCTGCATGGGATAGGTAACCTTATGTCTTCATCTCAAACACATTGTCATTTTTGGTAGGACTACAGCATGAAACAATCACCTCTCCTAATGCAGAACAATAGACCACAAAAGCAGTAGCAAGTTTTGGTTCCCACATAACTGACAAAATAGCAAGTTCATCATCTCTCTTGTTCTGCAAAGTTGTTCTGTGTCTGGGACCAGCAAATCTAAAAAGATTTGGGATTCAAAGATAAAGAGTAAAACTGACAGTCCTATTCTCCAACCATATTGGAAGTTCTTACTGTAAAGTTCATCTACAGAGGAAAGAAAATTTTCTCAGGAACTAGCTCAAGACTTAATTACCCCATCCCTTGTGCAGTTTACACAATTTTCTCCCAAGTATAGCTTGGTTTCTGCAACAAACACAAAGCATCAGATGTAGAAAACAACAACAACTAAAGTCGGTTCATCATTCCTGAGGTGTCTGTTGATTTTAGTCAAGAAAGAGAGAAGGAAGAGGAGGTGAGAGGGGACTGCCAAAGAGTTTAAGATTATGACTGATGAAATGAGGCATGAGGCTTGCAGGATCTGAGCCCTGCCACTGGAACCAGTCTATCCACCAGTATTTTGCCTTATCTCACCACTTGTCACAGAGAGGCATGGGGACACCAGATTTATTACCTACATAAGTTCCCAGTTCTCACTATTTTTTTTCCTCACCAGAGGAAAGCCATCACTCATCACTCTCAGCTGCCGACAACATAATCTGTTCTACTGTAACCAGTGATAAAGCAAAAAAAGGGTTGGGTGTGAAAGGATGGGGGAAGCTAAGAAAGTCTTCAACATCAAGCAACTCATTTTAGGCAAGTGATTCCAGTTAACAAACAAAAATAAGAAGGATAAAAAAAGTTAGCAAGCTATTTTGCAAGTATTATTTCAATCTACTTTCCCATGGAAGCTAGTTTTTCTCTTGTCTAATAGGATACCAGCTTCTTTTAAAGCTTTTGCTCCTGCTGAAGCTGTGTCCTGCGGGGACTGTCCACGTGCAAGGTAGCTGAACCAACTGTAATCTTTCCCTCAATAGGACATGACTAGTTTTCTTCATTCAGACACAATTTTCATGAAACTTGCAGGAATTTAATGCTTCTCTACTCTCTGCCAAACTGAAATTGGCCAAAAGGCTTAGAGAAGGGATGAACGTAAAACCTAATAGCGAGCACAGTCACGTGGCTTTATTCCTTTAGAAATCAGCTACTGAAAGCAACAGGGTGATCGCAGATACGGACCAGTAATTATACTCTATCTTACTATCTTACCCCAAGCCTAGGATTGAAGAAAACAGATTATTTTAATCTAGTCCACATCATTAAATCAGCTCTCCAAATAGCTGGTATTCTCCCAGGAGCTAAGGTGAGATAAGCTAGCCATGCAGATTGAACCATCTCTTTAGCACAACCTGTTGTATCCTCCCTCTCTCCCCAGCAAATAGAGGATTTTAGGTGCAGGATTGGTAATTAAACCGTAGCTGAATTTTCTCTACCATAAGAAATTGGTCTGGAGAGCTGCACAACCTCAGCGAGCACGTTACGACTGATTTACTCCTTCACACGTGTAGGGCATCTCTGCAGGCAGAATCTGAAGGGCTGCTCCGCACTTTCAGCTCCTCATGAAGTGATTCAAGGACAGCTTCCACCCATCAGCCTTGGACCAAGTCCTGGCCCATGGAGGGCAGTCCAGGTTGGAAGCTCTACACACGCCTTTCACCACCTTTGAGCCATATGCACAGCAGACACGTAGCACACACAGCACCACAGTCACCCAGCTCTTTGCACAATCATATTTCTGACTCCTGGACCATCCTTGAACAGAAAAGCACCAACATGCACAAAAGGCTGCCAGGAAGGAGGCCTCGGCTGTGAACGAGTATTTGCTTGATAGACAGCCTGAATGCAATTCAGTTTTGTATGAGCAGAGCCCCTTTGTGGAAATAACAGTGACTCTACAGATGCAAACAATGGAGCTACATGTTTTTGCATTGCTTGTTCTGTCACTAACTGGCATCAGCCACTGTTAATCATGGTCTGAAATGCATATCTAAGAAACAGTGACACAAACACAGACAGGTTCCTCCACGAAGCCTTTTATATGGGGGAATGTGAAAGAAAAGAACTGCTCCTTAGGCTGGCTAGTGGCACTGAAATAAATGGGTTTCAGCATCAGAGTTTCAGCAGGTGCAAAAGCTGAAAACCCCTTCTCCTGAGCAATTAAAAGTCATGGGATAGCCTTCAATAGTATTAATAGAAACCCCACTGTGTGCAAACGTTATCAAAATGCAAGGGCCAAGTGTCTCTCTACCCCATTGCTCTTAATAGGAGCTTTGGCAATCAAGTCTATGGCAACAGAGTCCAAATCTAAAATAGATGATATGCAGGGCTATGTTCAGCAGATTGCTTTTGCTGAAGCCAAAAAGAGTTATGTACAGTATGGATTTTGATCTTGGGACAGGTAAAACAGAGGAGTTAGATATGAAGATATTAGAAGTGAAAGGCAGAAAGGCACAGAGGCAGATGGAATGTCGTAAGAAGCTTCTTCCCTGATTTTCTGTCATAAATTGCAATATTCAGATTGAAATCTAGGGGGCTGTGTCCCAGCATCTCTTAGTCTGCTGTTTTAGCAGGACTGGCTGTTTTCCAAAGAATGATTCTCCTTCTAACACAAGCAAATGAATCTTGGGAATACACATATGAAAAAGGACATGGATGGGACACCTGCACAAGAAGCACTGTTGTTGCATGACTGAATGTGTTTAAAAACAGTGTGCTGATATTCTAGCCAGTTTGGACAGGTCCTACTGAACATTATCTTTTCCTGAGTTTCCCCAGCTTTTCTGTGTGCTTGCAGTGTTGGTTCTATGATTGTTTCATCTTCCATTCCTTCACTATCAAGCTCCTGTCCTGAATTCTGCCACAGGTTGCCTTTATCCTTTACAGCTATCACTAGAAACAAGCTACCTGATTCTGCTTTTTTAAAGAAGAAAAAGTGTAAATTAGAAATCTGAAATCAATGGAGAGGGCCTTGAATTCCTTGTACAGAGAGGAGAAGCACCACAGTGAGCTCCTGCTCTCCTTGGTATTGCTGAGAAAACAGTCTGTAGGGTGGGGACATTTCCTGGCTTCATTCATGACTTCTTTGCAGAGTCCATCCCAGCAGGATGCTAACGATGGCTCCTGCCTGTGCCTGTATTTGTAACAGGAATCGAGCTGAGATTTGCACTTGTTATTTCAAACAACCCATGCTACTGACCAGCCATTAGATGGTACTAATGATTCATTACTCCTATGCTGGGGATCCAGGAATGGAATTTGGATGGAGACTGAGGAATTAGGAGCAGAAACAGGCAACAGGAACAGGAATTGGCAGGTAAGGGCAGAGTTGACATGTGTCTAATCTAGTGCAGTGTCACAGCGAGTGGCCAGAGCCAGGTGCTTCACGAGAACATGAAAGACTCCAGAGAGAAGCTCTCTTCACATTTAAGGCCGAATTAGCTTTAGGGAGGTCCTGGACATGACGAGTGCCAACATACTGAAGATGGGATGCTACATGTACATAAAATCCAGACTTTTGCATCTAGGGAGGTAGATCTCAGCTATGCAGAAATGGCTGCTGAGCTATGGGGCTACAGCCTGGCCCTGCGGCTCTCTCTCTTTATCTCTTCTAGCTTGGCTTCAGATTTGAAACATGAATCTTACTTTCAGACATATTACATTAATTCCAATGACTCTAGGTATCCTTAATTACCACAGGATCTTACTATTTGTTAAACTTAATTAACCTCTTTGTCCTGCTAACCTCCTGCAGCACAGAGCAGCCCAGAGCTCCATCGCCTAATGACACATCACGTGGAAACGCATGTCCTGTTACCACCTCTACGTTGTCTTCTCTTCCAATTTTCTTTAAGATCTTCATATTCTCATGTGAATGAGCTGACATTCCTAAATTCTGGACAGGACTTTGAAGTGGGAAGAGTAAATCTAGTGTCTGTTTTCAAACATTGCTACTGAGCATTGAGCTAAGTTCAAGCCAGTCTGCAGGCACGAGTATCCATAGCCTATCCTCTCTTATTTTCCTTAGCCAGCCCATCCTATCTACACTGACTCTTCAAATTTCCATCTTTATAGTATTTTTTCCTCAGAAAGGAGAAACAAAGACAGAAACTGACAGGTAAAAAAAATGTACATGCAATCTAAGTGACAATCTAACAAGCAATCCTTGAGACACGCTCATTTCTAAATGATCTCTCTTTCATTTAAGAATGCTCCTCTGTTTATTTCCAGCACAAGTAGCACCAACTCCGAGATCCTCAACTCTGTCGTACTGCCAACAACTTGTGACACGGACAAGCAGTTTATCAACTGATGTGAAGGGACTTTTCACCCCATGCCTTTTTCCTGCTGCTTTCCATAACGTGCTTTCAGCTTGGCTCCACACCAAGCACTATGAAATGTTTGTGGGAGTGGAGCTCTTCTCAGTTTCTTTCTCTTGCAGAACATTGTCAAAGATCCAGGAAAGCAGACAAAATTCGGCAAATGCAGAGCATTAGCCAGGCAGATATAAACCAGAATAGAAGAGGCCACTCTAGGATCTGTCTTTCTCACTTTTCCCCCTAAGCTCTGCCTTTCTATTCCTGGTCTCTGAACTAGCTGACACAATGGTGCAGGACATTTACTCAGTGAGATCTTTGCAAATGCAGAGCAGGCCCCTGAAAGGCAATGCCATTACCGAGCATGGAGTCCAGCCCATCCATCAGCTTTCATAAAGTTAATCTCTGGTTTTCAATAAAAGCAGTTGCCTCTTTCAGCTGTCACCCTTGAGCAGACATTGCTCTTCCTGCCCTACACTTGGGAGCTCAGACATTCACCTGGTCATCACATCCACTCTTTTTTGCCTGCATTACTGGTCACTCTTGAGTAACATGCAATGATCAAAACAGTTTTACAATAATGAGCTTTCCTCCTTCCTACAGTACTCAGCACATTTTTAAATGAAAGAATCAGCTTACCCATAAGAGCCACAAACAAACATGAGGAGCTTAAGATATAAGTAATTCAGTAGCCTCAAGTATTCTGCATGTTGGGCAATCATAAATTTAAAGTGAAAATCCATATAGATTTTGTTTTGCATTAGATATTAAATAAACCCCACTTTCGAAGCCAGATTAGTAATAAACCTTTTGGGCTGTTGCTTTTTTTTTCAAGAAAAATCAAAACAGGATTAAATAATCTTTTTGAGACTTACTGTCATTTTATCTGAGTAAATAAGCTTAGAGCGCCTAACAGTCAATTTATAACGAAGGCTTTTGTTCTCAGTAGTGCAATGCAGCCCTGCAAATTTGCCCACAGCTGCAGCAGTTTCATATGTTTTTGACAGGTAAAAAAAATACTGTTCATTTCTGTCATTGTCATTAATCTGCACCATAATGAATTAGCAATCACATTTTGTGCTCAAATAGATACATTTTCATGAGGATCTTGGTAAGGCTGGTATAGAAGAAGAGGCATTTATCTCCCCTATGGTTGTGAGGGTCCAAAACATGAAGCGTCTTTGCTCTGCTGTTGGGTTGGAAAATGAATGGGAAATAAAGGCTAAAGCAGCAATAGCCACCACAAAAAAAAAGGAAAAAAGGATTTCAGGATACAGCCTAGTTACAATTTTACTGGAGTAAAGACCAAATAACCAAAGTGCAGCATAATCTCAGCTGCACCAATTCAGTTCTCATAGTTGTTATGAACTTTATATCTCTGATGCTATAGTCAGGATCTGACCATGCTTTAATCTGACTCCAGGATTTGGGCCTATATAATGACTTGTGCTTCTGAGCTGTTCCAGGTTAAAGGGTTTCAGATACTCCTCAAGACTTGCTAGATAAGAAAAAAATCATTTGCAAAATAAGGTCCTGCTTGAGGGCAAGTGGCAGAATCCAGCTGGAAGTGCCTTCTTATATTGCTCAGAAACAGTGAAAAGCAAAAAAGAGAAACCCTGGTACAAGAATCACATGCAGGTCACGTCTGCTCAGATCCTCACTCAGGTGGGCTGGCAGATGGTCAACAAATAGTCTCACTTTTACAATGCAGCCTACCAAGGTTTTAAGCAGGAAAATTAGCATCCAGTTATTTTCAAGTGCTTATACTGTCCAAGGCAGCAAATTACCTCTATTTTAACTGTGCTTAGGATCCATTTGCTCACACACATAAAGCAGTGTTGCCGGTGCCACGTCTCATGTACACAGGCAGAATGGCAAGCCAGGGAAGCACTAGGAACATGGAACAATGCAAATTCCTAGGCAGGGAGTTGCACGGCTTCGAACTTTTACAAGAGACAAGGAGGAGATAGTCAAGTGAGGAAGACATAAAGCATGTCTGAAAAAGAAGAAAGGTTTCCCCAACCTCCATCTAAAAGTCTGTCATGAAAACTGTGTCTCACAGCTATCTGTCAGCTGCAAAAAGTGTTGGAGAAGCCCACTGAGCACCTAGCTCTGATCCATGGGACCTATGGGCATGATGCACTGTGTAGAGCGTTGGGGGTTCACATGACTTGATGGCAGGCCCTGCTTCACCCTACGAAGAACATGAACCCATTTCTCCCCTCTCTGCCCCGTCAAGTCCACCTTGGATGGACACACAGGAAGAGAGGATGGCTGCATAGGAGATGTTGGCATTGTCCATGGGACAGGCAGGATGTCTTCCTGAGCCTGATCTCTCTCTGGTGAGTGCACCAGCTTTCCGTAGCAGAGCACTCAAGCCCATGAAGGGGAAAAGAGAAATTGCACAAAAGCAGTTTAAGATTTCAAGTTAGGTGACAGGATCTGTGCCAAAAGCTGGAAATAGGTATCAGCCAAGCCTAACCTTGCAACCTGGCTCATGCAAGGAGCCCTCAGCAGGAGCAGGACTATCCTGGGCTGAAGGGTGTCTCCACATCAGAGTGTGGTCCCACAAGCAGCAGTTTGCAGCCTTCCCTGCTGCCTGCAGCTGTGGCATCTTAAATACAAATATTCCTGTATATAAAATACAAATATTCCTGTATATAGTGCAGAATGGAGGTTGCCAGCCTGAAAATACACGGACTGCATTTAATGGCCTTTACATGAGGAGAAAAACGCGCTGAGGTGACACCTGATGTGTTGGTGGGGTTGTGTGTCCCGTCCTCCCGCGCGGCAGAGGGAAACTTGGCGGCCTGACCCCGCTCTGCAGCAGGGAGCGTTTCGGGGGGCGGCCGTGGGGCCGCTTCCACCCAGCAATTTTCCCTCCAGCCGGTGCCGCCCGTGGGCCCAACGGCGACGCGGGCGAGGCAGGTGGGGCTGCCGCCCGCCACGTGCTCATAGTGCCTGGAGTTGTATTTTTACAAGCATGTGAACCCCTCCCGGCGGCATCGCTGCTCCTTGCACGGCTGTGCCTGCCAAGGGGCCTGCACCCCCTGTGCCCAGAGCTCCCCAACCGCTGCCCCCGGCGGCGCATCCCTCACCTGCTCGGGCCCCTGGAAGCAGATCCTGCAGAGCGGCGTGCGGATGCCGCTGTCGACGCTGCTGCCCAGCGAGTATCGGTCCTCGGCCTTGCCTTTGGCGAAGTCGTCCGAGGAGGCGCTGCTGGGCAGCGAGGCGGGCGGCTCCCCCGCGGGGCTGCCCCACTCCTCGGCGCCGGGGCTGCCCGCGCCGCCGCC
>JAUBOD010001105.1:4618193-4633779 GCA_032353885.1 Nothura maculosa
CCGCTCCGCGGGGCGCCCCCGCCCCCCCGCAGCTTCTCCTTGCAGATTAATTAGTCACGGAGGATTTTTCATGGGTTAATAGGTATGATAATCGATATTTTTCATTTCACCCCGGCGGTGTTTGTTCGCTGATAGATTTGTTTTGTATATTTCGGTAGGAATATGGGTTTTTTGTTGCCCAGTGAAGGGTAAATGTGACTGAACGCTCTCATTTAATTAGAGGTTTCCGAAAGGTGACCAACAGCGGCCAAAGCTGAGAGTTTCCACTCGCTTCAGCCTATCTAAAAATTTCCGTAGCGGCCGCTGGAGTCCTGGAGCTTTCCCGTGCACACAGGGGCTTTTCCCACTGGCCTGTTTAGTGTGTCCCTGTCCCCAGGTAAATGCAAGGGGAAAGTGAGTTCTCCGCTGTCCCTGTCATCCCAATCGGAATAGCTGCTAGGGTGTCGGTTAGATGGGCAGCAAGAGCATTAGCGATGATATCGATGATGGGAGGACTGGCACACTGGGCAGGCTGGCTGATGTTGGTTGATGTAGCTCATGGTGCAGGGAACACCCTCCAGAAGGGCTTCACATTTTGGTGGCACAGAACTGGGCCTAGATCTGACATCACATCAGCACCATTGGAATTTCAGGCTCCTTCATTTGCTTTCTGCATAGGCCATCCTCAAATTCCTACCTCAACGGGATGCAACATGCAGCAGCTCGCAGGCCAGACTCCCTGGCTGGTCTGTGCACAGGGTCTTCACTGGCAGTGACCTCAAAATTATGGCCAGTAGATGGAGAATATAATGTCACTCAAGGGTTGTGCTCGGCCCCAGACAACTTGGATTGTCCCCCTTGTTGCAAACGTGGTGTGCGTAACCACTGTGCCATGAGCAGCGGAGGAATCTATGTTGCTACCTAATTAAAAAGAGAGCAAAACTGATTATTCGCTACAGGAAAATGAAACCAGCACATGCAATTAATTTCCCGCAAATAAATTACACATCAGGATGCTGCAAAGTTAAAACATTTATCATTGCAGCCTGCCATTTCTCAGGAAAGCCGGGTAGATTTGCCAGTATGGCTCTTTGCAACATATTTAAGGCTTCTCAGAATTTCACGCGTCTAATGGGGTCATTAGAGGAATAATAATGGAAAGAGCAATTTAGGGACTTCCTGAGCATGAGACAGGCTGGCTAGAGGCTGAGTCTCTGTGCCACCCTCCAGCAGGGCTTTCCATCCCCCTGCTTTTTATCACCCTCATCTCATTTTCTTGATGTCACCAACATTTTCAAAATGGTTCCATCAATAACAAAATTGGAAACAAATATTTATTGTTGTCATCCTTTGCTTGTGTAAAGCATCCTTCATCCTCCCCTCATGCCCATACCTGGTTTTTCAGAAAGGATGTGCTCAGGATTCAGGAGTTCTTTGTATTTTACTCTGGGTTTTAATGTATGGGCTGCGTGCCCAGAGAGTAGAATGGCTGATAAATGTGACAAAATAAATAAAACAAATAATAAATCGGAGGTGCTCCATATGCTTCCCAGAGGTGAGTGGGTCTACTACTCCTCTTGCAGGGAATGGCAGAGCTGCCAATGCTTTCATACCTGGATGCTGCATTCAGGTGCCTTGATAGGGATCAAAGTACCTTGCTTGAAATGCTCCCGTTGGAAAGGGCTGGCCCAAGTCACTTCCATAAGATCCTATGGAGAGCGGGAAGGCCATTGGGGTGGCACAGGAAGCAACATGGAGCAGGTGATGTGCACCATGTTCTCTACCTGCAGGAGAAGCTTCTGCTTGCTGACGGTTACGATCAGTTCTAGGAAATAAACATATTGGAGGCATCAGCCTTGGGTACAGATTACTCCTGCTGCCCTTGGGTATGCAAGAACTGAGGAGAAACTATGGAGCCTCAACTGGGATGAGGAAATGCTTCCTCTAGATTCTGCCCAGAGAAGCACAGTCCAACCGAAGGCTTTGCAAAGCTTGAGCTGTTGGTGCCCTGTGACAGATCTCCCCCGTCATGAGAACGCTCTTGTGCTTTCCTTCCTCCTCTTCAAATCAGGCCAAGATTCTGGCATGACAATCTCTCTAACCCCCTTAATTATTGTTAATAGCAGTAATAGCAATAATAATCCTTATTAGCAGCGTAGCATATCTCATCATCTAAGCTGCGTACAGAGCTTGGGAAAGGGCCACATACCCATCCAGGCTGAGCCTCAGCGCCAAGTCTGCCACCATCCACACCATGGGCTCTCAAGGACATTGTAAGAGGGGACCTTCATGGAGATCTGATGCCCTCCAGAACGGGAGCACTCTTGCCCAGGCATCTCAGTGCAGAACTGTGTGCACCTTTGTTGGGGAGCCAGTGACAGGATGGATTGGCTGCAGGTCTGTCTCACAGCAGATGCCCAAGCTCTGATGTTCTTGAGCAGAGCTTGGGTCCACCAACCCTTAACTACTACCTCAATGGGCAGGAATGGAGTGTCACTGCTAACATGCCTCCTCCTCTCTGCTCTTCACCTCTCTCTACAAGCCCTCGTTCATTGAAGAGGGGACAGAAGAAATAAACAGAGTGGCTACAGAGGCAATGATACTTGATCTACCTATCCATTTGGGAAAAGGAATCATTAAAAAAATCCTTTGATGTCAGGCCAGAGATTGAGAAAATGGCAGGGATAGAGAGAAGACAAATGCAAGCAGGAAAACTTCCGTGTCCATCGGTGTAGCGGCTTGAACACAGCATATCCGTCATTGTGCTTGAGCACGTGTGAGAGAGAAGATATAAATGCTCATGTGGACAGCCAGGATCAGACAGCAGGAAGGCTGCTAAGAAACAACCCTTTGTTTTCCATCACTCAGGAAGTAAACACCTAAACCCATTTCATGCCCACCTACATGGTCAAAATCCGCATTGTGCTTTCAGCTGCTCTTAGGGCTCCTTAATGGCGCAGAGGAGCTTTGATTGCCATGGCGTGGGCCCCTTCCCTCCAGCAAACCACATTTAAATCCAATCCATTGAAGTTCCTACTGCTCTCTCAGCAACTGGGAGCTACTCATCAGCTGAGTACCCCTCTGATTGCTTGTCACAGCCAGACTTCCCAGTTCTTTTTCCTGGACGGATATACCAAATAAATCTCAAGTGATATGATTACCATAACTCAGCTGACGAACCTTGTGGGCAGACACAGCCGGGGGCTGGAGGTGGGTCTGTCACATTTTCTGCTGTCTTTTCTCTTTTTTTTCCCTTTCTGGGCAGTTGCAAATGTGCCAATTCAAAGGATGCTACTGCTGGAAAGAGGGACTGAGCAGGGGGTGGTTATGCATCCTCAGAGGGTCTAGAAGTAATGCATTGGCATGACTTTCTCAAAAAAAAAAGACCACGAATAATTTTTGGAGCACTGTGCACTGCTGCCTTGGGCTGCAGTAGAAAGCAACGTACTTGCTATCAGAGTCCCTGTGCTCTTGCCCTTCTCCCCCAAGAGATCAAATTGCCATTTGTTCTGCTCCTGTGAGGATCGTAGTATCTATCTGGGCTGATGCAGAGCAACTTTTCTACATCAACCACAACACGCTTGCTGCTCAGGAAAGAGGAGTAGTTTTTTTAAAAACAATGTGCCTTGTCTTTCAGGTGCAAAAAGAGCCCAAACAGAGAAGCACAAATTCTCTGCAAGCGGTGTAGGTGCCTTTTCTCCTTTAGGTTTTCAAATGCAAACCTGCAAAACAAAAGCATTTCTCTTCAGGACTGGAGAACCATGAGCATAGGTTGAGTTTTCATTTTATCTAGTCCCTTTCTAAATCCTGCCACAGAAATTTCTTATTCCATTGGGTGACTAGCCAAAATTGTGACTTGAATAGAGTAGATGCAATGGATGATGTATTTCAAGATAGTTCCAGAAGGCATTTGGCCAAATGCCTAAATCATCCAAGAATGCAGTAATTGTCGTGAAATCACAAACCTAAAAAGATCTGTAATTTAGACACTGAAAAACAAAGAGAAAGTAGATAATCACTGATCCCTTGGGAACTTCCACTGTTCTCCTGAGTCGTGAAATTTGTTTCAAGTCTCTAATTGCATTCTCAGATGTATTGGCTATTTAAGTGACATGTAGCAGTCCTAGAACTTGCTCACTCTTGTCTGATGTGCAATTCTGAGGGAAAAAACGATGCTGGTAAACAAGCCCATTAGAGGCTGGTCCTCAGAGATATGCTGTGCTCTCCAAATCAAGGTGAGCTGAGAAGATCTACCATGTCATCAGATATTTGCCAGCTAGCAGAATTCATGATCAGGCACAGTAACACTGAGAATATTTCCCTGAGGATCATCATGACTATAATGTGGTACAACTCTGCCTTACTAGCTTACGAAAACAGAAGGAACTTGGTACAGGAGGAATGAATGTCTGTCCTCTGGAGGCTCTTTCAGTAAAAGATCCATCTCAGAAGGGCTTTAACTATTAAACTGAAGAAGCTGTTGGTCTCTCTTCACCTCACGACTATAGGAATTTACAGCTCCATGGTTTTGGGCGCATAGAAGGGACACACCAAAGTTTAATCCTGTGATCCTGCAGATGTACACATAGAAACAATGCAGACAGAGAAGTCACTTGCAAGCCAGGTGATCTTAGATTTGTCTGAATAGAAAGTGAATCTCCAGGCTGGCAGAAGATGAGTTCTAGACATGAGGAGAAGGCCATTTTTGGTCTCTCTCAAGCACTTCTTGCCACGTTTAGAGGATGGTGAGAAAGAAGGAGATACTGGAGGTCAGAGAAGAGCATGCGTGGAGACTGCTGCAGCACATGCTAGTTTCTCCCCATGCTATAGACGTACCCATTGCGGGCATGGCAGCTCCACATCATTTTCACAGCAGAAATGATCAGTAGGTTTCTAGATCTGCTTGGAAATGTCAAGTGCAAAATACTGAGCTAATTCACAGTGCATCAAGATACTGTGTCATCTCTAACCCCTCAAACATTCTCCAATGCACATAAGAAACACAGGAGGCCATAGGAGCGCGTGACGTGTGAGATGATTTCACGGGCAGGAATCATTCTCCCTAATGATTTCTCCCCAAGCTTCTTCACAAAGGACAAGAGCAGTGTCTGCGGATGAAGGAACAGAGGCCTACATATAGGAAGAAGAGGATAGTATGGATAAAGGGCAGGGCTGTCAGACATGGAGTTTTGCTGGAGATGAAAGCAGAGAGAAATGCAAGAACAGTGAGTGGGAAAGGTTAATGGGTTTACACCAGTGGAAACAGGAGTTGATTTTTGACCCTGGCACTTCTAAGACGAGTTCCCCAGTGCTAGATCAGCAGATAAACCTTGGCCTGAGAGGGAGGTCTCAGCCTGGCACCTGGACGAGACACAGCATTTGAAAGGCAACTCAAGCACCACCATGACACACTCTCCCAGGGCTTTAAGAACATGGGAAACAGAGACTCTGTTACCTCAAAGTGATGGCCTAGATTTACTGCTTCCTAATGGACTTCATGTTAATTAAGGGGAGATTTCAAAAGCATATACATTTTCCTGCTGAGATAATTAATTGATTTAGAATAAGATTTATGTAGTTAAGAGGTTTTATAATTACATTTTATGGTGAGAGAAGGACGTTGCTAGGTGCTGAACACCTTCTGGAAGGTGCTGAGTGGCTGGGTTTCCCAGGGGACTGGAAGGAGCTGGAAATCCTCTTGGTTCCCTGGTCTCGTACAGCTGCTAAGAGCTTGGCTCTGCTAGACTGAGGTATTTGGTATCTCACAGGATAAGTCCTCTGAAGAGAAACCCTCAAAAATACCTGTTGCAGAGGCAGTTTGTATGCAGGCAGCTCCTCCCTGCTGTTGAAAGGGCTTCTCCTTCCTATGAGCCTTCATCTCTCTTCATTGATAGTTTTTAGCCCTCAAATCTGATGCAGATCATTGTGGTGATGGGCTGGTTCAAATACCAGCCTTTTCCCCTTTGATCAATTTGGTTTTTCTGCACCTTTCTCCCAGAAACTTGCTCTCATTGAAGAAGAGTAGAGAAACAAAAGATATTATTGTAGGAAACATTTCGCTCCCTATTACCCAAAACTCACAAAAAAAAAGAGCATAAAAATGACCTCATCTGCAATCTGGTTCCAGGGAAATCGGATGAGTTGCAGTTGGTGTCCACCTGGGCTGGACACAAGCCAGCAGCTGCCCTGCAAGTATCACTAAAGCCCAAGCCTTGGCAGTCAGTAAGAAGGTTTGGAGACCAAGGCCACAACAGGTCCCACTCTCACAGAAACCCTGAGCTTGTCCAGCCTCATTTCTTCCTGCTGACCAGAGACTCTCCACTCCCCCAACCAGGATGCTAATTTTGAGAATCTCTCTGTTTCCCTCATCTCCACGTGCCTTGTCTTTACCAAAACAGGATCCTCTGTCCTGTGAGCCCTTTCCTCCCTACCCATCCTCCTTCCTCATCATGTCCCATGGTCAGGATCTTGACTCCATGGACAGGTCCCAGGTGTGGCTCCTCTGGAGCATCTTACCACACATCCAGGCCTTCCTGATAAAGACCTGGCTCTGAAAGCATTTAAGGTGTGTGAAGAAGCACTAAAAATCCTTTGATTTCTACAAGGAAACCAAGGCATGGGAAGAAGAAACCACCTCTCATTTGGGAAACCTTCATTCAAGTCAACAACAAAGCACTAGGTAGGAAGCTATTTCACCTCCTAACAAGACTCTTCTGTGAGCAATTTGCATGTTCTTGTGTCATGTGCAAATAAGCACAAACACACAAAGCAAAAATCTATTTCTCTTGCCTCTCCCTATGACTGAATAACCACAGAACGTTTGTTGTGAGGAAGTTTGACTGCTGCTTCTTATTGTCCCCTAGAAACAGGCAGCTGGTGGCCCACAGCTCCTCTGCAGCGGCCTCCTGAGTGGGGGATTATATCCATAGGAGGGCACGCACAGCAGGAACGGCAGAGTGACTAAGCACCAAAGATCTGGTGTTTGTGTGGAAACTGGCAATGAGAAGGCAGGAAGGACACCCTGGAGGATACATAGTGCCTTAGTATAAAACGAGTTTCCAGCATGTTCTAAAATTGAAGATTTCCATGTGGAAGACACTGCCAAACTTGAAACTTGTGGTCTACAAAGACAGCACAAGCTACATGAGTTGAGGCAAAGCCCTGACACTCTTGTATCTGCCCTGTGGAATGACTTGTTAATCCAACAAGGGATCAAAAATAGAGGAGACCTTAGCACAAAAAGCTCCCAGTTTCTTTTCTCTAAGGCAGAGCTATTCCTGGGGTGGCACTGGCAACATACACTCCCATGAAATTGCTGTCCTGATAAGAACTCAAGTCCTGATGTGCCAGGAAACAAAAATCAATCTCCTGCTCTCTTCCCTGACCACCTCCTTTCTGCATTTTTCTTCTTGATTCATTTTTATTTTCACTGCCATAAATTTTCCAGGTCAGTGCTATGTTCCTTGCTTGTGTGATCTTTGCATACCAGCAGACTTATGTGGAGAGAGGAGTGGAGACCAAGTGCAAACCCATCCATCCTGCTGACACTTTTATTTAGCTAGTTTCTTTCCCCATCTGCCATTGCTCAATGCCCTGCGTGCAACTGTATGGAGGGAGAGGGAAAGGGGACAAGTTACTGCTAGAGCCATTGAAGTCTCCAGTCTAAGCTCTCCCCTTTCCTTCCTCCAGCCTTGCTATCCATCCCTTCTCTAGCTCTCTCATGGCCTTTGGGGGAAAAAATATATATATATATAAAATAAAAGTAATGGAGGGATTTAAGTGCTGGTACAAGATGCCAGGGTGACAGTCAGGAAGCTGGAGCCATCTGCTAAGCCCAGACTGAGCACTGGTGGCAAAGCCAGCTGCGCGGCTGCCTTGCTGCCGGCTGCATCAGGGCTTTCCCAAGCTAAAAACACCAGCATCCGCAGCTGGAGCTGGGCTCTCTGGCTGCAAGCACACACAGATGCACATTGTGGCTCGGGCATAGAGGAGGACACTTACCATGCACTAAATATTAATATTTCATAGCCCTGATGTCCAGCGAACACAGGGAGATGAGAGGCCAGAGTGTTTCTCTAGGCTCACAGTTAACCATGCTCTTCCTTCTGAACGCGCCAGCTCAGGCTAATCATGGCACAAAGTCTTGAAAGACTTGGACTGAGACCTTGATTATTCCACTTAGTGTGTATCTGCTGTAACAATTTCTGGCAGCTGTTAAACATCTCACCCATTAAATCATTCAGATAGAGGATTTTCATTTTCCAGCAATCTCCTCTTCTAGGAACTAAGCCTCAGGAACTCATGACCCACCAGGTATTTGCAAAGTGGCATGCATTCAAAATGCACTTCTTTTCTAGCAGTGTTGCTATCACGTAGCGAGCTTGTTCCTGGAATGAGCATTGCTTAGGAGTCGTCAATACTTTAATCTGATTTACACAAGCTGTGTTCTCTCTTTCTTCCCTCAAATGAGCACTAATAAGTTCTCAACCTGGACAAATCCCAGATAGCAGGATCAGTACATTGCAATACATCAGCTTTGTTGGTGAAATCGGGGAGGAAGCAGGGACAACAGAAAATGTTTCTCCCATTTGTTCATTTATAATTGTTTGCAAATGGTCGGGTGCTTCTGAAGCATGACTGTGCCCTGTAGGAATACACTCAGTTGCTTATATTACTGGACTCCAATTAAGGAGTTAGTGAAAGTCTGAAAAATCCACAAAAGAAGTTATTTTCATCCATGTGAATCTTTAATGCCACATGGTGCCATGCCCATAAATAAAAAACCTGAGAGTATGTGGATATTCAGAAGTAATTACCAGATTTTTTTTTTTTTTTGTCAAGACATCCAAGTTCAGGCTCCACTGAATGATTTTCAAGATCTGATCTTTACTTGTTGGTGTACTGAAAAATATTTGCGGGGCAAATGAGGGGTTAGTCTGTGTCCTCCACGACTCAGATGCCACTTCACAACCATGTGATGTATCAGACATTGCTAGACATGAATGTCACTGCTTTTAGCCCCAAAATCAGCAGCATGATGCCGTGCTGTGATGCAATCACAGTCAGCATCTTGATTTTATTTGTGCATTGCTTTGCAATTCTCTCCAGGAGGACTGAGGATCCGATTCTGCAAACGACTCTGCAAAAGAGCAGTCAGCTCCAAAACTGCTTGCAAAACTTGAACCCTGAAAATCCAACAGCAGCATTCGCAGAACATGGGCAGCACCATCCACCCTAGCAAAGTTGTATGGAGATAATGGCAATTTTCAAACTTTTTGTGATCTCAGAGGCAATGCTTGATTTCTCTGTGTTACGGGCGATCCAGATGGACAACAGGGAAAGAAGCAAGAGACTTGCTGAAAACTCAGCTGCTGCTTCTGAGCTTTCATTTTCCAGGTCAATACATTTCAAAATCTTTTCCTTTTTTTTTCACTGATATTGAGAAGGAGAAAACCTCAGTCTTCCACAGTCTTAAATCTACCTTATGCAAGATCTTTTTTAAAGGAATGTATTGCTTGCATGTGTGGAGTGTGACTGGGAGACCCACTGTGACCCTGTGCCTCTGCATTATCCTCCGGTTTAAGGAAACTCCATAGTAACGGGGAGAGTTTCCTCACTATCCTGCCAGTCCATGGTAGAGCTGCTAAATCAGGGTCTACATAGCAAAGCTGGGTTCTGTGACAGGGATGTCTGTTTTCTAGGAACTACATCAAGAATCTCACACAAACTCATTTCACATATATCAGTGAGGAGCCTTCCGACAGCAACAGCTTTTATTCCTCATAAATCTGAAGCAAATGCAGGACAAGAATTCATCACTGACCTTTGAAGCATTTCTGTCTTCAAGAATAGCATCATCTCGGATTAATAAATTAAAATGTAAAACCACTCTATCAGCAAATATATATATATATATGCATTAATATGATAAATGTATGTAAACTCAATGTGTATATTGTCTGTGTATGTGTGTGCACCTTTACATGACAACAGATCCAATGAGACAACTTCTGCACTGATCTACTTTCTTAATACAAGAGCTATAGAGAAATCACCGAATCTGAAAGATGGAAAACATAAAATGAACCATCAGAAGTAACTGTTATATAAGACATGATCAAGAAACAAAATCTATTGTCTCAAGATAATATACAAGATCAACTAGCTTATGGGGTTAGCATATGGCCATCTCCTATAAAATGCACTTTCGCATAAAATACAGATCTGCTCCCTTGTAGAGACAGACAAAAAGACTAAATGGACAACCCTATTGAATGGGACCAGTAGTTCCAATACTGTTGCATAATGAAGCTAAATCTCACAGTCTTTTTTTGATGTTTTGTGTTTTTGTGTTTTTAAATCCTTCTTACTAAAACAGGTCATAAAAAACACACCAGTCTGTTGAGTCCAGGAGTAACACCGAGTTTAAGTGAACTTCCTGTGGGTCTCCAGGGATCTCACTCGGGATTTTTCTCATGGTGATGACTGGGCTCATGATGTTGCATAAAATTGAGCTACTGTGTCAAACTATGTCAAAAGGGAGCTCCTAATTGAAAATGGACATATTGGAATACATGAAAAACACTGAAACTGTTTCTTGTTGTAAGCATAGACCATCTATTTGCTGTACCAACCCCTTGAGTGGTTTATGCCACTTTCTTCCTCGAGCTGTTTATGCCACTTTCTTCTCCCCCATCACCCTACAGTCAGCCTTTTAAAGCTGAAAGTGGCTGTAAATCTTTCTAAATGCCAGAGGATCATTTGCAAAAACATTATCCATCTTAACATCATGTCAAATTTCTGAATGAGAATGACTTCTTCAGTGGGAACGGGCCTATAACTTATAGTGCTTCTCATTTCCTGAAGCACTGGAATTGTGCTGCTCCCTAATGTTATTTTATTAAGATGCGATTTGTCATCATATTGCTGAAAACAAGATAAAATGCAGGCTAATTAAATTCCTTATTTAACTTGATGAGCATCTGCTTTCTATAGTCACATTTTTTAAGCAGAACCTTTACATCCGTTTCTTGGGATCTGAGATGAAATAGAGAAATACTCCACCCCTAAGAAGACATGTACGTTCCTATTGCTCACAACCCTTGCTATTTATAATAACAGATGTATAGCAATGCCCAGGCACAGACGCCCACTGTGCCTCATGAGCACGTTGTCCTAACACTTCCAGTGCACTTTCTGTTGTGGAATAATTGCTATCCCAAGGAGCCCAGTGGAAGTCACTGAGACAAGCTGGGAGCGAGATACTGCAGCTGACAGCAAGTGTTTTCTAGATCTGGCTGCAAAAATATACTGAATTTAATGAAAAAAACTCATTGTGAAACCCTTTTCTATAGCAGGTGAGATCCCCAACATAAAAGAAAACCATCTCCATTGGAGGAGAAGGCTTTATAATAAGCTTAACTTAAAGGTAAGTGTGTGCTGCTTGCTAAGGCCAGAATCTGGCCTCTTTTCCATACATTTTCCATATATTTCACTCATGGAGGTTTCCTAGATGAGAGCTGCCTACATTATTGGATGAGTGAAGACCAAGGCAGATGTCTGAGTCCACTGCACTGAGTCCATGTTCCTTATTAAAGCAGTGGTGCTGTTTACATGATGATAAGGGCACATGGTTACATCAGAATCCAGGGTTTTAGGACTGTCTGTGCCTTGTTGGGGTTGTCTTTTGGAAAGGCCCTTGGAATCAGCCCATACAACCCACACAAGTCCAGAGTTGCTTTGCCAACACCTCTTGGTCTGCAGCATGCTTTGAGGTCCTCCAAGGAGAGACATTGCTGCTGTGCAAGGGCAAAGGACCATTAATATTACATTGGTGGTTAATTATTTAGCATCAGTAACCTCTGAAGATCCTGCTTTAAGGATTTATCTCTATCTCTGGATCTCACATGCACCAGGAAGAGAAAGGGCAGAGAACCGTGGGTAGTTTTAACAAACAGAAGCCCAGAAGTTGGCTTCACATCAATACTAAAGCTATAGGATTAGCTGCTTATTCTAAGCTTGAAAAGCAGGCCAGTAAATTAAGCTCCAGGATAGAATTGGGAGTGTAACTTTTGTTTCTTTAGCCTGATTTCCTACATAAATAAAGCTTACACAATTAGGTTCTCTGTGTGTATATGTGGGCCTCCCTTTTTAACTTTGCATCCTTCAGCCAGTTCAGAAAAACAAAACAAAGCAAAAAGAAAAACAAAACAATTGTGTAGACCAGAAGGATCTGTGCCGGCCTGAACTCAAACTTATAAGGCATTGAGGGGTCCATATTGCTATTACTCCCCAGAACTGGATCACACTTCACTTTGGATTAAATCATGGTGAGACAGAGGCTTTGGAAACCCTGTTTGCAACTTGATGTAGGTTTTTGGGTTTTGGTTTTTTTTTTTTTCTTTTAAATCTTTGTTCCAGGTGCCAAAGAACTGTCGAGCACACCTGGGCTGCATCACCTAAGAGACTTAAGAGTTGGCTGGACCTTGCAGCAGCTGTGTGAGCGCGGTGGAGGCCTGGCAGCAAAACGAGGGCCATGTGCTGGGCAGGCCACTGCTCTGGACTGGAGCTGTGGAGAGGAATCCGACCAAGAAGGACAGACGGCAGAGAAGAGCCCCTGCAATCTGTTGGAGGGGCTGTATAATAAACAAGAGCAGGAAGGCTTCAACACACCAGGGAAGAGCAAGCTGTGTAGATAAAGGCAGCTGCTTCAAAAGCGTGAAGGGTGAGTAATTTTCTTTGCACTATCTGGCCAAGGAGCAGGGAAAGAGGACAGGTCTTCACTGCATTGGCTGTCAGAGGTGGGGAGCAATCCTCAAATGCTAGAAATGCTCACAGAAAAATCTTTGCAGGTTCCACTTCATTGGGGTTTTAAGGGTGACTCTCCAAAATTCAATTTTTATCCTTGGTGATACAAAGATGCTCAAAAGGCTTGAAACAGGGTTGAGCTGTGATGGTAGCTGGGCTGTCAAATGGAGTAGCAGGTCAGAATCCTTGATGTGCTGAGGTGGAGAGTAAGTGGACAGGATTAACAAGTAACTAAAAAAAAAATGTAAATCCAGGGAGAATTGCCATGGGTGAACATGGAGTCAGCCACTGTGTCCAGGTCAAGCCCTGAACTCAAGCACCCATGAGAGCTCTGAGCTGCAGCTCTGGCTTTCCATTAGGAAGACTAGACCCTGCTGAGGACTCCAGACCACAGAAGAAGGAGCATGGTCCCTCAGCCATGGTTGGTTGCCGCAGAGTGTTCAGCTCAGACCCTAGCCACGCAGGGGTCATGGTTTTCCCAAAGAGAAGAAGCTGTGCCAGTACAGAGGCCTTTCCTGCCTTCTCTTTCCCAAGACCTTCTTTGGAGATCCAACCTGTGCTTTCTCAGTTTCTGTTCTCTTGATTGGTTTTAGCTGGGAAGAAGCTGATAAGGCCTTTCAGTTTGGGCTTAATTTCTCTAAAGTGTGTGAGTACAAGCACACTACTAGCTAGTTGAAGGCTCGTGTGCATGGCTGGCAATGGTGCTGCTGAGCTCATTGTGGGATTCTTAACTCCTCTGAGAAGCTGGAGCCCCTGAGGGCTGTTTTTGCAACCTGAACTCTGTGTTTCCATTTATCTCCTCACCAGCTCTGGCCTGGGGACATGGAGCAGTGACAACCACAAAGGTGCATTTGAAATGGAATGGAGCAGATTGTGCACGTTCAGCACTAGAGCAAGTGCAAGAGCAGCTCAGAAGATATCCTCAGAGGAAGAACTGAGATATACCAGAACCATCCTGCCTAGGAGAGCTGGGATCTGATCACCTACTCATGCTCCCAGGATTTTCCCCCTGCATCTCTGCTCCCTGACCTAGTATGTGGAGGGCGAATCCAAGCCACTGCTGGAAACATGTTCTTATTGAAAGGACACCTGGAGTGCTACCAGTAAACTGCTTGCAAACGGCCTCTCATTTTGTAGGTTTGTTCTCTGCATGGCTGGGCTGTTCCTTGTGCCTTGCTGAAGTTGTGCCATATGGAGCAAATGCTTCAACGTCTGTCTTTGTGTCCGCCTGACCGTGCAACCCAAGAGCTCTTCTCCCCTCTGCAAAGGATGCTTTGATCTCACTGTCCTCAAGAGGACAGTCCCACTACAGGCTTTTCTCCACTTTTCCCAAGCCTATTTTTTCCCAGCTCTCCCAAAGCATAAGGACCATCACCAGAGCCCTGGAACTGGCTGCTGGGGAGAGAGAAAGTGGCCTGCAGGGTTATTTCTGTGCTTCCTCCCTCTCTTGCATGTATGTGACACTGGAATTGGGTTTAGCTTTGAGCAGTGCAAAGTGCGACCAAAAAAGAAGAAAAAAAAAAAAAAGAAAAAGGAAAAAGAAAAAGAAAAAAAAAAAGCCTCCCATCTCTTCCTTTCTTCTCTTTGCCATTTAGGCAGCTTGAGTCTAGGGGAAAAAAAAAGGCAACTGTGGAGGATCAGAAATGAGCCTGCAGAACTGAGCATCCTCTCCTGCCACGCTCTGCAGGACATGCAGCTGCCTTCTGGAGGACAGGCCAAACTTTTACCCTGTTCATGCCTTCCTGAGAGAAGCCAGAACAAAACCCTGGGTGCAGATCTCTGCTCAGCACTGTAGCTTTCTTTAAAAGCTGCTCGCTTGCTCATGTTCGCGTGTGTGTGATTCCTGCGTGAATAACAGCACTCCCAAGCTGTGTGGTTTGTCAAGCCGCACCTCACCCTCGCTGCCTGCCTTGTTTTCCTCAGGCTGATGCGCTCCTGACTAATAGCAGTCACTGCTTCTTAATCAGAAAGCAATTTAAGGATAACCTTTTTTTTTTTTTTTTTTTTTTTTAATTAACAGTGGGGTGAAGAATGAATAAATAAACTGTGAAGCAGCCAGCTGGCTGCTTCGTCCCTAGTGGAGAGGTCTGTCGAGGGAGAGAAAACGTCACCTGGGGACAGGGAGGGCGGGTTGGAGGGCTGTATTAGAGGCAGGCTGGGTCTGAGGTGCTTCCCTGAGCCTTTCACATCAGCTACAGCCCTATGGTCGCTCATGGGGGAACTGCGCCTTGAACCATGCAGGACGGACAGCTGGCTCTATACATTTCAGCCCTGTGTATAATTAAAACCTTTTAATCAGCATTTTAAAATGGATGCAGATAATTAGCTCATTGTGAGGTTGCTGCCACAGTTCTCCATGTGTTAACCTGATTTTCAAGAGTAGCACCTTGTCTCCCAGGCCAACCACACCAGGGGTGAGAGGGCGCCTGGCAGCCTGAATGGCTACAGGACAGGGGCACCACACAGGGCAAAGCGATGGCCCATGGCGAGCAAGTGAGCCCAGGCGCCCCGCACGTTGATATGAGCAAGACCCGAGCGACAAGCGGCTGGTTCCACTCCAACCTCGGGCCCCAGCGCTGCGCTTCGCGCCCCTAAGATGGCGCGGGGTGGCGAAACTACATTTCCCAGCGTGCCCGGCGGCCCCGTGGTGCCCCTATTTCCAGCGGGCAACGCGTGGCGGGATGTTTTGACCTAAGGAGTGGGGGCTGTCGGGAGTTGTAGTCGATGCGGCTGCGCGCCGGTCGGCGGGAAAGCGCGGCCTCTGCGGCCGGTGGGTGTGCGGGCGCCGGCGGGGCCGGCC